>PYHX02000158.1:83179814-83779814 GCA_004302925.2 Cochliomyia hominivorax | reverse complement strand
TCTAGTTTTACCACCTTTACAGCTTTAGCTTTGCAACCTGACTATCTAAGGTTCCAGACGTTATCAGAATAGGGGAAGAAACCCTACGGAAAAAATTATACACTTCCTCTAGCAAGATCAACGCAAATCGTTGCATATAAGCTTCTATATTTTAACAAAATGATTACAATCACAGATGGAAATTAATTTCATATCGAAAACATGAATTGGTATGTTCAAGATTGTCCGAGGAGACACCACATTCAACTTCACGGTTTATTATGAGCCATTGGACTAGCTTTCGGTGTTAAAGACTCTTAATTGGTTACTACCATTCTACTTACTTCTGGAAGTTATTCGAATTTTGAAGAGTCTATCGGAAATCAAGTGTAGTGCAACATAATTCAAAGTTCGCTTAAGTTTTACTGATGCTGTGTTCAGCTATTAAACTATATGACATTTGAAGCTCTGCTTGCACATATGTATATCAATCAGTAGAAACAAACTGCAAAATAGTTTTCAGATTTTAATCTTGCTGTTTGTCTTGATTAGATCTAAGACTATTATTTAGACTAGAGTATGGTCTTACATAAAGGACTAAAATTTCCTCTTTTTATGGACTTAAGTTCAGTGTATTTTCTAAAAGTGAATTATCTCTTTTCTAGATTATCTGTAGGCAATAATATAGTATAAAGTTTTTTTGACAGTATGTGTGGTTCAAGACGAAATTTGAGTCTTAGCAGTACTATTTTTATGTTATTATTATGATAACTTTCATTAGTCAATTGACGAGACTATAGTTTAAACTACAGGCTAAAATAGAAGCCAAGATAAAGTATATGCTTTTAATTAACTGCTATGTAATTTAGTCCGTCTATTATATAATTATCGTGGCTGCACCATTTGCTCATTATAATTTTAATTTATTATTTTGTTGATCTTTTGTTGAAATTAAAGTTCTGTCTGCTCACTAGACTACATATTATTAATTTGATTATATTTTTTAAAACTATAGTTTAGTGAGTAAACGCTACTTGGTAGGGGCTATAGTTTTTCTGTTGTTGAACTATACTTAAGCCTATTGTTGAGACAGTCTAATGGCCATAAAAAGGTTTAGCTATTTTATAGTTAAAGCAAACTATGTTAATTAGATTAAGTATAGTCTATTAAATAGACTATTGACTAGTCTAGAGTTTGGTCTACTCAACAGACTATTGTTGAAGTTTATTGACTATAGATGTGTCTTATTTATAATTTAATTAATTTTAATTTTACTTAACTTTTGTTTGTTATTTTTAAGGCCAAAAATTATTTTGAGTCCAAATGAGTGTCAATACTCCTTAAATGAGTATCTATGTCACTCCTTAAATTACAAGGGAATTGAGATTGTATCAATTTTAATTTTTTATTTCAAAGAAACTTATTTAAAGTCAATAAACTATTAGATTTGCTCGAGACTTGTTTTGTATAAATATTTCAGCATTAAGATTAATGTTCACTAAACAAACACACAAAACATGGACTTAAGCGGAAGCATGTGTATTAGACAAATACAAGAAACCGTCCGAAAAAAAAACGTCAAAATCTTTTAACTGATTAATTTATCTTTATAAACACACATACAATAAACATAAACAATTATACGCATCAAAAAATATTTACTCCTAATAAATAAACGAACTAAAGCTGAACAAACTTAAAGGTCTGAAATTTTAAATATTTATTTAAAATTTTAGCAAAAACTAAAAAAATCAAAAACAAAAAAATGTTAAAGTAAAAAAAATAACTTTATTTATAACTTTTGGGTAAAGAGGTTAATGTAATATTAGCAAAAGGTTATTAGGGATCATTTAAAAACCCTAAAGCCAATTAAAAGACGTTAATAAAGCATCAAACAAGAATTCAACCAAAAAAGAACTAAATAAAATTTACCTTAAAATCTATAAAGTTTCAAATAAAATGATTAATTTTATTCCAAAAAATTTTTAATATAATTTTTTTTGAACAAAAAATTGCCATAAATTTTAAAAATATTCTAATATTTTATGATAAAATTTTTCTATTGTTTTTCTTTTGCTTTTATTTAGGGTTTGGTTTATTGTTTTATGTTATTTTGCCACGTTTTTGAACTTAAAGGGTCATAAGCGTGCCCATAGAATTTATAATTTATGCTTTAACAAAATATATTTCTCTTATATTATAGATTTATTTTTTTAAATTATTTTTGCATTAACTCTTTTTTTGAATGCAAACACATTTACAGTTTGAATTAAACGAAGCAAAAATTCAGTCAAACTAAATTAAACTAAAGAAACACGCAAAGAAGTAAGAAAAAAACAAAAGACTTAAGCAACAGACTTTTGGGGGAATGCAAATAAAGCAAATATTTTTAGGAAAAAAATTAACTAAAGTTATTTAGTTCAAATGCTTTATTTGCTTAAGATTTTAAAGAACATTTTCATAGATAATGTTAATTTTGGACTTTTTTAAGTTTTGAAGAGAAAAAAGAATCAAATTAAAAACTACATCAATGGAAAGGAAATAATGTCTTAAAATCTTCTGTTCATATGTTTTCCACTAACTATTTTCTATAGATAATTGACTGCCTGCACGCAGAGAAATATCATTTCGCAATATGTTTCTCGCAAACATTGTTATATTCGCGGCAAACATTTATTGCCATCACCAACATGTTAATTATTGAATGTAATGATTTTTGATAAGTTTTTCGTTGCTGTAATAAAATTATTTTGTCTAAAATTAAAAAATATAATGATAACAATATGTTTGGAAATATGTTTGAGTGATCACAATTTGATTGTCATTAAATAATTCGTTATAAAGAAACTATTGTTATTAGGACAAAATATTATATTTTACTGTCAACTATATATTATTCAACTATATAATATTCTCATATTTATATATGCAAAATGAGAAATATATTAAAATATTTCATACGAAAATATTTTATTCAATAACAAAGTAATGCGAAGAAACAAATTTTTTGATTGACAATATTTATTATTGCAATAACAACATTTTTAGTGACGATAACAATATTTTTAGTGGCGTTAAGAATATATTTTTGTGACGAAAAAATTATTACCTACGGTAGCAATATCCAATAACAATAGTTTGTTGCTTCGCGTTTGCAGTTACCGCAAACATATTTTTGATCTACGTGTTTGGTTAAGCTTACTAACGGAACTATAGTTTACACTATTTTTGAACTATATTTTTTTTTCTATTATTCACTATATTTAAGTCTATTTTCGAAATTATGGTTTAGTAATTCTTGAGTTTATAGTTAGTTCATTCCATTAACTAGTCTTTAGTTTACTTTCGAGACTTCATTATTATCGATATTATAATTTAGTCTTTAGATTTGATTATGGTTATTCAATACATTTAGACATTAATTAACTACATAGTACTTTCTTTTCTTATTTCGAGAAAAATCTAAGTACTAATTTTGCCTTCTACTGTTTTTGTTGTTGGGAATATAGTTTCTTGGGCTGTCGGAATTATGGTTAAGTCTTATATTAAGAATATAGTTAAGTTTTTTTAGGGAAACTATAACATATTCTGTTTAGTTTGTTCTTTATTTGTGAAGAATTCAATTTGATATTTTTAGTTTATAAATCTGGATTTATGTATTTTCCTTAGTAGGTTTTCGAGACCTTAATTCTGTCCTTTCTCAAAGAAATTCCAGATTACATTCCGAACGTTTAATTTTACTACAAATTTATCTATTTGAACATCCGTGAAGAAATTTATAATATTTTATTTATTTATTTATTTTAATTAATTTTTTATCTACGTTTATAGAAATTATCTACATAAATTGCACTTAGAACATGTCATCGCATGAATGGAGTAAACAACAAAACTAAGTAAAAAATCTGGTTTACATTTAAGAAGAACCATTAAGTTGCTTCTCATTAAAAAGCTTCAACTTTACTCTTGGTTGAGAAGAGTAAAGATAAAAGTAAATTGAAAAATATGAAATGCGTTTATAGGAATGTGCATTAGTGTATTTCAGAAAAATGGAAATTGATTCTTCAGAAAATCGAAGAATAACAAAAATGAAGTATTCATATAAAAACTGATTCGGGAAGAAAAGAAGGCATACATGATACTGATTAGATGGAAAGCAGGTTTAAATACTCCAGAATTAATGTGTACACGGTTGGGTTAAAGTATCTGGAGGAACTAATGTAATGATCACTCTGCAGATTGTAGTATTTTCCAAGCTGAAAACAACGAAAAAGCAGCTGAACTGGTGAAGAAAGGTATAACAACTCTTCCTTTCAACTTGGCAGAAACTGATACCTCTCCTCCCTTATTCGGGAGAATCAAGAATTGAGCGGCTTGATTATTATTTAAGAGGAATTAACTTAGGATGTCTATCAATTGGTAAGATTGCGCATCTTAAAATGTCTGTAGATGGTGCCGAACAACTATTGAGGACCATACAACTACTGAGGCAGCACACAACTGGTTCAAATCTTTTCATACTTCCGCTATGTAAAGCTTAATATGGACGATGTTGACTATTATAGTTCGACTTGTTTTAATTGGCGAATACTAGAAGGTACTGAGGTTTTTCATATTAAATATTTAGTTCTAGAATTATAAACACAATAACGATCATTTAAGATAGACTTTCTTTAGCTCTCTTTCAATAGTACTCAAGATCCATTCTACGTTTGTTCCAGTTAAACAAATCCTTGAGAAAGTAATTGGAACCAAAATTCCCCTCAGTCCAAGATCTCGAAAAAAAATTCACAAACCACAGTTCTAAACTTTTGCTGTTAAAGTTTTTATATGTTCGATAATCATTATTTCCTTTTTATGGAGGTATCCCTTCTCCCTGGTCCTATCGGTTCTATATATTTTTTTCACTAAAATAACTCTTTGAGAAAGTTATTGGAATCAAATTGGAGATCTCTCGCCATTATAGTTCTTTAGATATTTGATAATCATTATTTGGTTTGTAAAGAGGGATCTCTCCCGCTGATCCTATCCAGCGGGAGAGATCCTATAGGAAAGTAATTGTAACAAATTTGAATGCTCCTACTTTTACAGTTCTTTAAATATTTGATTTCGTCCTACATTTTGAGCAGTAAAACAAAGTTTTTGGGGTCGAATGTGAGAACTTTTGTTGTTATAGTTCTTTAGATATTCGATAAATAACATTTTCTTTGTATGGAGGATACCTCTCTTCATATCCTTATCTGCCCTTATGTTACTTAAAACATATTTTGGGATAAAATTTGAAAACTCAGATATTTGGTTATCCTTATCATTTCCTTTGTATGGACGCTTCCTCTCCCCCTGATTTAATCTCGATTAAGTGTTTTTTTAGATATTCGATGATCCATATTTTATTTGTATGGAGGCTTCCTCTCTCCTGATCCAATCCTTCATTTTGTTGAGTACAACAGTTCTTTGATAAAGTATTTGGGACCAAATTTGAAAACTCTTGTTAATACAGTTCTTTAGATATTCGATGATTAAAATTTGTTATGTATGGGAGCTACTTCTTTCAATCCGCCCCACATTCTGTCTTGTAAAATAGTTCCGTAAAAAAATTGCTGGGACCAAATTTGATTCTCGATAAAGTGTTTTTTTTTTTTTTTCATATTTTATTTGTATGGGGGTTTCCTCTCCCGCTGCACCTATCCGTCCAACATTTTGTCCTTGAAGTAATGATTGAAATAAAATTTGAAAAATCTCGCTGTTTTATTTCTTTACATATTCGATAATTAATATTTTCTTTATATAGAGCTCTCTTCTTGGTCCTATCAAAATTTTTTATATAGATTTCAACACCAGATCCGAAATTTTTATTTTAGTGAAACATAATAATTATGCAATGCTGATCATAAAAATAGCATCATCTGAAGTCTTTTCAATTTATGTGCTTATAAAAAGTGATCATAAACCACACAATTACGTCAAAAGAACCTTACGTTATTTCTTTTGTTTTAAAGAGTGTTTTCCACTCTCTCTTCTAACTTGCAATTGAAGATCATTTTGCTCTTTAATATATTTTAGTACAAAAATACTCTTTGAATTAATAAATGCCGGCATTATATTCATCAAAACTAGTTTAATGGGTTTTAGCCGGTCTTTTTATTGCAACGTCAAATGAAAAAGAGTAAATTTTTAAACTCTCTTTAATTTCAAAATTCTCTGTAAATTTGTTATTAGTTAACGATCATTTTAAGAGATAAACTTTAGTACTAATTTCTTAGTTTATTTATTTAGTTTTAGTTTAAATTATGAGTTGGTTGTTTTATTATAAAAATTTAGCCAAAGGAGAAGTAAAAAATAAGTTAAATGGAGAACCAAAAGTATATATAAGCGTAAGAAGCCTACATGCTACCGATCATTTAAAGACAATATAATCAATCATGTTTATAAGATAAAATATAATAAATTGCTAAATAAATACAGCTAAAACTATAAATATATTCGAAAGATGTTGAATATATTTTTAGCAAAAATGTTATTAAAATAGAATTAAATAGAGATCAAAAAGGATGAAATTCTTTAAAGGAAGAAAACATACTTAAAAGGGATCAAAATAAAGAACCCTTATTTTTTCACTTAATATTGAACTTTTTGATATTTACTGATTTAACTAAAAATTCACATTTTCACTAAAAATTCACATTTTCACTAAAATTCACATTTTCACTAAAAATTCACATTTTCACTAAAAATTCACATTTTCACTAAAAATTCACATTTTCACTTAAAATTCACATTTTCACTAAAAATTCACATTTTCACTAAAAATTCACATTTTCACTAAAAATTCACATTTTCACTAAAAATTCACATTTTCACTAAAAATTCACATTTTCACTAAAAATTCACATTTTCACTAAAAATTCACATTTTCACTAAAAATTCACATTTTCACTAAAAATTCACATTTTCACTAAAAATTTACATTTGCACTAAAAATTCACATTTTCACTAAAAATTCACATTTTCACTAAAAATTCACATTTTCACTAAAAATTCACATTTTCACTAAAAATTCACATTTTCACTAAAAATTCACATTTTCACTAAAAATTCACATTTTCACTAAAAATTCATATTTTCACTAAAAATTCACATTTTCACTAAAAATTCACATTTTCACTAAAAATTCACATTTTCACTAAAAATTTACATTTTCACTAAAAATTCACATTTTCACTAAAAATTTACATTTTCACTAAAAATTCACATTTTCACTAAAAATTCACATTTTCACTAAAAATTTACATTTCACTAAAAATTTAAATTTTCAATAAAAAATTCATATTTTCACTAAAAATTTACATTTTCACTAAAAATTTACATTTTCACTAAAAATTTACATTTTCACTAAAAATTTACATTTTCACTAAAAATTCACATTTTCATTAAAAATTTACATTTTCGCTAAAAATTTAAATTTTCAATAAAAAATTCATATTCTCGTTAAAAATAAGAATTTTCCATAAAAATTCCAAATGTTACCGAAAGTTTTATTTATTTGCTGAGAGTTCTTACTTTCCTTGCAAATTTTCACTTATTATGTCGTTTTTGAGCGTCCTTTTCTTTTTTTAACTTACATTATATGCATGACAATCTATCAGTCTTGCATGAAGAAATATTTGTTATTATGAGCCGTACCTATCATAAACTAAAAACACGTAGGCCAATAGCAGAGTTGAAAGAGATTGAAAAATTCTCTTAATTTCGCCACAAAAAACACTCTTCTAGCTTAGCTGACATCATCGATGAAAACTTATTTAATGCCTGACTCAAACAGCCAACGTTTTTAGTACAGCGTTGGCGGGCATAAGCGACGGATTTCAAGATATTATAAAACGGTTAAACGCAAAGTTTTTTATTTCTTAACAAAAGAATTCAATCTATAAAACAATATTTTGCAAAAATAACAAATTTCAAAAGAAATAAAAATAAAAGCAAAAATACAAAACCACAACACACGTTACTTAGAGAAAAAAAACCTGAAAAAGCATAAAATAAACAGATTTGAAAACAAAGTGAATGTGAATTTTGTTTAGTGAAACGGTAGACATAAAACGATTTTTTTTAAGTTAAAGCCTTAAATAAATATAATAATTAAATTAAAACAAAATAATAATAAAAAGGAGAATAATATTGATTGAAAACAATAACAATTGTGAAGACCAAAAAAAAGGTGATTAGTGAGAAAAGGCAAAAATTGAAAAAGAGATAAAATTGAAAAAATTAAAAAAAAATAAATAAAATAAAAGGAATAAAAAGTTTAAAAAATCAAGAAAAAGTGTATAACACTTTAGACGAGATCTCAAGCAGAACCAGTCTAAATCAAAGCACAAATGATGTCAGTTGTGGTTAAAGATAATATGGAAACATCATTGACACCAGTACCACAGTATAACGAAACCACACTTGACATCAAATATCAATAATAAATGTAATAAAAATTAAAACAAAACACCGACTTTTTTATAAAAAATAAGATAAATTGGAAAAAAAACCTCTAAGAGAGTAAAAAGTGATTTAAAGCTTATTTAGCCATTAAAAAGCTTTAAACTTGAAAATAATAAAAGAATAAATCTCAGAAAAAAATTCTAAAAAATCCTGTAATTAAAATTGGCATTCAAGTGAAAATTTAAACAAAAAATATAATTAAATTTTTAATTTCATAAAATTAACAAAAATTATTTCAAACAAAATTGTTTGGAAACAAAATCAAGTTTTTGTATGTTTTTTTCGTTAACATTTATTGGCCAAAATCACCAAGAAAAAAACTGAATATTTCCGGCCAACAAAAAAAAAAAAACAAGTTGATTTTGTTAAAATTTTATTTGATTGTTTTAAGGTAAGTTTTTTTTGTCTGTTTTTTCAGTGATCATGATTATAGAGAGACAAAGAGTATAAAATATAAAAAAAAACTAGTTTTTGACATTTTATATTTAACAGCTGTTATAATGACGTTCATTTTTGTTTTGTTAGTGTAAGTTTTTTCAGCAAATGATTGAAAAAAGTTTTAAAGGTTTTAATTTTGAGAGATTGAACTTTTTTAGTTATTTGTTCGATAATTGATTATAAAGAATGATTTAATGCAGTTGATCTTTAAATCTTTTTTTTTTTTTTTTTTTTTTTTTTTTTTAATAAACATCAAAAAGATCAACGCAAGTTTGAACCCTCAAATTTATTGATATTAAACTTAAAATCTTAGAAAAGTATATTTTTTAGTGATTCTGAACACTTCTTATTGTCACATTGAGCTTTTTTTAATAACCCTTTCATTTCACTAATTCTTTTGTAATCTCTTATCCTTTATCATTAACAATATCTTAAAGATCATCTCAAGTTTAATACCTGAAACAAAGGAGTGAATAAAATCGAAAATTAAATAACGGATCTAACTCTACTTATGATTGCATTCGGTAAACTTATACATTTCACTAACTTTTTTTTCCATCAAATTTTCTCCTCCATATTTTAGGATCTTTTCTTTTTGTGTTCTACAATTGTTCTTCTGCTAGAGCAAAAATCTCATCATTGATCTTAACTCCTAACAAATTGAAGGATTGATGCTTTTTAAATTTTATGAAAAAATATTTAGGTAATTATGGGACTGTATATGCCTCAATCATTAGCAATACGATCAATTTGTCTCGATAACTTTTAAAAATCTGCCAGAACAAACTTTTATCTGGTCATTATAAATTATTAGTTTTTTTTTGGAAAAAAATTTAAGGGTGCAGGACTAAACATTTAAAATTTATAACTCTTCAGACAATTTCGTACTTTGAGTTTTTGAAAGTCATCACTGAATTTAACCATTATGCAAGATAACATGACATTTGATCCTCTGTTCCGAAACGATACGACTACCAATCGCCCAAGAGTTGTCAAACGGAAATTTTTTCTAATGGAAGAAACTTCAACAATAGAGAAACATGATGTTTTTGCTGTTAAGAACTTTTTTCTTTCCCCTTGAGGCAGCAGTAGAATTTTAACTTTTTTCATAAACACAATAAATTTCATCCCTCGTTCTGATTAAATTCACAAAAAACTTCCATGAAATATTGTACCGATTTCAACAATTTCAAAAGAAAAGATATTTTTAAACTTCCGAAAGGTTTAAAAGATGGACCAATAATGTGCAAGATATGTGATGTTTATCTGTTTAATCGAAGTTAATAGATACTAAAGGGAAATATAGGTGAAATTTATATATCTAATTTTTGTAGATTCTATGTTGAATCTTAAATTTCCTTCATCAATAATTAAGGCCTTTTTATAATATATTCTGAAAATTTCAACAAACAGATTTTAAAAGAAGATTTTAAATTCCTTTCTACGTGAAATTACTCCAAGAAAGGTCTCACCAATGTATAAGGTCAAGAATTCCACATCAAGAGACTTCTGATTCAAATAAACAAAGGATTTATTTGCTGTATAGAAATGAAACATTTTGATTTCATTTTATAATGAAATTTCATACTAAATATTTCCACTTAGACTTCGAATGAGAATTAAGATCTTTATATAGCAATTGTCTAACTAAGGTATAGTTAGCGTGGAAACGATAAACTATCTGGACATTTTAAAAGGGAGAGAAAAAATATTCAAGAGGGAGAGTCCAGGATATTTTTTTATAATTTTTGGCAAAGAGGAAATAATGGCATATTTACAATGACACGTTGTGTGAAAGAATTAATTATTGCAATAATAGGGACATATCTTGTAACACTTAAGGGTAGTGCTTAAGGTATAATGTCTGCCCATCTGGCTGTCTCTTCGCCATATAACACTCTAAAGGTTGACAATTTGGTGATATTAAAATTTTGTAAAGATCATATTTAAATTGATCATATTCGTCCAAGTTTCAGGTAGCTACCATCTATATGTCCACTCGAAATGGGATTTAAACCTCTTAAAATTTATACTTTGGAAGATATTTTAATTAACTTAATTAACTTAATAAAAATTTAGCACAGATGACTGTTTTGAATCAAGAAAGCCTATTGAAATTGTTTATATTTAGTTCCATATTTCAGTTAGCTCCGAGACAAAAATGCTCTTAGAATGAGGTTTAAGCTCATTAAACGCACACACATGCTAAAGTAAAGTGATTAGACTGGCACTTTCTAGATGGTTTATAAGAATTGGCAGCCGTGGTTCTATCAATTTTTATGAAATCAATTTTTAGGATACAATGGATCTCTATATTATCTCCTGCTGTAACTCTACGTCCATCTTATAATTTTTTCTTTGTCTCTTCTACTCTCTCTCTCTCGCTTTAAAGGAATACTTACTATCTCCCTCAGATGTACAAAAAGTCTCTCAATGTTCCTCAATCATCAATTGATGTATGATGACTGGTGAATCACCCTTCTCTATCTACCAAAAAATTACACACGAACTGTAATTTTGAGGAATAAATGTCTTGATTGAGCTTTAATTAACTAATGTCCGCATGTCTGTCTTTATGTTTTTTAAGATAATCAAGTGCAAATGAATTCTGTCATTTCGAAATTTCGAATAGAATGAAAGCGTATTCAGTTTTATTGTGATATTTGTGTTTGTTATGTTGCTGCATAAGGTCAAGGGCATATTTTACTTTTTTAGAAGGCAGAATTTTTTGTTAAACATTTAAATTAAAAATAAATAATTATATAAAATTTTCAAGTCACATGTATTTTATTGCAACAGGTTTTTTTAATTGAATATTTTAATATCCATATTTATTTATTTATAACAGTTAAATTAGTTCTCTATGAGTTTAACAAAAATTTTATCAAATTATATAAATCTTGCTTGTTTAATTTTAATTTTAGATTTCAAAATTATATATTTAATTGCAATTCTAATACCAGTTTTCTGAACTTTTTATGCACATAATTAATTTTGTTTTTTTAATTAGTTCTTACTTTCATTTATTTAAAATTCTAAACCTTTTCGAAATTTTTTTCATTATTATTATTTTTTTTCATTTTCAATAATTAATTTTTTATTAAAATAAAATAAAATAAAATAAAATAAAATAAAATAAAATAAAATAAAAATCTAGCTGAACTTGGCTTAATTAGAGTTAAATGAAACCTACACGTTTTTTTTTTTCATTATTCATTTTTCTTATGGCATTTAAACAAAAAAATAATATTAATTATCATATTTTAATAATATTTATTTAATAATAATTTTTCTTATAAAACTTAAACAAGCTATAAAGCTTTGGGCCATATACAAAAACCACGCAAAAAACACATATACTTGAAATAGAAATTAATAACAAAAAAACCCCAGACCACAGAAATTTATATTTGTAGTGTTTGAAAAAAAAAAAAACTTAAATACTGCACTTCAACAAACATCTTCAAAATGCACATTTTAGTTTTTAAAATAAATTACGATTTTTTTCCAAATATTAAACAGACGCCTTCGTCTGGGTTTTGTGCAAAATACAATTTATTAAAAAACCAAACTGTAGGCAGACCTTGTTAATTTATGTTTGATTTCATTCATTAATTTTTTCTTAATATTTTCAAAATTTTTGATTTTAAGGAAAATATAAAATTTTAAAATTATATTTTCAAATAAAAAATATATTTTTTATATTTTTTCTATAAAAAATATTTAATTTTAATATCTTTTAAGTTTTTTTTTGTTTTAGTTTTTGTTTACATTTAAAACAAAAGACTTAAGCAGCAAACTTGAAATCTAGTTATTGCTTATTCTATCTCATGTTTGTTTTTATTTGTTTGTTTAAGTGTATGTGTTATGTAGTTCAGTTAAAAGAGAGCAGAGGTGTTATAATTACTAGTTGTTAGTGTTGGTATACATTTTTCATTACAGTGTTTGATATACAAGTAAAAACGTATAAGAAAGTTATAGTAGGTATATATGATACCCTACACTATATAGTTGTTTATTATTATTAATTAACTTACCAAAAATGTTGGACCGACCCTCTTTTAATTATGTTTACTAATTTCTGCTTAATAGTAAATAATACATTATTTTGACCTTAAATTATGTGTGAGATTTATGCGTTTTAAATGAAACTTTTAAGGGTATGTTATATGAGAGTTTTGGCAAATTATAGGCCGACCATCGTATAATTTCAAATATCAATTTCAGTTTATATTTATCTTAAAACTAAATATAAATGGAATACAAACGTATATATGAGTTTTATGCACTTGAAAGTGATATTCGGAAATGGGATTTGTAAGGGAGTTATGGGAAATCATGGACAGCGCCTCGTTGTATTCTGCACAACTTTAAAAAAAATAATATAAAAGACATTTGTGCAAAATTTCATTAAAATCAATTTCAGTAGGCTTTATCACAAGACCCAAATAGTACTTCGTGCCAAATTTTTTATTTATTACAAGGACAGCTAGACAGACAGACGGACATCGTTAAATTGACTCATTCTGATGTAGGCATGAATAATTATGGGTCGACCCCCCGTAGAATTTGATTTTATTTTTTTGTGTTTGTATACTTATTTAAAATATTACCATGACTTTCACATGTATGATTTATACCATTTAAAGTGATTTTTTTTAAGAGGAGGTTATATAAGGGAGTTATGGGAAATAGAAAATTATGAAATTTGGAAAGGTAATTTATGATTGTGGAACTATTAAACATACAAATATTATCACTGTAAGAAAAATTGTTAAAAAAAGATTTTGAAAAAAGGAATGTGTGGGAGTTGCGCTCATTTGCGATTCGAAATATTTGGAAAATTGACCATTTTCAGTAAATTGTTACTCTACCGTTATAGAGGTTTTGACATTACAAATATTTTTTTTTTAGCAAATAACTATCTAAAGAAGCAATATATGTAAATCAAGACTTTTATTAAAAAAGTAAAAGAATTTTAATAACGAAATTCCGAGAGGGGTAGAGGAGAAAGTTTTTTCCCTCAATTCCCTTTGTTTTTTTTCAGGTGCATTACATTACAAAAAAATAAAAAAATTGTCCCTGGATCCGCAAAGATATATAATTCTTCCTCAGAAATTACTTAGAATTCTGTACAGAATCATACCCGAATTGATCGGTTTTGGAGCTTAACTCCCAATACAATAAGCACCTCCAGAACGTTTTTTGCATATTTTTTAAATATTTTTTACCAAATATGACCAGATTTGGAGATCCACATTTCAATTCTATGAGCCAGCAAGATCATTTCTTCCAAACATCTCAAAACTTTTCATCTGAACTTTTCTCAAAAAATATTCATAAGTTCCGAAGTTACATAACAAAAAGTTTTTTCGTCCCACTGTACTTTGGTGTAGCGTGTAAAAACTAAATTATAACAAAAAAGTAGTTAAGTCTCCCAAAATAAAAGTTGTTAATACTTTTTTTAGTTTATTTAAATATTATTAAAGTTTTTTTTATTTTATATTATTTTTTACCTTGAGGTCTAATAACGGTGTGGGTCATAACTATATCTATATATATATTTCTATATAAAGACAATTTTTTTTCGAAAGTATTTTGCATGAAATTTTTTTTTATAAAATAATAAAATGACAAACAAACTAGTTTTTTTCAGCCATAAATTGTGCATTTAATCTGAATATAAAGATTTTTTAATAAAATTCAATTAAAGCGCTTTAAGTTTAGGAGAATTTAATTGTGGCATTAAGATTTAAATGATTTTATTCTTGTTTCTTTAATTTAGAAGAGAAAGTCTTTATAATAAAAAACATTAACGAAATAATTATTTTAAAAGTTTTTATTTATTAGTTAATCTTTGTTTTAGGATTAAATTAACATTAAATACAATTTCTGCTAAATAAAACAGTAATAAAAATCTTAATGTCTTATTTGAAACATTTTGAAGAAAATTAAGTAATATTTTTTTGTTCATTTAAATTAATTTTGTAATATTTTAAATTTAATTGTTAACTTATTTCTAATGTCAGTATTTCATACGAAGAGTTTAACTAGAGAGTCAACTCCTTTTAATTTATAAAAAATTTAATTTCACTTTTCTCAAGTGAATATTAATACTGCAAACAATTTTACAAACACATCTGAAGTATAAGTTTTTTTGTGACAGTTGCGCACAGTATTTCACATGAACAATTAAATGGAAATAAATTTAATGTTTCTTAAGCCACAAGACATAAGATCTCCATACGACAAGTTTTTTTTTCAAAAACTAATTTCACTCCTATAAAAATCTTTAAAATCGGTTCATATAAGGAATCTGGATAGTTTTTTTATAAATAAGGTATTTAACTTTGGCACCCTATAAAATGGCTCCCGTTAGGTTCACAAAATCCAAACTCAAATCCTAAACTCTCCTATACCTTGACTATCACGTGAAATATAATTGAAATCAAACTAGCAGTTTAGAGTTATAGATTAAAATCCATTTCATATAAGATATAAATTAATTGTATATAAATTTTTGCAAATAATTAGCTAAATTTTGATTTTTCTGAAAATTCAGCTATGCCGAATCTTCATATTTATATTCCATAAGCATACTAACACAGATACTCACAAATAATACTTATGTGAGGGGCCTTAAAATATATCATATTTATGAATATAACTTTTTTCCTATCGATCTGATTTTAATATTTTTGGCATAATGATTAAGTATATATAGTAATCTAATTTAATTTAAATACATTTGCCTTTAAATTAGAATAAAAGTTTTTATTGCAATTATGAGGTTATCTCAAATATCGGTTTATTTCTTTTCTAATGAACCGAATTTGCCAGTTTTAAACTGTGATCTGAGAAGGCAAACAACAGGTTTGCAAAATTTGACTTTAAAAAGTGATTTTACCGAAAACAGATGATGGACGGACGGTTAGACGGACATGTATAAATCAATCCAGAACTTGATTTGATGCTATAATATGTATATACTTTATGGTGTCTTAGATGATTCTTTCTTTACCGAACTATACTGTTGTTAGGCAAACGGGATAATTTCATAATAAAAAAGTTAATTTTGCCTTAATTATCTACAATAACAATGTACTGCCTCTATTCCACACGACTAATTTTTCCGTAATCTTAGATCTAAGTAAATGTATATCCTTTTGTGAATTTCTCAAAAGTCTTTTTACAAATACTACAATACTTTTATTAGAACAATTAAACTGTGTTATAATCAATATTTTAAAACCTTTCGGAACCTTAATCTTCAGTGGAAGAATCGTGAAAAGAACTATAAAAAAGCAATAAACTTAAATTATAGACAATATAGAATAGACAATAGATTATACTGTTAGATGAATTATGACATTAATTATTAGAGACTAAGTTGACCAGTTGATGTATTCCCTGTATGATTTCCAACTCGCCATGGTTTAGACACTTAAATGCATCAGACTGTATAGTCATAGGACACTCTAGCATTTTATATCTTGTAATGAAAGGAAATTTTCTTAGAGCTGATGAATACCGTTACTCCGACTATTGAAGGTTGTCTTTCCACTGATAAGGTGAAGAACATTAAGATACGATAAGTATTGATTTTTTAAATCTCACTCTAATTTTAACAAATTGGGGATACAAAGAATTAAGGCTGCTCATTACGATGGGTCTTTTTACGACTCAGTCATCACCTTGAAAGGAAAAATAGCTGATGCTGTTTTCATCGTAAAAAGGGAGACTTCCCACATTAATATAAAAGGGAAGGATTTAAAGTACTTTAAGTAAGAACTAGAAGTTAATTTCGGATTTAAAAACTCTCAAAGGAAAAAATAGTCATTTTATTCATGAACAACAATATAAAAAGTGTTCCTTTCGGATTTAGAATGACAGAAATGTACACTTTAAAAGGGCTACATTTTGGGGCATGGAAAAAATTTATTTTTAAATTTCTTAAAACAGCATCAACTAATCTTTCATTCTTGGCTGAGATTTTTTGGCACAACAATTTTTTTTAAATGGAAACCGACTCAGTGCTCATCTCCAAATATCCCCTAGAAATACTTCTGGATTTTAATGATGGTTTTGTCTAACTTCTTTATTTAGAATTTTCAGAAGCTTGATAAAACTTGAAATTTGGAGAAATACCTTAGGGTCATTGTAACGAAGTAATTCGTTACATATTTTTTTGTTGTAAAATCAGATATGAATTTAACTCGTTAACATGAATTTAAAATGTATTTGCTTATTTTATAATTGTTCTTGTAAAATAACTGTTAATTTTTAAGAGTGTAAATATAAGAGAAATTGTTGTAGTATAAGAGAATATAGTAACATATTTAAGTATGAGTACATTACATGCCCAACATACAAAATAGTTGTATCACTACTACGATACTGTTGTATTACCACTAATACTAATAATCAATATCACTACTTCTTCAGTTGGGCTTGTGCTGCCTTTGTGGACGGACAGCTATCGCAAGTTTGTAATAGCTTCGATAGCAGCCGTATACAGGCAAAACAGTCCCAACCTAGTAGTAGTGTTAGGGTCTCTACTGGTATTTACTGCCATAGATCCCAAACAATGTAGTGGTGTTAGGGTTTCTACTGGTATTTACTGCCATAGATCCCAAACAATGTAGTGGTGTTAGGGTTTCTAATGGTATTTACTGCCATAGATCCCAAACAATGTAGTGGTGTTAGGGTTTCTACTGGTATTTACTGCCATAGATCCCAAACAATATAGTGGTGTTAGGGTTTCTACTGGTATTTACTGCCATAGATCCCAAACAATATAGTATGGCAAAAGGGAATCTACTGGTTTTTACAACCATAGATCCCAGGCAATGTAATAGTGATAGGTATGGTAGTAGAACTACTAATACAATTATAAAAAATAATATTCTATATAAGGGCCGGATCTAGATTTAATCGAGGAGTCTGGTCTGGAAATCTGGAGGTCACGGTGTTTAAATTAATAACTAAATAATTAAGTGCTTTTATAATAATTAGTATATAAGAAAAATAATAAATTTTGAATAAACAATAAAAATAAACTTAAAAAACAAAGTATCCTGGGTATCCTGGCAAACATCCTTATAACATTAAAGCTTCTGATATATGTAATAGGATTATATTTGTTGCGTTATCACAAATGCTATTTTTCAGGAATTCGACACTTCACTACATCATGTATACATCATGAATTCATATTTTCTTTATAAACCAAAATGAATATTTCAAGTAATAACAATTCATAATTTACATTAAAAAGTCACTTTTTACTAAATAAAATATTTCTGTAAAACAATTAAATTTTCACTCAAAATCTCCATTATCGCCAAAAATGCTCAGTTTTACGAAAAGATCGAAATTTTTATAAACAAAATTCACTAAAAATTCTCAGTTTTCACTTAGAATTTATATTTTCTCTCGAAAATTCACATTTTCACAGAAAAATTCACATTTTCCCTGAAGAATTCACATTTTCACTCAAAAATTCACATTAGTCACGATGTCTGCACATTTTTACAAAATCATCACATAATCGATTTTAAACGTTATGGAACAATAGAAATACGTACAAAAACTAAATAAATTAATTTCAATCATAATTATTATCATTATTTACTTATTTCTCTCATACAAATTATTTAACAATTAACGCCACATGTTGTAGTGAATAAACATTAAACTTTAATAAATATTTACATTTCAAGTTCTTTAAAAATTTTTTTCATTACAATTCAAAACATAATGTTTAAATAATTTGTTTATATTTATTTCTTTTTTCTTCTTCTTCTTTTAATTTTACATATTTAAATTTTTTTATTTGCCATAACAAATATTGAATATTTTTTATGTTTTTGTTGTTGTTGATTTAAATAAATATTTTATGCATAAATAATTATGTTGTTTTGGTTAAATGACTTTATAGTTGTTAGAGAAATAACTAAAAATGGATTTTTAAGTTAGGATTTCCTCAATATTAAAAACAAAATATTAGAAAATCACCATAAATAAAATTTGTTATAGTCATCGATATTTGGCCATACCTCATGCTAATTAATCTGGTAATAAAATCTATGAAAACATTAATTAAAAATTAGTTAAATAAAATGATGCAACTTTATGGGAAATTTTGGTTTTAAAGTGTAAAAATATTGGGAAAAAGAGGATTCCACAATAAAAACGGAGTCAAATAAAATTTTGTCAAATTTTTATAAAATATTTTATTCAAATTTCATATCTTCACTAAAAATTTTATTTTTCACAAAAAATTTTATTTTAACTAAAAATTCACATTTCTACAAAAAAGAAACAATTTTTCATTTCAAATTGAATATTTCAATTAAATTTTACTATTAACTATTAACACATTTTCACTAAAAATTATTTTTTTTAAATTCACTTTTTCACTAAAAATTCAAATTTTCACTAAAAATTCAAATTTTCACTAAAAATTCAAATTTTCACTAAAAATTCAAATTTTCACTAAAAATTCAAATTTTCACTAAAATTGCAAATTTTCACTGAAATTGCAAATTTTCACTAAAATTGCAAATTTTCACTAAAAATTTAAACTTTCACTAAAAATTCACTTTTTCACTAAAAATTCAAATTTTCACTATAAATTCAAATTTTCACTAAAATTGCAAATTTTCACTAAAAATTCAAATTTTCACTAAAATTGCAAATTTTCACTAAAAATTCAAATTTTCACTAAAATTGCAAATTTTCACTAAAAATTCAAATTTTCACTAAAATTGCAAATTTTCACTAAAAATTCAAATTTTCACTAAAAAATTCAAATTTTCACTAAAAAATTCAAATTTTCACTAAAAATTCAAATTTTCACTAAAAAATTCAAATTTTCACTAAAAATTCAAATTTTCACTAAAAAATTCAAATTTTCACTAAAAATTCAAATTTTCACTAAAAAATTCAAATTTTCACTAAAAATTCAAATTTTCACTAAAAATTCAAATTTTCACTAAAAATTCAAATTTTCACTAAAAATTAAAATTTTCACTAAAAATTCAAATTTTCACTAAAAATTCAAATTTTCACTAAAAATTCAAATTTTCACTGAAAATTCAAATTTTCACTAAAAATTCAAATTTTCACTGAAAATTCAAATTTTCACTAAAAATTCAACTTTTCACTAAAAATTCAAATTTTCACTAAAAATTCACTTTTTCACTAAAAACTCAATTTTACGAAAATTTTCACATTTTGTTAGTCACTTTTTATACTATTTTTCATACTTTATTTAATATTTTCACTAAAAATTCACATTTACTCGAAAATAATTACAGATTCACCGGAAATTCTATTTTTTATTGAAAATTGAACTTGTGGCTAAAATTTGAAATTTTCTCCAAAAATCAAATTTTTCACTTAAATTTAATTTTTACAAAAAAAAAAAAAAAAAATCTTTAAAATTCAA
This sequence comes from Cochliomyia hominivorax, assembly GCA_004302925.2. Taxonomy (NCBI): domain Eukaryota; kingdom Metazoa; phylum Arthropoda; class Insecta; order Diptera; family Calliphoridae; genus Cochliomyia; species Cochliomyia hominivorax. The sequence goes on along the minus strand of PYHX02000158.1, from coordinate 83,759,452 downwards.
CTTTTCAAAAAAAAAATTTAATTTTTTCTTTAAATTTATCTTTTCACTAAAAATTTAAATTTAAGTGTGGATACAAAAATGAAATTGATTTCCAACAGTGAAAATGTTTGTAATGAATAGATCGATTCAGTATCATATTTTGAGCTTAATTAGTGTTAACCGTTCGTGCGTTCTAATGGCAATTCGTGTAACCCTGTGAACAAAATGCAATTTAATTTTTATTGTAGTTGGTGTTTATTGGATGATGGAATAACTGTTGTTGTACAATTTTCTGGTTAAAATTTTCTATATATTTTTTTGCGTACCTGAAGTGGCCATTACTTTTTTAAAATGCCCGATAAAAAACTTATTCATTATGATTTAATCGGCCTTTTCAATGTCATACTGGCCAAGGTCTCTATCAGAAGTTCGATATGTATCCCTTAATTTCTTTTAAGGAAAACTGAATCAGTTTGGCATTAAACTTCTTATTCATTGACCAGTTTAGAGTGGGATCAATTTGGATTTTATGTTCAAATTTTTGATTAAGAAGATCAGGATGAAGTTATGTATCAAAGATGTTAAGCTTTTTCGATATTTCACTTCTTGTGACAATCAATTACCTAATTAATTATGGACATTTCATCATCTCCATAATAATTGACACCTTTTCTTTTTTTGTTACAATATTTCACTTTCCAAATGTTTAATTAAAAAGTACCAAGTTTTCATCTTAAGTCTTTTGTTTTTTCAACACCCACCTGCTGTAGACTTTATAAATATCATATGAAGAGTATTTGATGGCAAAATTTTTAATAATTAACAAATAAAATTTCTAATACATTATAACCTAGACCCACATTAAGTTAAAGTTAATAATTAACAAATACTTTCTAGGTCAAAAAGTGGGCTGATTAAACCGATTAATAAAGCAAAATTAGTGACAAAATTTTTTTTGCGGCAAATGTTGTTGATTTATTATTTTTTTTTTTTTTGCAATTTACCTTCTTTTAGAATTTGTTTCTAAATATAAAGTTAATTATTAATTATGCAATTTATATTTGGTATTTAAAAGTTTGTTTATTAATTTATGTCTACCACTGTTAGCTCACGCCTTTCCATGTCTCGTCACGTATTTTACTTCTTTTTTTGCCGTTTTTTTGCTGTTTGTTTAAAGACTAAAAACGTGTATATTTTTCTTTAATTTAGAATAGACAATTGTACTATTTAAGGTGTTATAATTATCATTAAAAAAATAATTATAATAGAAAAAACAAAATTTATTAAATAAATTAAACAGTGAGAAATCTATGAACTCATAAATAAATTTTTGTTTAAAAGTTAAAAAAATAATAAAAAATATTTTTTTTTTTTTAAGAAAAAATGCGCATTAAAACAAAAACAATTATACTGTTTTTAAAAATTAAAAAAAAAAATCCCAATTTACTGTTAAATTTCTGGGAATAAATATCAAAACGTTTTATTGACACCCTTAAAAATGGTTTATTTTTTTTATGGAGTTATGACACTTTATACCCTACGCCACCATAGGTGTTTTGGGTTATAACGTGTTTGTATAAAAATTGTAACGGACAGAAAAAAGGTTATAAATAAACCGTTCGACTCAGTATCACTTTCTGAGTTAAATTGACGATGTCCGTCTGGCTGGCTGGCTGGCTCTCCATGTAAACTTTGTGCAATGCAAGATGATGGGTCCATTAAATAAAAAATATTATTCCCGGAATGGAGACTTAAAAGTCACAAAAATCCTAAATTAGATTTATTATATTATACAACGATGTGCGAAATTATACGAGGATCGTTTTATTAATTTTCACAGGTTCCATTAAACCTCCAAATATCACATTGAATGGCTAAAATCTCACATATAAATTGGTATTGAAATAAAAATTGGTTAAATCAAGATAAATATAAGCAAAAATCGATATTGGACATTTTATGATGGTCGGTCTATAATTTTTAGGCTAGAGCCTACATATATTGACAACAGAAAAAGGCCTTTTAGAACGCAATAATTCTATATAATATACTACACTTGTTTGCATAAATTAATTATACGAGGGTGGTTCATTAATTTCCGTCAGCTACCATTTATAGCCAACGATGTGGTATAGGATATAAAGTAGTCGGGCTTAGCCGACTATAACTTTTTACTTTTTTTTATTAAATTTATTTTTAGATCTTTAGTATCGAGAGTTTTTTGTTCTATTTCCTGACCTTGTGGATTCTTTGTGTATTTAATGCGCAAAAAATTATTTATTTTCAATCCTTAATAAAAGTTAAATGACCCAACTTAAAATAATAAATTTTATTCAATAAAACAAATAAGGGAAAAAAGCATTAAAAATATATTTTAATGAAGCTAAAATGATTTCATTCCATATTGAGATCATTTTTTCACAGTAAAAATATATTGGTTCATATAAAAAGTATTTATGGTTATTTTGTTAATCCGATACATATCATATAAAATGAAATCAACCCAAGACTAAAACTTAAACATATTAACTCTCCAAAAATTTTAAATCTTAATAATTACTTGAGTTTGTCCAGGTTCCTAAGCAGCCGGGAGGAAGGAAAATAAAATCCGTATCCTTATACGTAAAAAATTAGTTAATATTACATATTCAAGTAAGATAATGCTGCTGTGGTAGTTATTTCAAAGTAGTCGGAATTAAAATCAATGGAGAACTTATGGGGATTCATGGCCCGTCAAATTTATTCAAATAATTACTAAGATGAGAGCTTAATGACTTTAACTGAGCTAAAAAAAAAGACAAGTTTGCGAAGAATTGATTCTGATTTTTTTCTACTGATTTGATATTAATATTTTTTGAAAAGTAATGAGGTACATATAGCTTTATATTATGGGAGAATTCCATTCCAATTTGCCGCTTTATAATTGGCAATTTTACGAAAGTTTTTAGCCTGAATTTAGAGGTTGTCTCAGACATCGGTCTATGTCTTTTAATATACTGAAATAATTTTGCTGATTTTAAATAAGAAACTTCTTAGAACTATAACAAATATCCAAGCTAAATCTTATTGAGCTCTGGCAATTTTTCTGGATGTGAGTGCACTAACAACAGACTGAAGTACGGAGAGAGATAAACAAACAGACAGACAGACGGACCATCAGATGGACACAGCCAAATCTACTCGGATTTTGATTTGAAGCATGAATTTATATACATTATGGGATCTGAGATGATTCCTTCCTTTTGGTTCACACGAAATTGAAAAATTGTTATACCCTCTTCCCCTCTTGTTATATTCATCACTGTATATTATTTGTAAAAATTAAGATTTCAAAGCCAAACATAAAACATAATTTGTAAATATATAAAATATACGTTAAAATTGTTGCTTTTGATAAAAAATAAAAAATACGATTTGTGATTATTAAAAATTCTCATAAACTTAATTCATCCCTTATTATTCTGTCAAATTTCATTCATTTTACAACACTCTCAAGTGTTAAATTATTTCAAATCTTTTTCTGAAAATCTAAAAATTACTTCAATAAATTTCCCTTTAAGTAATCGTTTTTATAAAATATTTTCAAAAAAAATCGTTAATTATAAAACTCCCTTATCTTTTAGCAATTTTATTTTGAAGATGAATAAAATCTTGAAAAAAAATCTAATTGTGTAATAAAACACAATAAAATCATTTACTTTAAGGTCTCAAGTTTTGTAATTATTATTTTTATTTTTGTATTATTTCTGTTTTTAAATTTTCATTCGTTCACTCATTCATTCATTCATTAGTATTAACATGAGTATATTTTTCCATTTAAAACAAGTAAATGTTTTATAGATAGTAACTTCTAATAACTAAAGGTAATTTGATTATAAGGTCAATGTTAAAAATTATGTTAAATATATGTTTACATTACATTAAATATTATTAACAAAAAAAATGTGATTTTGTAAATTGAAAAAAAAAGTTTGTGTGCTAAGTCTTTTGTTCTGTTTCAAAATTTTTTGTAATAGAAAACTTAAACTTTTATATGGAAATTAGCTTTAAAAAAATTGATTGATTTGTAATAAATATAGACTATATACTATAGAGTAAACTATAGTCTGGACTATTGAGTAAACTATAGTCTCCACTATAGAGTAAACTATAGTCTCGACTATAGAGTAAACTATAGTCTCGACTATAGAGTAAACTATAGTCTGGACTATAGAGTAAACTATAGTCTGGACTATAGAATAAACTATAGTCTGGACTATAGAGTAAACTATAGTCTGGACTATAGAGTAAACTATAGTCTGGACTATAGAGTAAACTATAGTCTGGACTATAGAGTAAACTATAGTCTGGACTATAGAGTAAACTATAGTCTGGACTATATAGTAAACTATAGTCTGGACTATAGAGTAAACTATAGTCTGGACTATATAGTAAACTATAGTCTGGACTATAGAGTAAACAATTATAGTCTGGACTATAGAGTAAACTATAGTCTGGACTATAGAGTAAACAATTATAGTCTGGACTATAGAGTAAACTATAGTCTGGACTATAGAGTAAACTATAGTCTGGACTATAGAGTAAACTATAGTCTGGACTATAGAGTAAACTATAGTCTGGACTATAGAGTAAACTATAGTCTGGACTATAGAGTAAACTATAGTCTGGACTATAGAGTAAACTATAGTCTGGACTATAGAGTAAACTATAGTCTGGACTATAGAGTAAACTATAGTCTGGACTATAGAGTAAACTATAATCTGGACTATAGAGTAAACTATAGTCTGGACTATAGAGTAAACTATAGTCTGGACTATAGAGTAAACTATAGTCTGGACTATAGAGTAAACTATAGTCTGGACTATAGAGTAAACTATAGTCTGGACTATAGAGTAAACTATAGTCTGGACTATAGAGTAAACTATAGTCTGGACTATAGAGTAAACTATAGTCTGGACTATAGAGTAAACTATAGTCTGGACTATAGAGTAAACTATAGTCTGGACTATAGAGTAAACTATAGTCTGGACTATAGAGTAAACTATAGTCTGGACTATAGAGTAAACTATAGTCTGGACTATAGAGTAAACTATAGTCTGGACTATAGAGTAAACTATAGTCTGGACTATAGAGTAAACTATAGTCTGGACTATAGAGTAAACTATAGTCTGGACTATAGAGTAAACTATAGTCTGGACTATAGAGTAAACTATAGTCTGGACTATAGAGTAAACTATAGTCTGGACTATAGAGTAATGGACTAAACTATAGTCTGGACTATAGAGTAAACTATAGTCTGGACTATAGAGTAAACTATAGTCTGGACTATAGAGTAAACTATAGTCTGGACTATAGAGTAAACTATAGTCTGGACTATAGAGTAAACTATAGTCTGGACTATAGAGTAAACTATAGTCTGGACTATAGAGTAAACTATAGTCTGGACTATAGAGTAAATTATAGTCTGGACTATAGAGTAAATTATAGTCTGGACTATAGAGTAAACTATAGTCTGGACTATAGAGTAAATTATAGTCTGGACTATAGAGTAAACTATAGTCTGGACTATAGAGTAAATTATAGTCTGGACTATAGAGTAAATTATAGTCTGGACTATAGAGTAAACTATAGTCTGGACTATAGAGTAAATTATAGTCTGGACTATAGAGTAAATTATAGTCTGGACTTTAGAGTAAACTATAGTCTGGACTATAGAGTAAACTATAGTCTGGACTATAGTTTACTCTATAGTCTGGACTATAGAGTAAATTATAGTCTGGACTATAGAGTAAATTATAGTCTGGACTATAGAGTAAACTATAGTCTGGATTATAGAGTAAACTATAGTCTGGATTATAGAGTAAACTATAGTCTGGATTATAGAGTAAACTATAGTCTGGATTATAGAGTAAACTATAGTCTGGATTTTAGAGTAAACTATAGTCTGGATTATAGAGTAAACTATAGTATGGATTAAGCTAACTTCAATTTGGCCTATTAAGTAGTACATAATTAGTAAAATATGTCTAACTTGAATTCAAATTTATATCATTTTATTTTTGCTGTTAATTTTAGTTTTTATTTTATTTTTGCTGCTAATTTTAGTTTTTATTTTTAATAATAGTTATAAAATCATTGAATTCTATAACAACGTCTGTCTTTAGTGTATTTTATTTAAACATATGTTACATTTGAGAGATTTTTAGAAAACTTGTATGTTTGTTTGTTTTCATTATTGTGTGCTTGACGATTTCAATGTATTTTAATAGTTTTTTTTTTATCCATGAAATGGTTAAAAAACAAACATGATGTCTTACAACACTTACGTTGAAAACTAAATTAAAATTAAAATAAAAATAAGATAAAAAAATGGAAAAATGACTGAAAAAAATTTACACAATTTGATCTTGATAACGGTTTGTTAAGCAATTGTTTTTGTTATTATATATAACAAATAAGTTATTATTTTTAATACCCTACAGTAGACAAATGGGTGACGTTGAATTAAATAAATAATTAGAGAAATTATAGTCCCTACTGTAGAGTTTATAAATTAAATTGTTTTCATTATTTTAGAGTAAATTTTAGGTTGGGCTACAAAGTTAATTACAGTCTAAAAATATATTCTTAGCTATGAAGGTCTGGTACATGGAATAAACTACAGTCTTTTGCATGGATTATATTTTAGTATTATGTACACAATATTCTATAATCTGGACTGAAGAATAATCCTTTGTCTGGACTAGAGTCTAAGGTATAGGCAAACAGAAGTGTGTCTTTAGATAGAACCATAGTTTGGGCTACAGAGTATGTGAACTTATGTCTTGTCAATAGGATATATTATTGACTGGTCTTTAGAGTAAACTATAGTCTACGCTGTGGAATAAACTATTATCTTAACTGTAGAATAAACTTTAATCTCAACTTTCGATTTCTATGTGGATTTCTTTAATTAAGTTAATCTCATTTTCCCCAATTATTATTACTTTCTAAGCAATTGCATAATATTTTAAAGATTTTATCACAAGGTATATCATATTCGTTATATACTGATCTTATATATTTAATTGTTTTTTTTCATAACTTTACATACATATATAATTAACATAACACTAGAAAGTCAAAACACTACAAAAAAGGCACACTTCGGTGAATTTAAAAAAAAACACTAAAAATAAAAATGATATAAATAACAGCAACAAAACAAAACAACAAAAATAATTCCCAAATCAACAAAAACATGGGGGTGTTAAATTTTGAAATTAGAAAAAAAAAACACCAAAATGTAATTTAATTTGTAATATAGGGTAGGGGCAAAAGTAATTTACATAGAGGATAAACAAAATTTCAATTTAATGAATTTATAAAAAATTTAATAAAATTAATATTTTTGTTTTTTTTTATTTGCAGGTAAGACAATAGATGAATTGACACAATTTGAAATTAACGAAAGTAAGTTTAATTATTAAAGAAGGTTTAATTAAAGTTACATTTAATTAACGATTTTTTATTAAACCCTATTTTAGAAAATCATGCAAAGTCTTTGTAAAAAAAATTAATCCCATTATTAACAGTCAGTCATATGATACTGTCAATGACAACAATGAAAGTGTTTGTCAAATATCAGATTAAAATCTTATTGCAAATATAATGTTGTAACCCTACACCAACATATGTGGTGGAGGAGGCTGGCTGTTCATGTAAAGCTTGTTCGCACGGTAAAGGTAGCAGTTTTGAAAATATCTTTATGAAATTCGGCACGTACTATTAATTTGTCCTAAGGACGATGCCTATTGAAATTGGTTATGATCGTTTCATTATTTTTTATAGGCCCCATATGACCCCCCGGAATGCAGTTTTTAGGCAAAAATTTCTTAATATAAATAATTATATCAACATTTTCTGAAAAAGTCTAATTATATTCTAAAACGATATGCCAAATAACACAAAAATCGGTCCATTATTTTCTAATACAATCAGCCTTTCAAAATTACTTTGGAACTCATAAATCCCATTTGAGCCAAAACCGCTGTTCAAAACTATAGGAGGGTCGGTCCATAATTTTTTTCTAAAACGCATGTTACCATCCAGAAATTAAATTCTTATTTTAAATTGCCTAAATTTCACATTAATGTAAGTATCATAACTTACATAAGCTTAAATAAGAAAAGCGAGGGCTGTTCGAATATTTTTCTTAGCAGTCCTTTACAACCAACAATGTAGTGTAGGGTATTACATAATCGGGCTTGATTGACTGTAACGTTTTTACTTGTTTTTATATAAAAAGGCAAAAATAAAAAAATAATTTCTTTAGTCGTTCTTTGACAAAAAATAACAAAACTCCTTTTCAATAAACTTCAATTAAAAATAAATTTTTAAAAAGTTTTTTTTAGCAAAAGTTTTAAAATCCATAAAATTACTAATGTCTTTTACCACAAATTGCTTAAATTATAAAAATTGTTATTAAAAAAACTTAGTTTAACTTTTATTACAACTTTCACAACTAGTTCACTTTTTTTACTTTCTGTCACAGTTGATTGACAAACAATTTAAGTTGGAAGTTTAAAAAAAGTCATTAAAAACTAATAATAATAGATTATTTACACGATATCTTTGATATCGAAAAAAAGATCAAGTAATTGTAAAAAGTTGTTTCCCTTTTTTCTTAAAATCACAAAAAATAGCTAATCTCAACACGTCGTTTGTTGCTTAAGTCTTTTGTTTGTAACAATATTAATTTTGAACAATATAAATTAAGACAAATTGTAACTAATAAATCATATTTGATTAATATTTAAATTAGAATTCATAATAATGATTTATATCTTTAGTTTTATCGCACTTCTAGAAATTGAAAAGAATTGTTTTTTTAGAATTAATTCAAAAAAGGAAATAAATAAAACTAAAAATTTTTAAACCCACTTTAAAACCGAACTATTGCTATTGAAAACAATAGAATATGGCTAAAAATTATAAATATTCCTCTAAATTGGAATCAGGAGAAATTGACCATTGAAACCTGCCTCGGTAAAGAAAAATGCATGTCAATCCTCGTTGAATTAAAAAAAAAACGGATTTCATGAAAAAAAATCTCAAAAAAAAAAATATAAATTATGGAGATTAATCCACTAAAATATTTTTAGATAAGTCCAAGGAAGATATATTGAATTCTTGTGAAAGGATAATTCAAAAGCTCAAACAGGGAGAATATGTTACATACCTCGGTATTCATTTCAATAGGCGATTTATAGGGCGCCGCCATATAGAAACCAGTTATGGAAAATGGCCTGTAAAAAGAATATTGATATTATCAGAGGGCACAATCTTAAATTTGATGAACTATAACTGGTGCTCCAAGGTACATTAGAAATGATAACATTAATAGCGATTTTCATTTTCCATTAGTAAAGAAAGAGTTTGAAAAAGTAATTGAGAGATATATAACAAGGATTAAGACTCATACTAATCTGCTAGCAAATGTGTAACCAGGTTCCAGGCTCTGCCAGAATGACTACCGCCATGTTTATATAAGTGACATGGGCGATGGAAAAGGGAAGATCAAATCTTGCTAGATAACAAAATTTAAATTTAGTTTTTAACATTTCAATAATTATTGTGAGGCCTCAAAAGGGAGGCAGATTCACTAAATAAATATCACGTTTAACAAAAAGCTTAAATTTATAAAAAAAAATTCTAAAAATAGAGAAACTAAGGATGGTTATCTAAAAAAAATCTCGGGCTTAGAGGTTCACGGTTATTAAATGAAAAATGAATAAATTAATGTAAATAAATAAAGTAAAAATGTTATGAATGAAGTAAAAAGAATCAAGCCCGACCATGTAATACCCTACAACATATTATTGGATGCAAGTGAAAAATTTATGAACATCCCTCGTATAATTTGCTTTTTCTTATTAATGCTTATGTTTGATTATTAAAATTATGAACGGACCCTTGTATAATTTCACGCAGCGGTTTTGTCTTGTATTTATCCAAATTTGACTAAATGTTTTTACAGTGTCCTCGTACATACACAATTTTTCAGTTTTAAATTGATATTGTATGGAATTGTATGAGACCTATAGGAAATAAAGGACCGATGCTCTTATAATTTGGCACATCCTTTTAAAATATCATAAGACTTATTTTCGCAAAATTTGCTTAAAATCGTTTTACATGTGGAAATTTTATGGAGGAGATGGACATCTGTATGAGGCCAAATTTTATTAGGATAATTTCAAAACTGTGACTTGTACATTGCGAACAAGTTTTACATGGACAGTCAGTAGGATGTATATGGTTTAATTGACTCAGGAAGTGGTTCTGAGTTGAACGGTACAGCTAAATGTGGTGATGGGACTATTTTTTCTACCCGTTACAAACATCTGCATAAACGCATAATACCTCCACCACCACCTATATAGGTGAAGGGTAAAAAATTGGAAAACTTTCCTAAAAAATCAAATTTTTTTGCAAATCTTCCCTAAGTGCAAAATATATCTTAATTTATTTATCGGTTCTTTACAAATCGAAAATTGGTTCAAAATTTTATTTTTGGAGTTAATGTTTTAATTGTTTTCCTCTTCTTATAAAATTTCTGAAAATATTATTTAAAACTCAAATGTCAAGAATTTTGATATTTTTAAATCCCAAAAGTTTTGTATTTTATATCTTTTAAATCATTATTGTGTTTTCTTTTATTTTATTTATTTTAAATATCATAAATTGTTTCAAAACTTATCAACAGATGTTTTAACTAAATTTGTAAATTTCAAATAAAACTTGTTTTTCAAATGTCTAATATTTTTAGATTTTTATACCCTACACCACCAGAGATTGTGGAGGTATTATGCATTTGAGCAGATGATTGTAACGGGCAGAAAAAATAGTTCTGCCACCACTTTAAAGTATATCGTTCTTCTCAAAATCATGTTCCTTGAACATATCCATCTGTTTCGTCCGTCTGGCTGATACAAATGTCCTTCCAAATTGGGATTTTTAGCCCTTAAAATGACTAAATATAAAACTATTCTACCCAAATTTTGCAAAAATAAGTCTAATCGGTTCATTTTTTCTCATAGGTTCCATAAAATATACGAGAGTCTATCAATAATTTTTTTTAATTCCATATAAATTCCAGCAAAAAAAATTTCTGAAACCCATAAATTTTCCACAAATGTTAGTAACATAATAATTTATTGCACACATATGCAGAAATAAGAAAATCAAATTGTGCGAGGGCCGTTCACAAACTTTTCGTACAATATTTTTTTCGTAGGATAATTTATAGTCATGCTTAACCGACTATAATATTTTTACTTGTTTTATTAGAATTTTTATTATATGAAATATTTCTTTTAACACACTTAAGATAATTTTTAAGTCTTTAACCTTTTGAAATTCCAAAAACAAAAATCAAAACCATCAAAATCAAACAAAAGTCATGTTTTGTTACTTAATTTGTTTTAACCATTTTGGGTTAGTTAATCTATAGATTAATAAAAAAAATTAATAAATAAATTAAACTGGTTTTTAACGAAAATTTTGTTATTAAAATAAGAATAAATTAAAATTTAATGTTTGAAATGTGATAATTAACATGTTTTTTTTTAAAACAAATATAAAAATGGCAAATAAGGAATGGAAGAATAATTAAATAAAGGAAACAGTTATATTAAAATCAAGGTGCGGTTATCGACTTTTTTATTATTCTTCGTAAGATCAGATCTTTTAAAGAGTTTAATTTTAATTTTTAAGAAAGAATTTTTTTTTAATCTTCGTAAAGGAAAGTTAAAATTAAGATCATTTGGTAATAAAGATTTTGCTTCGAGTTTTTCGTACTCTGATTAAAATAAATAAAATGAATTTTCTTAAATATCGTGAAAGTTTATTATGAGAAGATTAAGAGAAGATAATATAAATTTTCAATATTTTAAGCTTTAAATAAGTCAGACATTTTTTGATATTTATATTTTGATACCATCCACTACAACAAGTGGTGAAAAGGGGATATAATAACTTTGTCATTCCGTGTGTAACGGTAAAAAGGAATCATCTCATATATGTATTCATGCATTAAATCGGAATCTGAATCAATTTAGCCATTTCTGTCTGTTTTTCTACCTGTTGTTGCCACGCTCACATCCACAATAATGACGGAGCTTAATAAACTTTGGAATGAGTATTTGCTATAGTCCTGAAAAATTACCTATTGAAAACCAGCAAAAACGATTCGATATCTGAGGCAACCTCTAATTTTAAGAACATTCGTAAAATTGCCAATTTTAAATCGACAAATAAGACTGAGTTTTTGCCATAAAATGCATTATCATTTCAGAAATTTTCAAGAAGAAAAGCGGTTAAGATCTTTTAAGTTGTATATTTTTATTGTTTCAAATTCTGGGCCCATTTTTCATAGCCTTTTTTAAAAGCCTTCAATACGCTAAAGGATTTTTGAACAATAAAGTGCTCTTTTTATGTTAATTTGTCAAAGCACAATAAAATTTAATTGGTATCAGAGGTGTAGATAAATTTAGGGTTCTAACTTGTACTATCTACATAATGCATCCACTTATTTTTTGCCTGATTTGACATCCTGATATTATGGTAAACAAGCCCTTAATAAGTACAAGAATGATAATTTGGTATTTATGCAAAGAGAAGCAAATTATACAAACTGCCGGGAGCTAAGGCCAGTGGAGAGATGTTGAGCTCTTGTTAAAAGAGGATTAAAGAGCACTAAAAGGTTTACAAAATGTGGTCGATTTCAAACGGAGATGGATTACCCAGCTAAGTGACTATAAAAACATTAATGGTTGGGTTTCCGAAAAAGGTTTAAAATTATATAAATATTTTTTTTGGAATTTAAAAAAAAAATCTACCTCTCTCCTTAACTAAAAAGGTAAAAATAAACCTACTTTTAGATTTTTTTAAATATTTTTGGAATTTCGGGAATAATATAAATAGGTTTTTTCATAGGAAACGTTGACTTATAAAAGTTTTATTTAAAAACAAAACTTGAATAACTTGCAACAGTTTCGATCATTCTAAAGGGATGACTCTTACTCTTTCTTGTTTCTATTTTAGAACCAAGAAATCAAATTATTTCAAAAATGTTATATAAATAGTAGGATCTAAGGGGGAAGTAATAGAAGATGATGCGAGATTTGAAATCTATCAAAGGAGCAAATGTTGCCGGCTTCACATCATGAAGAACAATATATAATTTGTTCCGATCGGAATTGAAATGGTTGCAATATATACGAAAAACAAGAAAAACTCTCTTTTGGGGCGTGGCGAAAATTATTATCGGCATTTCTAAAGAAAACATGAACTATTCCTTCATTCTTGGGGGTGATTTACATAACTTTTTTCAACGACTCACTGCACATCCAAAATAATGATTATAATTTTACAATTCCTAGTAGATATTGGGGATCGTCTTAAATTCCACATAATATACCAATAGAATGTTTAAGACTTAGTTAAGGAATTTACTGAATAAACATTCATTTACAGTGGCATTATTTAATTCCATTTAAAACACTGTGCAATATATTTTTTATGAATTTAATTGTTATAGAATTAAATTTTATGATTTTTTTTAAATTTGTTAATTAAAATTCATTTAAAGTATTTAAGCATGAAGGATTTTTTTAAATAACTGTTTTTTATATATAAAAAAAATTTTTGGCAATTGTTTGCAAATTTTGTTTCACACTTTTTTTGTAAAAAAATGTCTCAAGTTCACTTTGTTTCCACCATTAAAAGCTTTAACGTATTTTAAAGGTTTAACAAAATAACTCAAAACCAAAATTAACTCAATATTACTAACCTCAATTTATAACAAAATAAAGACAAAAAATAACAAAACAAAACTCTTTAACGTTTAAACAGCAGCCGAAAATTTTTTTAAATTGAAAACAAAATACAGTTAAACAAAAGACTTAAGCAAAAAACCTTAATTAAGCATAAAATAAGGTATTTTAGATAGGAAATATTAAAAGCTAATTTTTTTTAGTCATAAACTGATAAAAACGTTATTTGCATTTTATTTCATTTAAATAGAAAATATTTTATAATGGAAATACTTTTATTTATGAAATGATTAATGAGTAAAAGAGATAAATTATTTTAACCAAAAAATTTAAATTTAATTTAGATTTTTTCTTTGATCAAAAATAAAATAAAACAACTTATTTGCCATTTAATTAATCTATATTTTGCAAAATTTTTTAATAAAAATCAAAAATTCATAAAATTTGACGAGCGAAAATAATACAAATTTTAAACTAGTTATCACAAGCAATTTGAAATCGATATAAGCGGCATTTTTCGATTGAAAACGAAATTAGCAATTCATAATATTTTCCATAAAATAAATTAAGTGTTTGAATTTTGACGTTAATACGGTAACCTAGAAAGCAACAGACAAAAAAATTATAAACATAAAATTAAATAAATAAATAATTATTGGTTCATAATATCTTAACTAAGTTATTTTGTTAAGTTATTTTGCTACTGGTTTGGAGAAGTACTCGGACTCTTTAAAGTTAAAGGATTCGGTTCGGAAGAACTATGGAAAAATATCTTAGCAAAACATATGTTTAATAAATTTCATAAAACTATTTATAATGGTTCATAATTTATACACTTCTATCTATTCTATTTTTGAAATACACTAATGCGTATTCCTATAAACGCATTTGTTATATTTTGCAAAATGTGGAATTTCATGAACTAAAAGACCCCTTTCAGGTGGACATTTGTATGGAGCCTATATGAAATCATGAACCGATCTAACTTATTTCAATAGGCATCACCCTATTGAAATTGGTAAAAGAACTATTTTTCTGCGCGTTACAAAAAAACTGTACAAACGCATAGTACCTCCATCACCTATGGTTATGTAGGGTAGATAAATTACCACAAAATAAGATCTTGTAAAATTGCTGCTTCCTACAAATAAATGTTTGTTTTTTTAAAGATAATAACTCAATTTTAGTGCAGACTTTAAAAATTTAGTCGATAAATTTCACAACGTTTAAAAATACTCAAATGAACTCTTCTATCCGATCAAGAAAAATTTCTAATTATTTTTTTGTGACCCAGAATCTTTCAATATAGAAACTAGTCATACAATTAAATTTCCGAAAGTGTGGTGTGTAATTTCTTTAAAAAAATGACAGAACTATGATGTTCGGAAACCTTTTAGGGCAATGCACGAGTGCATATGGAACACAAAAAAATTCCTATTATTTTTCAACGCCCGAGGTGTAAAAAATTTGCAGGTACACCCCTTTGCCCCAGGAACCACTAAAAACTTGTGCTCTTTCAATTCAATTAAGAAATAACTTTGGAATATCCTCATGGAATTTTAATAAAAAATTTCCTAAAGTTCCGAAGTTACAGAATTTTGTCCAAAAATGAGCTACCTAAAGTAACAATTGTTCGAATGGACAACCCAAGAAAGTAATTTGAAGTCAGTCACTAATTAATATTAAGCTGGTATTCTTTTATGTATCAAAAAACATAAACTTGTACTATGTCTTTCTATATTGATGTAGGGTATTAACAACTTTATTGTCTTAAAAATGTTTATTGCCTCAATTGATTTGATTATTGTGGCAATTTGCACGTTTTTTGTTTTTAAATTAAAACTAACAATTAACACAATTTCTTGTCTTTTTCTACACACATTTCATTATAATTTTGTTTTATAGAAATTGCGAAAATAATTTAAATTCTATTTCTTTTAGTTGTGCTCTATTTCACGTACACTTTCATTCAAAATAACATGAAATTAATTTAAAAAATTGTTTCTCTCCTGAAAAAAGTTTCTTTTGTTGAAAATAGAATATAATTCCATTTATATTTTTTCAAAAAGCAAAAAAAGAACTTGAAAGTGTTTTTGTTAAGATTTTTAATCAAAAATTATCGTTATACAAATTTTAAATTATAATTTTAACTTTTGTCTTTTTACACCCTACACCACCATAGGTGGTTGGGATATAATGCGTTTGTGCAAAATGTGACGGACAGAAAAAATTGTGTTAACACCACTTTTAAGTATACCGTTCCACTTAGACTCACTTTCTGAATTGATTTAACGATGTGCTTATGAGGCTGGTAAGCTGGATGGTAGATTGGCTGGTAGGCTGGCTGGTAGTTTGGCTGGTAGACTAACTGGTAGTCTGGCTGGTAGACTGCCTGGTAGTCTGGCTGGTAGTCTGGCTGGTAGACTGGCTGGTAGTCTGGCTGGTAGACTGGCTGGTAGTCTGGCTGGTAGACTGGCTGGTAGTCTGGCTGGTAGACTGGCTGGTAGTCTGGCTGGTAGACTGGCTGGTAGTCTGGCTGGTAGTCTGGCTGGTAGACTGGCTGGTAGTCTGGCTGGTAGTCTGGCTGGTAGACTGGCTGGTGGTCTGGCTGGTGGTCTGGCTGGTAGACTGGCTGGTAGTCTGGCTGGTAGACTGGCTGGTGGTCTGGCTGGTAGACTGGCTGGTAGTCTGGCTGGTAGACTGGCTGGTAGTCTGGCTGGTAGTCTGGCTGGTAGTCTGGCTGGTAGTCTGGCTGGTAGACTGGCTGGTAGTCTGGCTGGTAGACTGGCTGGTAGTCTGGCTGGTAGTCTGGCTGGTAGACTGGCTGGTAGTCTGGCTGGTAGACTGGCTGGTAGTCTGGCTGGAAGACTGGCTGGTAGTCTGGCTGGTAGACTGGCTGATAGTCTGGCTGGTAGTCTGGCTGGTAGACTGGCTGGTAGACTGGCTGATAGTCTGGCTGGTAGACTGGCTGATAGTCTGGCTGGTAGATTGTCTGGTAGTTTGGCTGGTAGGCTAACTGGCTATTAAAATTGTTGATGATGGATCTATCTATCTCATAGGTTCCATACAACCCCTATTCAAATATCACTTTGGTATCTACCACTTTGGTGTGATGTAGGGTATTCAAAAGACGAACTTCACCGACTATAACTTCTTACTTGTTTTCATAAAAAACATATCTGTTTATATTTTGTCATGCCATAAATAGAAAAAAAATTGTTTATTTAAATTTTTCTTTAATAAAAAATTCTATTCTTGTGGGTTGTTGAAGGAGTTTTGAAATGTTTTACATTGTTAATAAATGTTATTTTTTGCTATTTTGTGCTCATAACTCTTTTTATTGTTATTTTAAGCGTAGGAGACGTGAAAGTATTTTTTTCTCTGCTTTAAATAAATATTTAAATCAAATTTTTTGTTGTTGATTCTTTATTTAAGTACTTTGTTTAATAACATAATGGAAAAAATACTTAAATTACTCTACATTTAAATATTTAGAGCGTAGAAATATTTATGTCAGTAAAGTGACTAATTTGTGAATTTATTTATTTGAGATTTTTTTGTTGTTTTTATCATTGTAAAAAGAAATGAAAGTGTTTTTGTGAAAATGATGTAAAGTGAAAGAAATTTTTTTGGGATTAAGTCGTGAGAAAATATTTTGTTGTTGTTATTTACTAAATCGCCCATTTTCTCTTAATTGACCTAAATATAAAGTAAATGGTATAAATTAAAAATATGAAAAACTATAAATGATCAAATTTTTTAAAATGAAGAAAAAAGGGATAAATTTAATTTAATAAAGATGTTATTTTTCCGTAAAAATACGATGAATTATGACAATTTTTATATTAAAAAAATACGATAAATTATCTTTTTAGAAAAAAAAATGCGATAAGAAAATTTTAAAAAATACCTCTTTTTGCTTTAGAGAAAAATAATGATTAATATTCAATCATGAGAGGAAGTGATATATTTTTATCAACAGAACATTTAAAATTTCATTTGGGAGAAAATAAATATTTTTTGACTGTTGAAACTGATGATCTTTGGATAAATGTTGCAGGTAACATCCACACAAATCTCCATCCGAAATGGGATTTTAAGCTCACAAAACTCAAAAAATTAAACAATATTTTTATTGGACTTAGTCTAGATAAAATCGGTATTCACCAAAAAATCATATGACAGATCGATTCACAAATGTGCTTGTTTCCTCATTGACCCACTTTCGAAAATTGGTCATAAAAAATGAAAAAATTTAGTATTGTTCATTCATTTAAGACTTTAATGCCCAGAAAATATTGAAGCAACATTTATGAAGATCATAACATAATTTCCTGCTTCCCTTAATAATACCCACTTCCAAAAATCACCTCAAATGACATGAATTCCTCACTCTTGTTGATTAAATGAAAATATTATAAATAATAATGGCAAAAATCATGAAATCAAATTCTACGAAGGTCGTGACATAATTTTTATCATGGTCACGATATTACAATGATCGACACTTCATCTAAGGAAAATTTTAGATCAGTTTTCTGTTGAGAGAAATTCTTAACAGAATTTCAAATAAATTTTCTATATAGAAAACTAAAGAACAATTTTGTATTTGGAGAAAGTTTTTGATTAATTTTTTATCTAGAGAAAGTTAAAGGTAGATTTTCTCTTTGATAAAAATTTAAGATTAATTTGCCATTAAAAAAAAATTAGATAAATTTTCTATGTAAATAAAATATGAGATCAATTTTCTGTTCAGAAAAAAATTAAGAAAACATTTTTTTCTTAAAAGAAAATTTAAGATCAATTTTCTACTTAGAGAAATTTAATGATAATTTTTTCTATTTACAGAAGCTTAATGATCATTTTTCTATTGAGAAAATAATGAATATTAATTTGCCACCTAAAGAAATTTTGAAATGAATTTTCTCTGTTTAGAAAATATAAATTCAATTCTCTAATTAGAGAAATTTATGATCAATTTTATATTTAGAAAAAACTTTAGATCGATCTTCTATTTAGAAATAATTTGAGATAATTTTTTTATTTAAAGAACAATTAACATAAATTTTCTCTCTTAAGAAAATTTAAGATAAATTTTTTGTTGTAAAAATTTTAAGGTTAATTTTATCTTTTTTATTTGGAGGAACAATTGCTTTTATGAAAAAATTTAGCATCAACTTACTGTTAAAGATAATTAGAGATAAGTTTACAATATTGAGAAAGTTTTAGATAAATTTTCAGCTTAGAGAAAATTTGACATCAATATTCTATTTATAGGAAACGTGAAACCAGTTTTCTACTTGGAGAGAGTTTTTTTTAGGTGAAGTGAAATCTTAAGGATTTTTTTATTTAAAAAAAAAACTTAAGATAAAATTGACATATGAAATTGTTTAAAATAAAATTAGCCATAGTAGCTGAACATAGAAAAAAGCACAAAACAAAAGACTTAAGTAAAAAACTTTATTTCAAAAATAATTTTTTCCTACTTTCGTGTTTGCTTTTTTAGAATAAAATTCTTCTTATAAAAAATACATAATAATTATTAAATTGTTTATCAATTAAAAAAATCTAACAACTTTATTATGGAACATGTTTTTTACTTTAATATCTTTAAAACCCAAAACGTGCCTCATCTTAATTTTCTCATATTTTTTGGTATAAAAACCTTAATTCATTTCTTATCTTCATTCATTTTAATTGATTTTTTTCTTCAACGGCAAAATACTTTAAATTATGTTATTTCACACAAATTTCTAAATTTTATATTTTATTCAAACAATCAAAAAAAGACTTAATTTGAAGAATTTTTTACATATTTAAGGTGGTTTCTAATTTCAATGATTTACTGTTGAAGGCGCGTGCGATTTTTATAAATTTAATTTTATTTTTTGATTTTAGTTTTTTTGTGTTTTAAAAATACTCAACACCTTTTTTATTTTTGTGACTGCAAATTATATTTAAAGCTGCTTTACTCTGTTACTTAAGTAAAACAATTCCACACCTAAAAAACAATATTTATGAACAAAAAATATTGTCATTTAAAGTTTTTTTTGTCTGGATTACAATAACAGCAACAGAAAAAATCTGAAGTTTTTAATTAGCAAAATTATTTAGACACTAAAGTTTTATTAGCTTAAAATTTTTATTAGCAATTTATTTTTAAGTCCGGTTAAAAGATTTTTTAAATAAATAATTAATTTATCTGAATCTTAAATAATTAAATGAGAGAATTAATTGAGAAAGGAATAATAAAAATTATTTATTGCTTTGTTGAGTATTAAAAACTTCAATTAATGATGACAAATCAAAAGATTTAGAAAGCGAACATGATGATTTGTTTTAACAATTTGAAAAAAGTATATGAAATGAATTTTGAAAATTTCCCAATTGGAGAAAATTTAGGATATATTGCTGAATTGAAAAAATTGCATAAATTTTTTATTTAGAGAAAATTTTCGATAAAATTTAAAACCAAAAAAAAATTCATAAAATTTTTATTTTATTTAAAGAAATTTGTTTGGTTTACAGAAAATATTTAATTTGGAAAAAATTTTTAGTAAAATTTTAATTTAGACAAAAATTACAATGCCATTTGTAATTAAAGTACTTTTAAATATGTTTTGTATATAAAGAAAGTTTTCGATAAATTTTGTATTCATATGAAATCTGCTCGAATAAATTTTTTTCTCTTTATATTAAGGACTGAGGTTGAAAAAATTTAATAAAAATGAAAGCACAAAACTTATAAAACTGTAAGTTATACTCTATACCACCGTAAGTTGTATTATGCGTTTGTACATTAGTTTGTAATGGGCAAAAAATAATTGCTTTTAAGTATACCGTTAGACCTATCTTCATGAAACTTGGCCCGTATCATGGTGCCAAATTCCATTTTGGAAAAATATGTCTTAATTTCTTATATTTCCATTTTATACATTCCGAAATGTCATTTATATCACATATTTGTTGATACTGTAACAAAAATTGTTCATATTAAAACAGAAATAAACCCAAACCGATGTGCTAAATTTTATACTAAACCAAAACCGGTGTGTGAATTTTAAATATTTCACTTTAAATTTAATCACTTATGCTGAAATTTTGAAACTTTTTCTAAAATCCTTCCATTGACGTTGTTGTAGTGCTTTATGTAACTTTACTCGAACAGGAACTCCATCTCTGTTAACAGAATGCCAAATCGGCACAAAAAATAAGTGGTCAATTTATGAAATGTTATGAATGGAAGCAGCCTTTTTTTAAACATTCCTTAATGTAAGTTTTTTCGAGTATAAGCAACAAAAATATTTTGATTAAGAAGTTACGAAAAATCTGCCAGAACATACGTTTCGTCATCCATTATGTAGCAAGAATATTTTTTTAGAAAACATTAATTTAGTTTCGGTGCTCTGTTTCTGGCCTTAAACAGCGTTTCTGTCAGGAATGTACTTACCTTTCGGCTTCCTACCGGATGTGTTGGGATCTCTTTTAAAAATACTTTCCATTTTTGACTTTCGAAACATTATGTGGAAAAGTTCTCCCGGTACTGTTTAATAACATTAAAAACAAGTTGCCGGTACATCTTGAATACTTGGCCAGCTTATTGTAGAATCAATTTTGAAAATATTCAACTATTTTGGCCACTCATTTTAATCCCATTCACATTAACATAATAACTGACATGTTTTACAAAGGTTACTTAATCATAAAATTCAAAAATTATTTGGCTTAAATTTTAAATGAAAAACGTGTGTTAAGAATTTTCCAATCTCACTCCTCATATCAAAGGCTTACAAAATTAATTTAGTTTCTCTTAAGAAATGAAATTAAATTTTTAAAATACCAGAATCACGTTCTTTTCAAAATATATTACTTTATATTTATTTCAAAATAAAGTTTCTTTTCTTAATCTTTTGTTCTAATTTGCTAAATATTTTTATCTCAGGTTTCATTTTTGGCAAAAGCTAAATATTAAGCTTTGACATGACTAATGCTAAATTTTATTACCCAATGGCTACTGTTTTTAAAGGCAAAAAAGCTTTTGTTTATATAAATTAACAGTTTTAATGTCTTTTTGTAAAAAAAAGCGAAAATCTTATAAAAGAAAAAGGTTTCACAAAAAATCAGGTTAAAATGTAATAGTCGGCCAAGCCCGACTATGTAATACCCTATACCATAATGTTGAATGTTATGAATAATCCTCGTATAATTTTATTTTCTGATTTACTCTTAAGTGTGCGATATATTTTTGTGAAACTTGAGAGTTTTAAAATGTTTTTTTTCTGTGAGGTTATATGGGAGTTAAAAGAAATTATGGATCTTCCCTCATATAATTTTGCACATCGTTTTTTGCTTAAATTAACTTCAATTTGAATACCAACGTAAATGTGAGATTTATGTCTTTTAAAGTGATATTTTTGAAGATGGCTTGTTAGGGTCCTCTGAGAAGCCATGGACCGACCTCCGCAAAATTTGACACATCCTTTAGAATACCATTAGACTTATTTTTGGCAAATTTCGTTAAAATCGCTTTATACTTAGGACTTTTATAAGCTTATACCGCATTACCCTTGAGCCAAAATAATAACATTTACAAAATTTGATCGAGATATCTCAAAAATTACGACCTTATAGTGTTCACAACGTTCACATGGACAGCCGGATAGACAGACAGACAGACAGACAAACAGACGGAAATTGTTAAATCAACTCAGAAAATGATTCCGAGTCAAACGGTATACTTAATGGTGGTTGTAACTCCATTTTTTTGTATATTACAAACATTAGCAGAAACGCATAATACCTCTACCGCCTACGGTGGTGTAGGGTATAAAAACTCTAAATTGAAATTTAATAATTAATTTTGTGTTTTGAAACATAAAATTTATAACCATTTTATATGTATATTAAATTGTTTATATATTTAATGATTTTTCTATAATTTATTATATTTCAGCAAGTTTATGTCTTAAGTCTTTTGTTTTCATTACCCTTCTTTGTTACAAAAACTGTTAAATGTGTTTTGTTTATATTCAAAACATAAAATTACTTATTACAAAATATATAAATGTTTAATTTATATCTTTTTGCAAACTTTCAATAATTATTTGTGGTTATTTAACAGTCAAAAAAATTGCCATAAATAAAATTATAATAAATAAAAAATAGAAAAAACCTCAAAAGTCATTTACCACAACTGAAAAAAAATTCAGAGTTTTTATTTCAAAGTAAATTTTTTAAAACAATCATTAAACTAATTATAGATTTTAAAAAGTCATAATCTAAATACATAACAGTTAATATATAACATTTTTTTATACTTTTATATAAATTATTATTTTTTGTTTTTATGTTTTTTCAATATTTAGTTCACTTTTTCTTTGAACCTTAAATAACTGATCTTGTTACTTAATGTTTTCAGTTTTTTTTTTTTTTTATTTTAAATGCGGAACTATTTCTATCAGTTAAGTCTCAAATTTTAGTTTTTCAAAGAAATGTGTTTTTTACGATAAAGTAAAAAAAAGTGGTTTACAATTTCCTTTTTAACCTTTTTTCCCTCTTGTGTATTAGTCTGTGTTTTTTCTTTTCCATTACTTTTAACTTTTCTTTTAAACAATTAAGTTTATTTGGCTTCATATCATCTTTAAAAGCTTTCACTTTTTTTGTAACATTTCTTTAATGTCTATTTCGGCTTTTATTACTTTTATTTTTCATCACTTAAGATATTTAGCAACTTGTTTAAAGACAGACTGAAGGAAAAGTATTTAATGACAATTTATCGTTATTTTTGTTTGAAGAAGTAAAAAATATATCTTTTTTAATTTAGATTTAATTACACCTTTTTTAATCGAAAATGTATAAACGACTTTTTCTTCATAGGAAATTTATCGAAAACTTTCTGAAAAAATTTGATTGTAGATTTTCTCAAAATAAAAACGTCTTCACTTCATATAAAATTTTTCACAAATTTTTCCAAAATTTACCAAAATTTCCTTTAAACAAAAAATTTAAATTGATTTTTCTCTTAATAGAAATTTTTTGGAATTTTTTTTTCAAAAAGGGAGTGAAATCAAAATACTTAAACTTAAAACTTTTTATCCAAGTTACCTTTGTAACTTTGTTGAGTTTAATGTCAAACAAATGAAAAAATTGTTAATCTGACTAATTATAAGTGTTCCGAAAAAAGTGCGTACTAAAATAATTTAATATTTTCAACAAAAACTAACATGGTCCTACAAAGAGCTTGCAAAGCATTCAAAGATCTGCCGTCAAACTGTAGAACCAGTGTAGAAAATCTGGTTCATGTAAATGGAATGTCCACTTAATATTTCTAAAATTACGAAAAGTGCCAAAAAATGATTTAAAAACACACAACCTTCAAAAGAACGTTGCTATGAATTTAAGGGCCAAAAACATAGCACGGAAATTGAAGTCAAGTTTTCCAAGAAAGAAATATATTCTTGCTGCAAAATTGATTGGGAACGTATGTTCTGGCAGATCTTTCTGATGCTTGATTGAATGTTTAAAAAAATTTAGGACCCACAAGTAGTTAAAATTTCCAAAAAAATTCTTGGTATGGCAAGTAGTTGAGGCTTCTTATAACGCCGAAAATGACATCAAGGAATGTTTGCAAAAAATATAATTCCATGCATAAGACTTCATAATATTTCCAATAATTTTCGGTCTGGCATGACAACAAGTCACTATGGTGAACAAGTCCTTGAGTGGCACAAGAACAATAATATGGTATCTGTACCAAGAGAGGAAAATCTTCCAAACTGCCAAGAACTAAGGCCAGTGGGGAAATATTTGGCTCTTGTTAAAAAAAAATTGAAGAGCACAAAAAAGTTGTTCAAAAGCGTGGTAGATTTAAAACGGAGCAAATTGACAAAAAATCCCTCATTGTTTTCCTCAGAATCACAATAAAAATATTAAGCGGATATTAACAATGGGATATAGCTTCCACACAAAGTCATTAGAAAAGCGAAGAAGTTCTTTGCTTGATATACACTAGTTCATATTACTATAAACGCTACTTAACTTTTGTAAAGAAAAAATTATGCTGTTCCAGATAATAATATAAATGTGCTCTACTTATTATTAAAAATATGTTTAAGTATAATCAGTTCTCTCAAAATAAAGCATGTTACTCCTACACATGGCATTTTTAGAATAATACTTTCTATTGCTATCTTTGTTCTTACAATGATATTTAAAACTGATTTAACTAATTTTTAAATGTCATTTTTGATGAATCTGTTTAATCTGTGCATGTACTGCTGGAATATGCATTCTTCTTAAATTGTTCATCCATAAAAGTGAGAAGAGCATCTGCCAGCAATTCATTATAACTTGTGCTTTTAATTTTTGTTGGAACAAAACAAATTTTAGTTTTGCCAACTGCAGTTCATGATGCACAAACCATAATATTACCACCGCCGTAATTACGTTTTGAAATCCCAACATCGTCCCAATTAAAATTGTTATCATCACAGGAGAGTACCTAATTTTCCCTCAATTGTCCATTTCATGTATTTTCATGCGAATTTAAAACCACTTTCTTTATGGTTTCTTCCATTTTCATCTCTTTGTAAAATATGATCAACGCATTTTGAAGTCACAGAAAAATTCAGTTTGTTTTTGTTTGTGCGGAATTCAATTAGTTTCGCATTGGTACATATTTTAAAAGACTTATATAACTTTTTATAAATTTTGTATTTCCCTTAGAAAGCTTTCCAACATTATAACTCTGATCTTTCTTAAAGTATTTATGCACCACACTTTCGAAACGTTTAATTTTATGACCAAGTTCTTGAACATCTTGGTCATGAAAAATTAAAAAGTTTCCTTGAGCATCTTTATGGAATAAATTTGAAAATTCTTCAGTAAAATTGAGATCATTGAAAGCCCGCATTTATTTATCAGAAATAGGAAATTTATAATATTTTCCTTTAACAGCAATTTTTATGTCGGCTTTTATAGAAACATTCCACATAAAATAGCATGAATAAGGCAAACAACAAGATAAATAAAAATTAAAAAAAATTAACTTTAAAATACCGTTTAGTTGTCCCTCATTAAAAAACTACAACTTTACTTTTGAATAAGAACGACAAAGATAAAACAAAAATAAAAAAATTAAATGCGTTTATAGGAATATGAATTAAAAGCAGCAAAACTCAGCGGGTTGATGTTAGTATAACATAATAAAAGTTTAAAATTAAAACGTTTTAATAACTGACTAAATTTTCTTAAAAATGGTATCAATACAAAAGACTTACGACACAAACTTGAATAGAAGCATATAATTTTATTCATGTGGCAACTCCAGATAAAATAATTCTTTAGATATTCGATTATTTGGTTTAAATGGGAGGGGCAGTTCTTCGTTTTCCTGTTTCACAGGAAAATGATTGGATCTACATATAATCGATAATTTACAGGAAAATGTTTGGATCTACATATAATCGATAATTATTATTTGCATTGCAAGGGTGCTATCTAACAGTTTGATCAGTAAAACTTCCCCGTGGTGAAATAATTGTCTTGTTTTAATAGTTCTTTAGATATTCGGAAATTAACATTTTTTACCCCCGATCATATACATCCTACATTTTGTCCAGCAAAACAATTCCTTGCGAAAGTGATTGACGCCAAATTTTAAAACTTTTGCTTAAATAGTTCTTTTGATATCTGGCAATTAATGTCTTTCTGTATCGGTGATAACTCATGCTCTTATCTTAAATTTAAGTTTTTTTTTACTATTTTTTTAGAGATTTTGAACTTGACCATAATATATCACAATTATTGTAGATCAATAACTTATTTAAAATTGTTTGAAAGTAAATTATTTGTAATTCTTTTTAAAAAGAAACATCTTAAATAAAAGACTTAAGGCAAAAACTTGGTAGATATATAAAGTTTTGAATTCGAAATTGAATTGATGAATTTTTTTAGAACAATTTCAAATCATTTTTTCTTATATTGACCACAATGTGAGCTTTTTCTGCGATTAAAACTTTTTAAAGTCAAAAAAAATTTAATAATATTTTAAGATCTCTCTGATGAGAATTTGAAACTAAAAATGCTACAAAATAATTGTGATGTTATAAAAAATAGAGCTTTTTTAATAGTTAACAAATCCATAAAACTTGATGATCTTTCAACAAATGAAATAAAAATGTCATTCTGCAATAATTTTGTGATTTAATTGATTTTTATGACTGAAACAAATGTTTCAGAAATAGCAGAAGTGTTACGTAATTAAATTACTTTTAATTTTATTCAAAAAAATTTAAATAATAAAAATTGATTAAAATAAGATTAAATTTTTTAATACGAATATAAACATTAATTTTTCCTCACAAAATAAAACAAGAATATTTAAGATTAAAGTCCTTAACGAAACCTGATTATCTTTAAATCCTAAAAAAGGCATGAAATCCAAGTGCTTAAAGTAATCTTACATATTTAGATATTTATTCTTTATTTTCCCTATTTAAAGTTAAAAAAAACCTTAAACCTTTTAAGGTATAGATTTTGTTTTCACAAATATCTATTTAACTTCCTAAAACAACTTAAAGGGAAAAAAGTAACAAGACTTAAAATATATTCCAAAAAAAGAAAAACTCTTTTGTTCTTCGATTGTTCCCTCAGAATAAATTTTACCATTTTGCTTCTTATTTTTCCGATTTCTTATAAAACTGACCATTTTTGTCTAAGAACAACTAAAGTTGCCTTTGATAATTTGATGTTCTATGGTAATGGAGGGAAAAAAGAGTTAAATGTGGAAAAAACAATAAAATGTATAGACAAAGACATTGTATATCTTGTTAGCCTTAGATTGTGATATTGTTAAAAGATTTTCTTTTCTTTTTTACTTCATTTTACCATAAATGTTTTCTTTTGTTTTTGGTGTCTTATCGTAAAGTGTAGTTGTAAACTGCTTTTGGTCATTGTTGGTTATAGTTTTTTCTTCTCTTTTTTCTGGATTTTCCACAAAATAAAGCCAGCAATTTCTTTATGGCAAAAAAAATGGTATCCTCGAGGGTGCATGTTTAAGTAGTTATTTATGGCCACAAAAGTGTCAGCTCTTATCAACATGAAACATCTCTATGCTAGATTTTTCTTCTTTTTTTTGCGGAGGAACTACATGTTTAAGAATTGTGAGGAAAAAAGTAAAAAAAGACTATATTTTAAGCTCCAAATAAGGTGCATAGAAATTGTAAATTATGTATGAAGAAAAAACAAAAGACTTAAGATACAAACTTTAAATAAAAAATGAAATTCTTATTGTTTGTTTAGAGTCAAAGAAAAGCAATTGACTTACGCAATTTAGAAAAATAAATGTAAGGGAGTCCCATGTGAAATACTTAGAAAATTTAATTATATAAAAGATATTCCATATAAGAAGGTTCTCAAGAGAAGAACTATATAAGAGATCTTTTGGAAGGAAGCCATTACCAAATGTTAAGAATGGATTCAGGGTTCCAAATTACAAATTACATTCTTGCTTATATTAATCTTAATTTTACTAAATATTTTTACAATGCCCAAGTATATAGAGTTTTATAAGTTTCAAAATGATAATGAACCGATCCTCGTAAATTTGTCACATTGTTTTATTATATAATAAAACTTATTTTAGAAAAACTTGTTAAGAAAAATCTATTAATATTAGGAATTTTATGGACTAAAAATTCCACTCCGGGGAGACATTTGAATGGAGCCTGAATAAAATAACGGACCAATCTAAACCAATTTCAATAGGCATCATCCTTGGACCAAAAATAGTACGCACCAAAACTGCAACCCGTACCTTGCGAACATGATTTACATGAATAGCCAGCCGGTCGGACATGCTTAAATTGACTCTGGAAGTGATTCTAAGTCGAACGATATACGATATAAAGTTTTGGTAGGACTAATTTTTCTAGCCGTTATAAACATCGGCACAAACGTATATTACCTTCACCACCTATGGTGGTATAGGGTATAATTTCAGCATAAAGGAGACAGAGGTAGAACAAGAAAATAATCTATTTATGTTTTCGTTAATTCTAACTAAACTTTCCTAATCAGCATCGTTTTAGGCTCTACCTTGCTTATGTCTGTAAAGTTCAATTTAATATTTTAAATTTAAGATAAATTTCGTTTCTACTCAAAAAGTCTAAGATTTATTTATACTTTACCTTTAAACGCACTACAGCAGTTTCAAAACGATTTTTTGGAAGTAATTCAGTATTTTTGAAATCGATAAAAATATCATAAAGCAATTTAACATAGATATATCTGATGCATTTTGATGCAATTTTAATGTATATCGATAAAATCGATATTTAAACTCTTAATTAATTGGTGACATCAAATTACATTCACCTAATGTTTTCTTTACAAGTTGTAAATCTTCTAAAGTTATCCCAAATATCAAACGCAACTAAAAGAATTGTATACCTTTGCCTGAAATCCAATCTAAACCAGGCATTTAAACGTCAGAACGTCAAGATTCACAATTTTTCTAGAAAAAGTAAGTACCATACACTTGATGTCAAAAATTTCTAAATAATCCAAAAGAGTCGAATATAATCCCTTGATGACCAATTTCGGAAGTCCAATCTTTACTTAGTAAAATATCAATAAATTAAAAGAAATAAAGTTCTTAAATAGAAAATAATTATTTTCAAATAAATAAATTTTTGGCAATTAAATCAACATTATAGTGATGGTAAATTCTGGACCACTAACTACGATCATGTATAACTGAACACATATGGTCTCTCAGATCAACTCAGCTATAAGTTTTGTTAAATTTTATTAACATATATGTAACGGTTAAAAAGTTATAGAATTATTTTAAAAAATCTTTCTGATGCCACGTGATTTGTGCCAGAGTTATAAAACAAAAGATTTAACACACAAACTTTAATCACTTTTATCAATGAAATATGGAGAAGTTAAAATTCTAAATTTAAACAAAAGCTGATTAATAAATTATTTTGATTTTAAAACAAAATTTAAATGAATCATAAAACAAAAGACTTAAAACACATACTTGGAAAAAGATTAAAAAAATTAAATGCCAAAATTTTTTATAATTCTTTAAATAAAACATTTTTTCTTTCTTTCAAATTTTAATTTTCTTATCAGATTTTAAGATTAACTTCTAAATTCTATAATAATAATTAGATCATATTTCCCCCCTTAAGACAAAATTTAGCACATTTTTTATTTTTTGACACACATCTTCTTTTTTATTTTAAATAAAATTAAAAATTCACTTTTATTTTAAAACATTTTTTTCCAAATCTTAATTGTTTATTTTGAGTGTGTGTTTATGTATTTAATTAATTCTCATGAATATGCTAATCACGTTGACAGTTATGTTTGTATAAAATATTTGATATAATTTGTTTATATCTGAAACCGTTATAATTTTTACGTAAATCACAATATAACGTCTTAATAGCTGTTTCATTAAAATCTAATAAATTATAGTTATTATTGTAATTCTTATTGTTGTTCTTGTTGCTAAAAGCCTATTATTTCATCATATAGTGCAAAATCTATATAAACTTGTTCATTTATTATTTAAATAACTTAAATTATTTATAAAGTTTATGATTCATAACTGCGTAAATTTCCCCAGAATAAATGAATAAATACAAACAAAAGAAGAAATAATCACGTATTTGTGTTATTATTAATTTTTGCGGTCTAAATACAAAATTATAAAGAAAATTTCAAAATTAAAAGAATTTTTTTAATAAGAAATAAATGCTTTTAATTCAAAAAAGGTAATAAAGGTTAACTTAATTATAAAACAAAAAGAGTTAATTTATTTCTTAATTTGGTAAAAAAGTTATTAAAAATATATAAATTGAAAATTATGAATAATTTAAAAAAAAAAAAAATTTAAATATATTTTAATTGTTAAACATTTCGGGGAAATTTTTAGTTTTTTATTAATTTTTGTGGTATTTGCTTTTTAAGGTTTGAAATTAATTAAATATTTCCCAATAATAATTTCATTATTATCACATATTTAATCAAATTAAATTTCTTTTGGTTTGAGTATTATTGGTGATTTTCATTATAACTCCCTTTTTTGGCTTGAAAACTATAAAATATTTTCTGTGAATTTAAATAAAATCCATCTTTGCATTTAGAATTCGAGGGTAATTTTAAAATATGTTAAACTTTATTAAACCATCTCCAATGGATTAAAAGTTTCCAGAGAGATTGATTTGCAACAGTTGTGAATTTCTACCAGATAAGAGTCATTTAACAAAAGATTTAAGACACAAGCGTTAATACTTTTTTTATAGTTAAATGTAAAGAAATGTTAATCATCTGGAAAAAACGAATAAGTAAGAATGTACCCACAGTCATGAAAAATAATGTAACGACCCTCGTAATATTTTATGTTATTATTTCTACTCATATTTATGAGATATTTCTGCTGTTTGAGGTAAATTTAGGAATTAAATGTGATTATATTAGTTATGGACCGATCATCGTAAAATTTGGTTTAAACCATATTCCGGCAGAACATTTTTCTGAAGTGAACCTAATTTCAAAGACATATCTCAATATTACAACGACATTTTTCAGCCAAACATTCGGCCAGATGGATGAACGAACAGAGTTAATTTGTCTCTGAAAGTGGTTCCGAGTTAATCAGCATTTGTTAAGGACGAGCTACCATTTTTTTCATATAAATTCATTACACCCCAACCTCCTATAATAGGGAGGATTCCAAGGTCCAAGACTTTCCAAGATCCCTAAATCATCTATTATATAAACAAGCCACATTTAAAAATAATTTTAAAAGCTGCTAAAGACCAAAAAAATGAAAAAGTTATTCTTACAAGGAACTAACAAAATGGTTTCCTCGTACTAATATTTTTCAATGCCTGAAGCGAATTTAATATAGAGTCCTATGTACTTCTAATGTACCTTAAATAAAAACGAATTATACTTAATGAAATTTAGGTATATTAAGGATACAGTATCTTGTTCCTTTGACTGATTTGAAATAAAGTATCTACTGATTTCAGAGGGATTCTGTAACTTCATCTTTCATAAATTCATTATTTTTTAGGACATTCCACATTTGCTTAGGATTTAAACCATTAAACAGTTTTTCATGAGCTTTTCAGTAAATTCTCCAGTTTTCATCAGTATTTTCCTCAACAAATATTCTACATGCCAGATCACGAAGGGAAATATAATAAACTATTTCATTCGAATTAAACCGATCATTATTATTTAAATCAACAAGTTTTCTCTATTTAGCTGGAACCAAGTTATGTAACCTAAATATATTTGACATTGGAAAAGAAATCTGTACATCAATATCATTACCGTTAAATACAAGATCATAATTGCTGTTACTTGATGTTTGTCTTAAACTTTCTACATCAATGGCACCATAATTACGAAATTCGACAAAATTTATTTATGGGCAATAACTCTCTTTCGGGAGGACATTTGTATAGGCATCGTCCTTGAGCATCGTCCTTGTCACATGCCAAATTTCATTAACATATCTTTAAAACTTTGATATGTACTTTGCGAACTGTCACATACTGTAAAAAATGTATGGACAGTCAGCTAGATGGACGTATTAGTTAAATCGACTCAGGAAGTGATTCCAAATCGAACAATTGGAGTATTTTTTCTGACCGTTACAAACATCTGCATATTGGTGAAAGATAAATCTGAAATATTTTCATCTTATTTCAAATATTTGGTCCAAAAACCATTAGACAACGACAATTTACTGTAAAATGCTAATTTTTAAATTTTACTTTTAAATGACTTCTTAATGTTTTTATTAAAATTTTAATTTTTGAAATAAACGACCATCATGCTTTAATTTAATATAATTTGTATGCAATAAGTTTTTGTCTCTTACAAGTTTTTAACAGTTGTTAAACAGTCTCATTTTTGTACTCGAATTTCTTAAGACTTCAATGAATTTAGCTTTTTAATTTAATTTACCATAAAACATGATTTGTCAAGTTTTTTTTTCCTTTTTATATGAATATCAATTGTTTTGTAGTAGTTTTTGCTATACAATGCACGTTTTAGGCTTTATTTATGAATTTGTGAATATATTTTTCATTAAACTTCTTTTTTTTTGTTAAAGCTTTAATTAGCGTTTTAATTTCATTTCATTTAATTCAAAGTCAAGTTCATTACAGTTTCAGTATCAGTAACTTAATTTCACACTAATTAACACTTTTATGACTTAAACATTAAATCACTACTTTGTTTCAGTTGTTTTCTTTAACTTCGATTTTGACTTATTATTTCGTACAATTTACATATAGCAGTTGTTGTATTTATTCAAATATATATTTTTTATTTCATGTCACATTAAAATTGAATTGACTTTATTCGTGTTTATAAGCCGTGCTAAACGTAAAAGAAAAACAAAAGACTTAAGACCTAAACTTTTTTTATTAAGAGCATAATATGCTAATGCTATTTTTTTTTGTTCTTTTTTTTGCTGCTGAATATGTCATAAACACATAAACTTAGTAATGAATGCAATTTAACTGTGAAGGTTGTTAGTTTTAAGATTTTATGACATTAATGTTGTTGTTTTATTTAATAAAGCAAAAAACGCTTTTAAAGAAAATAATTACTGTTGGTTATTTAATTGGTTGGGAAATGAATCATAAAGTTGTTGAAATATGTAGAGTAGATATGTACAAAAATAATATCCGTTTCTGGAGAAAATTGAATATTTTCTGAGATAATCTCTTTATAATGGTATAAAGTAATTTTCGAAATAATTCTGTAACTTTTGTTATCTCAATAACATTTCACATGGTTTTTTCAAATTCATTAGGGGAAGTGTATGTACCTATATAGAAATTAAAATAGACTATATATATACAAATTTTCTTCTACATTAATTCATAAATGAATTTTAGTGATTTTCTTTTTTAATAAATATACCCGTTTTAGCCAAATTTAGAGAGTCATCGACTATGCTCCTGAACAGATAAGTGCGAATATTTTTCAACTGAACTTGAAAATATTTTTGCTCTAAACATGAGAATTTTTATAAAACTTTATCACACACTATTAAAATGTTGTAAAACTATTTAAAAAAAGATCATTTTGGAACTAAAAATAGTTCTCCTAATTAATTCTTTTTTCAAGGTTTCCATTAGCATGCAAATTTTTCTCAAATTTTTGCTAAAACATCGTTTGCAAAATATCACAAATTATATATATATTTTTTTTTAAATAACTCAGTATAGAAATATGACAAGAAAATAAGTTGAATTTGATAAATAATCAAATAAAAATATATCAAAATAATAACGAATATAAAAATCATAACAAGAATAAATTTATTTCCTCAAAATAAAAGAACATAATAATCTTTTTTGAAAATTATTAAAAATAATTAGAATTTTTTTAAAAGAATATAAATAAAATAAAAAATATGAAGCACAAAACAAGCCTTTTTTGGCAGTATTTGGCTATGCCGAATCTTCAATACCCTCCACCAAAATGCGCGTAAAGAAATACGTTATTTATCGTACATACACACTCACAGACGTACACATTATATACAAGTTTCTTTCAAATATAACACAGTGCACTTTATGAGTAATAAAATTAGTTATTTTTTGGCTATAACTTTTTTCTACTGAACCGATTTTACTGATTTTATATAAAAAAACTTCTCACAACTATAACAAGCTCTGTCAATTATTGTAGATGTGAGCGCAACAACAGACAGACGGACATAATTAAATCGACTCATATTTTGATTTGATGCAAGAACATATATACATTATGGGGTTTGAGATGATTCCTTCTAAGCGTTACAAATGGAATGACAAAGTTAATATACCCTCTTCACCACTTGTGGTGGTAGAAGGTGTGAGTGGTTCAAAAACACCTCCACTAAAATAAGTAAATGAAAGTAAGTTAAGTTTATCAATGAATATGTAACATATGAAGAAATTTACGACCCAAAATAATAAATTCCATGAGGATTAATTTTAGTCTTTTACTGTCTCTCCGTCCATCAGTCTACTCAGTTTGTTAGTTTTTTATGCAAGAGTAAAACAAATAAGAATGATTCGTTCTACTGCGCCCACTCTTCAATAACTTTACCCTAATGTGTTACCACCACTTTACGTTACACATTTATACACTAAAACAACCATATATATACTCACATACACATGCACTGATAAATACAAATTTCTTATCATAGCGAAAATACTCAAGTTGAGGGTTAATAAATTGCGTCATATTTTTGACTATAACCGTTTCATACTGATCCGATTACTGTTACTTTTGATACATTAATGAAATTAATGTTTTAGATAATGAAATAGTTGTCACAGACAACTTAATTGCGTCTTGCATGAAGCCTTCTTGGGGGGGTTGACATACCACTTCTAATGGTGGGGTTACCTCTGATATTAACCGATATCTAAAATAATCCCAAAATTGTACTATAAATTGTTAGAAATAATTTGGCTGTATGGAAAATAGTTAATTTTGACAAGTTAAATATCATTAACTGTTAAAAAATTAACATTTAATGATATTTAAAATTAAAAGTACTTAAAAACTAATTGTTTAGAAAAATAAAAATAAATTGAAACGAATAACGATATTTATTTCTATGCGATGTATACATTCCTGTTCACTTTTTCATTAAAAAAAATACCCAAAATCCCAATCCGTATAAATTATATTTAATTTTTTTAGCTGCAGTATATACTTTGTCTCTCCAAGAGTTTTTCAGCAACAAAATAATTTTTGGTTAGTAAACTTTCATACGTAGTTTTATACAAAAAAAATCCAAAGCTGATTTCGAATTGCGATTTGAGAACTTGCAGGGTTTGTAAGCAGGTCTTTGCCCTAAGCGCATCCGAATTAAGTTAAAACGTTCATTAAGATTTCTTTATAAAATAATAAAAAATTGGAGCAAACAAGTGATTTTATTAGTGCATAAATGCGGCTAACTTTTTTGAAAAAAAAATCTCAAAAAAATATTTTTTTAAAGATCCAACTTCCAATTTAAAAAGCCTTTGAAGAGGTTTACATATTAATATGGTTCTTGAAACAAATTTTTTAAAAATTAAAAAAAGGACACACATTTTAGAAAATGTTAGAAACTCAATTAAACCAGCCAAATTAAAATGCTAAAGAACAAGGGTAAATGTGTTTAAAATTTTATTTCGGCTTGATTTCTCTGAAACTATAAGAGATTACCTACATATTTAAGCATACTTTTACAAAGATGTACAGAATTATCTTTATACAATATTTTTTTTAATTTCATAAATAAATTTTTGGTGAATTTAAAAAACAAATCAACATACCCAAAATGGTAAAATTAGTTGGATCAATGACTACGCTCTTGAGTAGATAGGAACCTCTAATCATACAAAAACAAAATCGAAAAGATTTCAGTATTTAGCATTCACAATTTCATTAAAATATCTTTAACTATTTAATAGTTACAGAATTATTTCCGAATAAAATCGATTTGGAAGAAATGAACAGTTACTAAACAAAAGACTTAAAATACAAACTTTATTAACATTTGCAAATTTTATATGGGTAACACACTGCATCAGTTTGAAAAAGATAGGCCAAATCTCTCGATTTAACTGTAAGGATTGAGATCAAAAAACTCTTAACACACGTTTATCAATAAAACTTTTAATCCAAGTGTAATTTGTTTGTTTTGATCAAGTTGCCCTTGAAAATATGTCAGTTATTATGTCTTATTTTAAACAAATGAATAACTCGTTAACCTGATTGAAATAAGTGAACAGAAAAAAGTGCGTACTAATATTAAAAAATATTTTCAACAAAATCTAAATTGGTTCTGATTCAGGTAGAAATAAGGAAGTTTATATTTGTTTAAAAAAATGGTAGATTTTTTACAATTTCCTGGCCAAAAACTTTATGTTGTTGATGCTCGAGGAAATGTCGAATAATATGTTAGACCGAAAATCAGTCAAAATTTCTCAAAAGTTCTTGTTAAAGCAAGCAAATACCTACACAAAGGAATGTTTAAAAAATATTGTCTCCCCATAATACTTCATAATGTGTCCACTGATTTTTAGCCAGACTTGTCATTCTGTCACTATGATATAAGAACAATTATGTTATAAATTGCCCGGAGTTAAAGCCAGTGGAGAGATATTGAGGTTTTATTAGAAGAGAATTAAAGAGTACGAAAAAACTATAAAAATTATATAAATTGATATAATAATTTCAATCAGATAAAAATTAGAACTTTAAGCTCCTTAATTTCGTCTTTATTAAGATTTTTATTCAAAGATTCAAATTATTTTTCTTATGTTTATTTAGATTTTTTCGGTCTCAAATTTTTTATTTTAGAGTTACAGCGTAGAGTGTTTTAGATTCAATATAGCTGAATAAATGTTAGAATCTCTTCATTTTTTTAATTTATTTCATTTAAATTATTTAATACCAAATTTTAATTATAATAATTTCATCTTATACAAAACAGTTCAAATTTTGTTCAGTTCTTTTTTATTTGATTATAAATATTTTCTTTTTTTATTTGATTATAAATATTTCATAAATGTGTAAAATAACATTTTTTTGAAAGCGTTGAAAACTAAAATAGTAATTGTTTGACCACTTATAGTAAAACTACTATTATTTTATTTTTTTACTTTTAAGTGGTGAAAAAAATTAAATAAAATAAAATCATATAAAATAAAAACAACTACAAATAAAAACGAGTACAAGTTCAAAGTTGTTTAAGAAAAATGGCAAAACAAATAGAAAAAATATAAAAATAAAATTGTAAAAAAAGTTGTGTAAATATAAAAAAAAACTTATAAAGAACTAGTTTTTATTTCTTATTTTTTTAATTTCATACTTTTAACACAGATTCGTTTTGGTGATAGACGTTATTTTATATATCTTATATACCAACAATCTTGGAGATACTTGTACTAAGACACCATAATCTTTAAATAAATGTTTGTAATTTATAAAAGAAAATATAGCAAAGTTTTTTATGTGTTTGTAAGAAAAAAAAACTATATTAAAAGCACGCAATCATGTCTTAGACAAAATTACATTTATTAAAGAAACAATGTTACACTATATTCAGTAGTATGAGACTTATGAGACTTATTCTTAAATCGCATTCGTTCGTTGCAGATAATTTAATGGATAAATATCTCTTTATTATATTAAAATTTGGTATGTCAAAGAATTATGGGATATATAATTTTGAAACTCAAATAATTCTACTGAAAGTCTAGGTACAAGGTATCTATAACTCTTCGAGTCCTGGCTTTGTTCTTGCAAAATTTTATATAAATCTAACTTGTCTAAAAAAGTTATAGACTTAATATTTTCATGGGATAACAAAACTTCTTACACTTGACATATCATTTTATCTGAGATACAGACATAAACAGAAAATTGTATGTGAATAAAATCAGTCATTATAAAGTTATAGAGAAAAATTTTGCATATAGTTTATTGTCCTAGATAACCTAAATTGTACCATGTTCAAGACAACCTATCCAGCGTAGACTTAACATTTCTTATTTGAATTAGCATACTTCTAGCCCTTTAGATCCAAGGCTTAACAGGCTGCAGTTACTCTCCAACAATTTTAGGGATTAGTTGTCATAAAATTGTTTCTATACATTTTGATACATCCGAGATTCCAAACATTTTATTTCAGGTAACGTATACTTAACATAAACTATTGTTGAAACTCATGTGCCTATAAAATGAATTAACAGCAATTTTTTTTTGCACTCTACATCATTTTATATAATTTTTAGTTTGTTGTATTATTATACGTTAACGCTGCTAAAGCTCACAGATATATAAGATATATGTATTCTATCTACGAATACACCAATATTCTCACAATTGTGCGGATATCTAACAATGTATAGAAGAATTAAATTAAAAAAAAATTGTAAATGTAAGTGTGATTTAAATAGGGTCGATTGCTTTTATGTAAAACTAGATGTGGGCTTACCAAAATAGACCTGAACTATAAAATTTAGAGGACCGAAATCTTCAAAGGAAGAAAAAATGCTTTAAGTAGAGTTCAGTTTTTTGCTTAATAACCCTAAAAGGTTGAATGAAAAACATTGTAAGAATTTATGTAGAGCAGGATTCATTTAACATACATTTTAAATTAAACGCTTTCCATAAGATCCTTCTTATTCCTTCACTTTTTGAACATTCACTACCACCTTCACAAGGATTTATTCCTAATCGAGTATTTGGCTGCGAGTAAAGATTTCATAGTTGTAAGAGGAAGTGCTCAGACTGCCTAGAATAAAGCTTTAATGATTTGAAGTAGAGTGTTTTTACACAACTCTTTATCCTAGCAATAATCTTTATTCTGGACACAATTTACCTTTTTTCCCTTATTGGTTCCACTGGATTACAATGATATCGTTTTTTAATATCTTTAAAGTTCAGTTTCCCTTTCATACATTTTTTTTATATTTTAGGTAGCAGTTCTAATTCGGATTTTTTTAGTTTGGATTACAATTCAGAATCAGTTCAGTTAATAACACTTACTCTGTTTTGGATTCTGGTTCAGACCAAATTCAGATTTTATTTTGAATTTTTGTCAAGATTTTTTATAACATTTTTTTTTCAAATTTTATTTCAGATTATAATACAGTTTCTAGTTCAGATTTTAAATCAAATTCTAGACTAGATTCTGGTTCAGATACTAGTTTAGCTTATAGTTCATGTTTTATTTTAGATTTGAGTTCAATTATACCTCGTTTTTTAGTTCAGTATATGATTCAGATTATTTTTTAGATCTCATTTTATTCCAATTTGTTGTTCTACCTCTACTTCAGTTTCTAGTTTAAACTCTAGTTCAAATATTAGTTTAGAGTTGACTCCATTTGACTTTTTAGTTCTATATCAGATTTTAGATTATATTGTAGTTTAGTATAGATTCTGATTAACATTTTAGCTCGGATCCTGGTTTAAGTTCAGATCCTGATTACAGTTTAGTTTGTAAATCAAATTTTGTTTAACTTTCTAATTCAGATTCTAGTTCATATTTCAATGCAGATTTTGGTTCTGATTCTAGTTTAGATTTATATTCAGATTCCTAAAGAGATTTTAATTCAAATTCTTGGTGAGATTTTTCTTCACTATAATAAGACTAATTTTATAATTAGTCTCAGAAAAGTAATGCTGATGAAATTTGAAAACCATATAGATAAAGTTAAATCAAGTTTAAAAATATGACTTCATTGAAACAGTTTTAGATCTACGCATATCAGGGAATATTTTATAGACCAAAATATTGCGTTTAATCTTATGGTTTAAACCCTGGTTCAGTTCTAACTCAGTTTAACTTAAGTTATAGTTTTGTTCTAGTTCAGATCTACTTCACTTCTAGTTCAGTTAAGTTCAGTTTAGTTCTACTTAAGTTCCAGTCCAGTTCTAGTTCGATTCCAGTTTAGTTCTAGTTCAGTTCTGGTTTAATCTTATGGTTTAAAAAAATAATCAATATTTCAAACTACATTAATTTTCATTAAGTCTGAATTCTTTAGAAACTCAATTTTGATACTATTCATGTCTCTAAAGTTTACCAGAATACGAAACTATTTGAAAACTCTTTTTATATTGTTTTATGTTTCATGTATTGAATATCAGAAATTATCGATTTTCAAAAATTTATAACTTTTTACAAGAAATAAACGTTGAATTCTGATCCATAAATTCAGTCCTTATTATGTTTTCGATTTACTTTTT
This sequence comes from Cochliomyia hominivorax, assembly GCA_004302925.2. NCBI lineage: Eukaryota > Metazoa > Arthropoda > Insecta > Diptera > Calliphoridae > Cochliomyia > Cochliomyia hominivorax. The sequence continues at coordinate 83,718,869 of PYHX02000158.1, read as the reverse complement.
TTCTGATTTTTTGAATAAGTATTTTTAAGTCTACTATAATCAATGTTCATTAAAATTTGTGTTCACCTCCAAAAAGAAATAACAACAAAAATCCAAATAAATGTAATAACAAATAACCCGGTTTATTTAATAACAAACAAAATATACAAGGAAGTGTTGACTCAATAATCTTAAAATTTTAACTCTGCTATCAAATAAATAAAGATTAGTGGAAATAAATCAATATTTAAACAAGTTGTAATACACAACAAATTTAATTCAAGTTAAACAAAATGAGCACCCACTCTGAGGAAAATAATAACAAAAACAACAACAACAACAACTTGTTTGTTGTTAGGATGAATTACCTAAATCTTATTTACATTAGTTTCAAGAAATTATATTTTACTCATTACTTTTGTTAAAAAATCAATGATTTATAGTATTTTTTTCAAATGATGTTATTTTTTTAATTTCTGTTTATTATTTGTAATTTATTTAAGTTTAAAATTTCATATTGGGCGTTTTTGGCTTTAATATAAGATTTCATTAAGCCACGGAAATTTTATTTTCTACTCGTAATTTTATTATTTATAATATATTTCTGTAGAGATCATTTCTAATACAAGAAATTGATATTTTCATTATTAAGTTATTTATTGCGTGTTTGTTCACTCAACACGAGCAAAATAAACAAAAAAACGATATTTCTTATTTGCAAATCATATTTAAAATTAGATTAATTAGCTAGAATGTTACTTACAATGAGGGTGTAAATTTGCAATAATAATATAAATATAATAGAAATAATACAAATACAATAACAATGTTGTGTTGGCCAGGAAGTTATAAACTTTAACGTGAAACAATTAAAACAAAAGACTTAAACAACAAACGTTAACATTTGCATTATAATTGATTTGTCACAAATGACAGTAAAGGGAGAATAATATATATTAAAGACTGACTGAATATTAAAACACACCCTTCAATAACAATTTTCAACAGGTTGAACAGATTTTAAAATTATTGCAATATAAATGCTTCCTTTATTATATTTTCAATTAATTATATCACTTATTGTTCAGTTCTACTTAAGTTCTAGTCCTAGTTCTAGTTTTGTTCTAGTTCATTTCTAGTTCAATTCTATTTCAGTTCCAGTTCAGTTCTAGTTTAGTTCTAGTTTAGTTCCAGTTAAGTTCTAATTCATTTCTAGTCCAGTTCTAGTTTAGTTCTAGTTCTTGTTCAGTTCTAGTACAGATTCTAGTTCAGATTACAGTTTATATACTTGTCAGAATCTAGTTATGATGCAAGTTCGATTTCTAGTTCATATTCAAGTTTAGATTTTAGTTTAGATTCTAGTTCAGATTGAATTTTATATTCTGGATCAAATTCTTGCTCAAATTCTAATTAAGAGTTTAGTTTAGATTTGTATTCTAGTTCAAATTCTGGTTCAGATTCTACTTCGGATTCTAGTTCAGCCTCAAATGAAGTTTCTAGTTCAAATAAGATAAGTCTTCAAATTATAGTTTAGACAGTTTTTAGTCCAGATTTTATATTAGATTTTGTTTCAGATTCAAATTTCTGGTTAAAGTTGTTAAAGAAAATTTTTAGAATTAAATCCAAAATCAATTTTATTTCGCTTTAATTAAATTACATTTTCTAAATTTAACACTTTTGTTAATTTCTTTACAGCTTTCATTTATTTACTTTTGGAATATAACTCTTTTTCCCCCCAATAAACACAGAAAACAAGAAAGATTAATTAAATCAGAGCGTGAAAGAAAATTTCTTTTTCTGAAAAAGAATCTTAATCGAAACAGTAGCTGCAGCTATTTAAAGCAATAAAAATCATAATTTATGTTAATAAATTAAAAATAGCGAGATACAAAGAGAGAGCTTAAGCAAAAACAAAAAAGAAAAGCTCATAAATAAAACATAATAGTAAAACAGTAACAAAATAGAACTGAAAGCTTTAAAGCTAAAACTAGAGGAAGTGAAAAATATTTAATAAGAAATACATGTGAAGATATTTTTAAATTTCAACGAATAGAAAAAAATGGAAATTATGGCTGCAACAACAAATAATCAAAAAGAATTACGTTTATATGCTCCAAATGAGCAGCAACAGCAACAAACCGCAAATTCTATAACAAGTGGTGCTAGATCTCCCTTTCAACGTGAGGTGCGTGAATGGCAACGTATTGATCCGGATACAGGTGCATTGTTAACAGGACGTCTAGAAGCAGATCGTTGGATAAATGGACCATTAAACAAATATGGCAAGGTGGGTTTATTTAACATTTTTTCACTTCTTTTTTGTTTTTGCAATTTTATGATTTTTAGTTCTTTAGATGAGAAAAAGAAATTCTCTTAAAAATAGAAATATAATTATAATTGTGTTTGACGTGTGCTCATAGGTAGCTTAATTGATTGCTGTGCTAAAAAAACCTTGTTACTTACTTAAATGACACAGTGGGACAAGATCTAGAAAATTAAAACTGATAGTTGGGGGATTAATATAAAAATGTCAATAGATATAGAGCAGAGGTATTTATACTTTAATGTAGAAAGGGAAACTTATAGCTTTTTTTAAAAACCTTGTTATCAAATTATTGAAGCCTCTTTGGAAATATTGGTTTGAGACTATTAAATTATGTTTAAAAATGTTTAGCACACACAATCTAAAACTAAAATAAAAAATAGATGGAGTATTATCGTTAAATATATTGAAATAAATAAACGGAAAAGTCCAACACAAAATTATGTCAAATTTTAAACGTTAGATTTTCTTTTCAAAAACATGAAAATTTATTTAAAAAATTTATAAATGTAATAATGATAAAAGGAGTAAAAATTCTAAAGAGTAAAATCGAACAATATCAGTTGGAGATTTAGGGATATATAAGAAAAAAATCATTCAAAAATTATGTGTATATAAAATTTGAACTGCAAATAATTTTAAAATAATTGAAATAATTCCAAAAGCACTTACATATATGAAAGATTACTTTATTTAACATATGAAATAAAAACGCCAATAAACTAGATCGATTCAAAGACTCAAGTATTATATGGACAAATTTGAACGAGGACTTGTCAAATTTAATTTAAATTTAAATTATCTCAAAACCAATTAATAAATCTCTGCAATTGTTGCATACTTTAAGGCTTACATAAATATTTTATTTACATATATAGAAAAGCGAACAAGATTGTTTTAAAAATTTTGCTTCATGTAAAAAAATCTGTAATGAAATCTTTTCAAATAAAAGTAGTTTAAATTAAGAGTGTCATTAGCTCGAAAACTTATTAGAGAAATTCTGAAATGAAATAGCGAACAAGACTAGTTAAAAATATGGGTTATATATTGAAAATTCGGTACAAGGTCTCATTAAATCAGAAAATATTGCATATTTTAAGGCTTACATATGTATTTTATTTATATATAAAGAAAGATCGGTTAATAAATGTGATAATATATAAAAAAAGAAAACGAGATCTACCCACATTTTAGTAATTTTCATTTCAATTTCAATTGACTCAAAAACTAAATATAAAATTCTCTATTTATAGCATATTTAATGGCTCACTTAAGTAAGCTTATACAAAATCAGTTAAAAAATTTTGGTCCTATATAAAATAAAACCACAACGAGGTTTTGTCAGAATTAATCAATTTAAATTGAAATTGCAAATAATTAAAAACTAAATTAGAAATGTTCTGAAATTATAGCATATTTGAAGGCTAATATATGTATTTTATTTACATGTAAGATATTGATCATTATTATCGGTTAACAAATTTTGATGATATTAAATGAACAAATTATAATTAAATTATTTAAATTTAAATGCAAATAACTCAGAAACTAATTTCAAAATATCTGAAATTGTTACATATTTTGTGACTTAGTTACGTCTACTACATATATGACGTCAAAATTTGAGTAAGATATAGATTAAAAATCTCTCAATGTTAATATATTTAAAACTTGTATTAAAGCCTTTCTTTTAAATTTGAAGGTTTAAATTTTAACGATAAATACCTCCTTAACTAAAAAAAAATTATAAAAAGTGTAGTATAGTTGTAGGCTTACAGAATTTTATTTGTAAAAAATAAAAATTTAAAAAAACAAAGGATCGATCACAATGCTTAATATACTATATAAAAAGTAAGACTAAGAAGTGAAACAGAAGAAATCACAAAGTGAAGCATACTTGTTGACTTTAAAAATGTAAACAGATTCATATCGAATAGAATAGAATAGAATAGAATAGAATAGAATAGAATAGAATAGAATAGAATAGAATAGAAGGAATATATAAAAATGTATCAAGCTTTTGTTAAAACCTAAAGTACAAAATGACAACTCCAAGTAAATTGGAATATTAAAAAAAATAATTTTAAGTGTAAAGCATATTTTAAGAATTATTTATTTAAACATATAAAGAGACTATTTTTAGGCTCTAAAATTTAAATATATTTTATAAGAGATATATACTTCAAGAGTTATTGAATCCTGTTATAATTGAACGGATCAGTATCATTCTATTGAGAACATATATAACTGTAAATAACTAAAAACTAAGCAGAGGAATTCAAAAAGTACAGCATATTTACAAAGATCGACGGTGGTTGTTTGGAAATGTAGAAATAACTAAAGAATGTATCAAACTTATGTTGAAATATAAAGGTGCAAGTCACAGCTCCAGTTAAATGGAACTCTAAGCAAAATAATTAAAAAGGGCATATTTAGAGACTCACTTATGCCTCTATAAAAAAGCATACTAACAGGCTTAAATGTTTAAAATCATTTACATTTTTAAGAGATAAAGAGCTTTCAAATTTTAAATGTTTTTGAATTAACCAAAAAAAGAATATTTCCAGCTTATAGAATTCCTTGAAACATTTTGGTCTTCCATAGCTCTGTTCTTTGACTTGGAAGGCTTAACTTCTTTATCTTATTTTTGCAAAACGTTACATATTTTCAATACATAATTATTTATTTCAAACAGAAATCTTACAGAAACTTTGCAGGACTTCTAAAAGTAACCCACTTTAGACATATTCGAATTTCCGACGCTTTAACTCTTTACCATTTTGTTCTTTATGTTTTCCGAAATAAATTGTTATTTCAATTCAGTCAGCCCTTTACGAATTACATGTTTATTTCCCAAAAGTCAATTACTTCTGTCCCACTGTGTAATCATAGACATGTAAAACAAGCAAACGAGGTCTTTTGTATTGACTTGGAAAATAATTCTAGGTAAATTAATACCTCTGGTCAAGTTTAGCATTAGAGACATTTATATTTATTGTATACATACATACTTACTTAATGTTAAGGTATCTAAGTATCAATGAGTAAGACGACAACTTTAATGTATGTTTTTTTTTCATATTTATAAAAAACGAAAGACTTAAGACACATAGACGTAAATAGTAGAATGCAATTAAAATTTCTTTAATAGCATTTTCAAAAAATTATGGGCCATAATTAAGCCTTTTTAAATACATTTCCTGTTGTCTTCTTAAACTTAGGATAAATATTTAAGAGTTTAGTTTTATAGAATTTGTTTGTTTAACATTTAATTGAAGGTTTAAAAAGGTATAAAAATAAGATGTTTATTTTTATAGGATGTTAAAAAAGTGTATATTTCTACTCGATGACGTAGTTAAGTACATAATTGTAGATATAATAAATTAATAACATTAATTTAACATTGAATAAATAATTAAAAAAATGCTAAAAATTTTCTATAGAAATAAAATTTGTGGCAAATTTTCTATAGAAATAAAATTTGTGGCAAATTTTCTATAGAAATAAAATTTGTGGCAAATTTTCTATAGAAATAAAATTTGTGGCAAATTTTCTATAGAAATAAAATTTGTGGCAAATTTTCTATAGAAATAAAATTTGTGGCAAATTTTCTATAGAAATAAAATTTGTGGCAAATTTTCTATAGAAATAAAATTTGTGGCAAATTTTCTATAGAAATAAAATTTGTGGCAAATTTTCTATAGAAATAAAATTTGTGGCAAATTTTCTATAGAAATAAAATTTGTTGGAAATTTTCTATAGAAATAAAATTTGTGGCAAATTTTCTATAGAAATAAAATTTGTGGCAAATTTTCTATAGAAATAAAATTTTTGGCAAATTTTCTATAGAAATAAATTTTTTGGCAAATTTTCTATAGAAATAAAATTTGTGGTCATTTTCTATAGAAATAAAATTTGTGGGAAATTTTCTATAGAAATAAAATTTGTGGCAAATTTTCTATAGAAATAAAATTTGTGGCAAATTTTCTATAGAAATAAAATTTGTGGCAAATTTTCTATAGAAATAAAATTTGTGGCAAATTTTCTATAAAAATAAAATTTGTGGCAAATTTTCTATAAAAATAAAATTTGTGGCAAATTTTCTATAGAAATAAAATTTTTGGCAAATTTTCAATAGAAACAAAATTTGTGGCAAATTTTCTATAAAAATAAAATTTGTGGCAAATTTTCTATAAAAATAAAATTTGTGGCAAATTTTCTATAAAAATAAAATTTGTGGCAAATTTTCTATAAAAGTAAAATTTGTGGCAAATTTTCTATAAAAATAAAATTTGTGGCAAATTTTCTATAAAAATAAAATTTGTGGCAAATTTTCTATAAAAATAAAATTTGTGGCAAATTTTCTATAAAAATAAAATTTGTGGCAAATTTTCTATAGAAATAAAATTTTTGGCAAATTTTCAATAGAAACAAAATTTGTGGCAAATTTTCTATAAAAATAAAATTTGTGGCAAATTTTCTATAAAAATAAAATTTGTGGCAAATTTTCTATAGAAATAAAATTTGTGGCAAATTTTCTATAGAAATAAAATTTGTGGCAAATTTTCTATAGAAATAAAATTTGTGGCAAATTTTCTATAGAAATAAAATTTGTGGCAAATTTTCTATAGAAATAAAATTTGTGGCAAATTTTCTATAGAAATAAAATTTGTGGCAAATTTTCTATAGAAATAAAATTTGTGGCAAATTTTCTATAGAAATAAAATTTGTGGCAAATTTTCTATAGAAATAAAATTTGTGGCAAATTTTCTATAGAAATAAAATTTGTGGCAAATTTTCTATAGAAATAAAATTTGTGGCAAATTTTCTATAGAAATAAAATTTGTGGCAAATTTTCTATAGAAATAAAATTTGTGGCAAATTTTCTATAGAAATAAAATTTGTGGCAAATTTTCTATAGAAATAAAATTTGTGGCAAATTTTCTATAGAAATAAAATTTGTGGCAAATTTTCTATAGAAATAAAATTTGTGGCAAATTTTCTATAAAATAAAATTTGTGGCAAATTTTCTATAGAAATAAAATTTGTGGCAAATTTTCTATAAAAATAAAATTTGTGGCAAATTTTCTATAAAAATAAAATTTGTGGAAAATTTTCTATAGAAATAAAATTTTTGGCAAATTTTCAATAGAAACAAAATTTGTGGCAAATTTTCTATAAAAATAAAATTTGTGGCAAATTTTCTATAAAAATAAAATTTGTGGCAAATTTTCTATAAAAATAAAATTTGTGGCAAATTTTCTATAGAAATAAAATTTGTGGCAAATTTTCTATAGAAATAAAATTTGTGGCAAATTTTCTATAGAAATAAAATTTGTGGCAAATTTTCTATAGAAATAAAATTTGTGGCAAATTTTCTATAGAAATAAAATTTGTGGCAAATTTTCTATAGAAATAAAATTTGTGGCAAATTTTCTATAGAAATAAAATTTGTGGCAAATTTTCTATAGAAATAAAATTTGTGGCAAATTTTCTATAGAAATAAAATTTGTGGCAAATTTTCTATAGAAATAAAATTTGTGGCAAATTTTCTATAGAAATAAAATTTGTGGCAAATTTTCTATAAAAATAAAATTTGTGGCAAATTTTCTATAGAAATAAAATTTGTGGCAAATTTTCTATAGAAATAAAATTTGTGGCAAATTTTCTATAGAAATAAAATTTGTGGCAAATTTTCTATAGAAATAAAATTTGTGGCAAATTTTCTATAGAAATAAAATTTGTGGCAAATTTTCTATAGAAATAAAATTTGTGGCAAATTTTCTATAGAAATAAAATTTGTGGCAAATTTTCTATAGAAATAAAATTTGTGGCAAATTTTCTATAGCAATAAAAATTGTGGCAATTTTTCTATAGAAATAAAATTTGTGGCAAATTTTCTGTAGAAATAAAATTTGTGGCAAATTTTCTATAGAAATAAAATTTGTGGCAAATTTTCTATAGAAATAAAATTTGTGGCAAATTTTCTATAGAAATAAAATTTGTGGCAAATTTTCTATAGAAATAAAATTTGTGGCAAATTTTCTATAGAAATAAAATTTGTGGCAAATTTTCTATAGAAATAAAATTTGTGGCAAATTTTCTATAGAAATAAAATTTGTGGTAAATTTTCTATAGAAATAAAATTTGTGGCAAATTTTCTATAGAAATAAAATTTGTGGCAAATTTTCTATAGAAATAAAATTTGTGGCAAATTTTCTGTAGAAATAAAATTTGTGGCAAATTTTCTGTAGAAATAAAATTTGTGGCAAATTTTCTGTAGAAGTAAAATTTGTGGCAAATTTTCTATAAAAAACAAATTTGTGGCAAATGGACTCAATTCAATTCAAAACATATTGGCTATATTATCGCCTTTTGTTTAATATACACTCCCTTCTATTTAATTTTAATTATTTTTCATTTAAGAAAAAAATTACACGTCATTTAACATTAAAATTATTGAGAAAGAAAATAACACTTGTTAAATGAATTGAATAAAAGTACATGTCTGTAATAACACTTCGAATGATTAATTATGCATTTTGTTTTATGAATAAAATAAAATATTTAAAAAAGAAGGCAAATAACAATAAATGTCACAAAAAATTAAATTATAATAGAAAAAAGGAAACAGATTTAAATGATAAAAAACATTTAAATAATGAAAATAAAATATTCAAATCATATTATTGGAAATTATTTCTATATGCCGATATTTTGTTTGTTATGGCATTTAGTAAGATTGATCTGTTATTTGATATTTTTTTTTCTTAAATATAACGAAATTAGAATTTAAAGCATCTTTGTTATTGAAATGATGTCATTATGATTAGAACTTATCAAAATGTTATTAGATATTTATGATTTGTTGTTACTGGATGAACACAAATCAAAGTTTAAAAAGCCGACATCATAAAAGATTATAGATTTTAAAATTGATTTTGACCTTTTTTGGGAATTAAATTCGAAATCAAAGTTTGATTTCTAAGTCTTTAGTTTGAGCTAGTTATCATCACAGTGGGGGAATATATGGGAAATAAAATGATGTTAAAGTTGTTTTTCTAAAGTCACTTAAACCGCACAATAGGAAAGAAGTTATGCTTTTAAGATACAATAGCACATACCTGACCACCACTAGAGTAAAACGTAAAGATTGCTGGAAAGTTTCCATTAAAATACAATATTAAGAAAATTTTCTTTAAAAATAACATTTGAAAAAATTTTCCAAAGAAGAAAAATTTTCTGTAGAAATAAAATTTGAAGAAAATTTTCTATATAAATAAAATTTGGAGAAAATTTTCTATAAAAGTAAAATTTTAAAAAATTTTCTATAAAAGTAAAATTTTAAAAAATTTTCTATAAAAGTAAAATTTTAAAAAATTTTCTATAAAAGTAAAATTTTAAAAAATTTTCTATAAAAATAAAATTTTAAAAAATTTTCTATAAAAATAAAATTTTAAAAAATTTTCTATAAAAATAAAATTTTAAAAAATTTTCTATAAAAATAAAATTTTAAAAAATTTTCTATAAAAATAAAATTTTAAAAAATTTTCTATAAAAATAAAATTTTAAAAAATTTTCTATAAAAATAAAATTTTAAAAAATTTTCTATAAAAATAAAATTTGGAGAAAATTTTCTATAAAAATAAAATTTTAAAAAATTTTCTATAAAAATAAAATTTTAAAAAATTTCCTATAAAAATAAAATTTTAAAAAATTTTCTAAAGAAATAAAATTTTCTAAAGAAATAAAATTTTAAAAAATTTTCTAAAGAAATAAAATTTTAAAAAATTTTCTAAAGAAATAAAATTTTAAAAAATTTTCTAAAGAAATAAAATTTTAAAAAATTTTCTAAAGAAATAAAATTTTAAAAAATTTTCTAAAGAAATAAAGTTTTAAAAAATTTTCTAAAGAAATACAATTTTAGAAAATTTTCTATAAAAATAAAATTTTGTGAAATTTTTTAATAGAAATAAAATTTGAAGAAAATTTTCAATAGAAATAAAATTTGAAGAAAATTTTCAATAGAAATAAAATTTGGAGAAAATTTTCAATAGAAATAAAATTTGGAGAAAATTTTCTATAGAAATAAAATTTGGAGAAAATTTTCAAGAGAAATAAAATCTGGAGAAAATTTTCCAAAAAAATAATATTTGGAAAAAATAAACAAAAAAAGTTACAAATATTTTCTATTGTAATAAAAAGTAGCATAACTTTCTGTTGAAGAAAATTCAGGCAGCTATAAATCATTCGGGCAACTTTTTTTGACTTAAGGAAGCACTGGTCCACATAATGCAACTGATGATAAAAGAAAGAAAGCATTTTCAAAAGAGCTCCCAACACATCCGTTAGGAAAGCAGTCCGGTTAGCTCAGTGCTCGGACTATTTGATACGAAAAGCTTAAGCTTAGGCAGGTTGAAAAACAGATAATACCCGAAAAGTTCCTAATAGGAACGCTGCTAAAAATTTATAGGCCAAAAACATAGCACAGAAATTGAATTTAAGTTCAATGGAGAGATTTTGTTAAAATTGAATTAATGATCACAAAAGGTATACAAAAGTCTGGTAGATTTTAAATGGAGATAGACTTACTGGTCGAGCAAAGTGACTAAAAGCTTAAAATTATTAAAATATCTTTTTGTTTAATTATTTTTATTTATTATTGCGATTTTTTTTTAATAAAAAAGTGATTTAAAAAGTTAAATTTTCTTTATAAAACTAAAGACTTAAACAGCAAACTTTATATAAAATTGTTATTAATGCTTTTGAAATTCAATAGCAAATTTGCGAAAGAAATTAAATTTGTCTAAACTTTTCTTAGAAATTAATTTTGTAAAGAATTCTCTATTTTCAAATTGTAGCAAATTTTCTACAAGATTTAAAATTTCCAGTAAATTTTCTATAGAAAACAACTTTCCAGAAAATATTCTGAAGAAAAAACTTTCGATAGAATTAAAGTCTTATTTTAATTTTATTAAAAAAATTTTAAATAAAACATAAATATTTTTATTCAGAAATCTATTGATTTCTAAACTGTTAACAGGCATAAAATTGTCTTGCTTTTTTATTCTTTTTATAACAAACCCAAATTATTATGGTTTAAACTGGTATTATTAAATTTAATGTTATACAACCCTATTAATGTCACGATCTTGTTAAAAATTATTACTTACAACTTTATAACTCTTGTATTGATACTTTTTCGCTGACTCTGTTCCATATAGAAAAATCATAAATTTAATGCAGCTTTAACTTAAACATTTTAAGTTAAAGTCTGAATTAAATTAAACAAAAAAAGGAAATTCTTAACTTTAAGTGGGTGTAGTTTTAAAACATGATACAAAAAAAAATAACATATGAAGGTTGACGACTTTTAAATTGAATTAAAAAAGGAGAAAAATACCAACAGCAAAAACAACAACTTTTAATAAAAATTATCAGGCACTAACTTTTGTTTTAATAAAAAAATAAAAACTCGATGAAAAAAAACTGTATAATAATCCGGTAATTATCTCTTAGAACAACGACATTATCTTTGAAATGTTGTTTGTTGTTTAAGACAAAAATAGAAAAAAAAATTGTAAGCATTTTTTCTTCTGTTGCCAAGATATCAGCAACTTTAGTTTGGTGTCTAAACATAGTTTTCATCCATTTATCTGTTTTCTATTATTTTTTCCTTGATTTAGTTGTTACCGCCTGAGGTAATAAAAATTATAAGCAATTTTTTCAGTTTATTTGTCTGTCTAAAATAAGTAATTTTATTAATTGAAATTTCTTTTTGGCAAAACTTTTATTATATCAAAATTCAAGATATAAGTGGAATCATTAAATGGAATATGTCTATCAAGTGCGTGTCTAATATATCAAGAAATGATAAAGAGGTTCAAAAAAATATTGAGAGAAATTTTATTTGAAGTTTGTAACTTAAGTCTTTTGTTTTCAAATTAAATTAATAAAAGAAAGCAACAAAACACAACGGACTTAAAAACATATTTAACACAAAGTTTTTGCAAAAACACAATTTAAGGAAAGAACATCAAAATATTTACAAAAATTATTTCTGCCAAAAATTTCACTTTGATTGACACAAAATTTATTTCTATAGAAAAATTGATGCATTTTCTTTCTATTTGCCACAATTTTTATTTCTTTAGAAAAAATTGTTGCCGCAAATTTTATTTCTTTAGAAAAAATTGTTGCCGCAAATTTTATTTCTATAAAAAAGAAAAATTCAAAAACAAAAAAATCTGAATAAACTGCAGTCAACCATAAACAATTTATTTTACAAAACAATACAAACAACAACAAATTTCTTTAGCTAAAAAAAATCAAGAAGTCTACATCACGATATGAACCTCATTGCCATATGTGTGTAGTCATGGGTTGAAAAATCATCTTCATCACAATAACAACAAACTGCCTAATATATGCTAGCAGACCTTAAACTTGACTTTTGGGTTTATTATGATTTTTTTTCAAGACAAAAAGAAATCAATTTTCTTTGCTTTAAACTTATTTAAAATTCAGCAACAGTTGTCTGTTGCTGGTTATTATAATATTTTGAGTCTGTATTGTATTCAGATATTTTAGTCTTTTTTTTATTTTTTTCTTAAAGACTTTTGCTGTTCATTTCCTAAGATTACGTTGCAGATGTCAGCTGTTATTTAACAAATCTTTTTTTTGTGAAATGATGATGACGATGATGATCTTAAGCGGTTTATAGGAGTCTGTTTTGGGATTTCAAGTTAGATTGCTTGTTTTATTTCAGGATTTTATTTCTCTTGTTTGATATTTTTTTGGTTGTTAGAGAAAAGACCTTAAGTTCAAAATCATGACTAAGATAAAAATATAGTGTTTGAAAGTTGTTTTTATTTTTGTCCGAAAAAAAGAAATAATTTTGAAAATATTTTTTTTTATAGACAAGAAATTTTAGTAAAAAAATTTTGTATAATTTTTTTGCCATTTTTCTGTTTTAAAAATACTTAATTTTATTTCTTTGAAATGATTAAAATTTCTAAAAATATCCTCTTCTATATTAAAATTCTTAACCATCATTTAATTCTTTGTGTGGTCATCATGTTGTCATTTAATAAGTCAGTTTGGCATAAATAAAGTTTGCTGCTTAAATCTTTTGTTTACTTAAGACCCTTAAGGAAATTAATGTCTTTGTTTAAACATTTTGACATCGAACAGACAAACATCATTTAAAAAAATTAAAAAAAATATACAAAATAAAAATATCATTACAAGCTTTTTTAACAATACTAGTATTAATAATTCAAGAAAAGAGTAAATTTATTCTAAAGTAATTTATCAAATTTTTATCAAAATTTTAAATCAAAAAATATTTACGCCGAGATTCTAACTTAAACCTCCAGAATAATCTAATAATAAGACATTTTGCTCCTTTCATGGTCTTCACATAATTTAATTTGTAATAAAACAACTGAAAATTATCTTAACTTTAAGTATTAAAGCAAATCCGTGATCAATAAAATAAACATTTTCTCCGATAACCCTAATGAAGCAAATTTTCAACACGGCTGTCTTGAATCCATTAACTTTTAATAAGGAAAAAAGTATATCTACTATTCCATGATCTATATATAATTAAATTAATAAAGAAATAATAAACGTTGTTTTCTGAAATAAGAAACAAAGTCAAATTATGCAGACAATAATATAAGCTCTTCACTTATTACATTTCATCACATTAAACGATAGAAATTTGAACCGGTTTAATCAATCTTTCCTGTAATTCGAATACACAAATCAGGTTTGAAACCGGTATCCCAGATTTGCTAATAGTGCGTTTGAGTAGTTTCAATCAGGGTCTTTCTAGAATGATCACAGATATAAGAATGGCAAAGATTAGGTTGGTTGATTAAAAGTCCATCATCTATTTTTCTCTTCTCTTATGATGTTTAACTCTTATATTATTATTTTTGTTTATATTTCTTTATAATAAGTTTGCTAAAGTGAGATATAAAATCGGAAGTAAAAAAGACCAATGAGAGCTAGTTGTCAGTTCACTCTAGTGCCAACAACAGTCATCTAACAATATGAAGATATAGAAAATGAAAGCTTGTAAATTATGTTTTTAATAGGCGAAGAGTTTTATATTTAGTTGTTTCATGACTGCTTTTGGAATTGTTAAACGATTTTATTTCGAACATCAAAAAGGTTACTTTTGTCGCTCTTCATTTTAATACTTTAAATAAGTCCAAATTAAGATACATCATTCTAAGATATTGCTGGTGTTGCGAAAGCAGTATTATTGATTTTAGAATTCAGTTCAGATAAATTTTTTTAAAATCATCAATTTTGAAGAGTCTACGTAGTGGTTCAGATATTTTATTCTACTACACTCTTTGTTATACCCCTAAACTACCAAATGTTGTAGGGGTATATTCCAATCGTCTTGAAATATACCGATGAACAAAGAATCATTTTTTTTGTTTAATATCCTCCATCATAATCATCTGAATAGCTAACTCCTTCTCTCATGTTACATCGTAAACACTCTATTGGTCGCATATCTCGATAAAAATTTCTGCAGATTATTTTTGTAATCATCGGTGATGATTGAGACAATATTTTAAAAAGCTCTTTTGGAAATATCCTCGCATAACTAAACTATTAATATATAACTTTATTTTAATTTATAAAAAGTTTCTAAACTTTTAATTGAAAAAAGTCAAGTAACAAAAAAAATCTTTATAAAATCAGAAGGTAAAAACTGTATCATAATTTGTTCGATCTCATTCCTTTAAAAAATATTTTGACGATTAAAATAATTTTAATAATTTTATAATTATAATTCTATATAAAGTATGTTTCTTAAGTCTTTTGTTTCTTGTCTTTTTTTAACGAATGCCAAACGTATCTGAAGTTTGTTGCTTAAGTCTTTTATTATTTTTTTGTCTCATTTTTTAGATACCAGTTCAAAGAACTTCAACTTCCTTAAGAAAATTAATGTTCCCTCTTTTTTTGTTGTTGCTTGCTCCCATAGCTTAGACACGGAAATGGAATATTTCTTAAGAAATTTCTTGTTGTCATTGTTTGTTTATTTTTTCATTTTTTCTTGTTTTGCTTCTAATGGGAGATGTTTTCAAAGAAAATTTATTAAATAGAAATAGAAAAAAAAAAAAACACATATTTAACCATTTCTGGTTAAATGTTTCGGTTTTAGTTTAGTTTTCTAAGAAATATTTTCTATGCAAAGAAAAAAAAGAGCAGTCAAGCGGCATATTTCTTTGAACCAAAAAAAGAAAATTTAAGATTTTTCATATGCAAAAAGAGAAAAAAGCGAAAAACAACCAACAACAAAAAAAGAGGTCAAAACAAAGACATGTTAGGTTAAGACTAGACAAGACAATAGCATTTTAAATAGTGATTTTTTCCAACTAAATAATTTCCATGTAAGGGAAATGTTGTTTAAAGAAAACAGAAAAATACTTATTTAAGGTCTTTTTCAGTTAACTGAAAAAAAATCTTTGAATTTTCCTAGAAAATATGAAATGATTTCAGAACAAGCGTGAGAATCTAAAGCAATTTTTTTTGTAAACAATATTTTTGAAAAACAAAATAATGAAACTTTGTTTCCTATTATTTTGCTTGATTTTTTTGTTGTTGTTATAAGGAGTGCGATCGAAAAAATCCTAACACATTTTTTGATGACAATTTTTAAATCAAGTATTATTTGACTTTAATTCAGTAACCTTTGTAAAATATGTCTGTTATTATATTTAATGTAATATTAATCTGATGCTAAAAACAGAATTCGGAAATTAAGGTCAAGTTTTCTGTAAAGACATTCATGCTGCATTATGGATGACGAAACGTAAGTTCTGGTAAAATTAGTTGCTGAAGCTCAAGGAATGTAAACAAAATTTAAAGACTCAAAGCAAATTTGATAAAAGAAGCCAATCAGTTGTTAAAATGGACTTAATAAATATCAAAATTTACACCAAAAAATGTTGACAAAAAAGGCTGTTTCCAGACCGTATAATGTGTCCACCTATTTTCAGCCTGATTTGACATCCTGTCCCCATGGAAGACAAGCCCTTGAGTGGGACAAGAACAATAATATGGTAAAGTGTCCGAAGCTAAGGCCTTTGAAGAGTTATTGTTAAAAAGAATTAATGGGCCCAAATAAGTGTCCAAAAATGTGCTACATTTTAAACAGAGATGGACTGTCTGTTCGTGCAAAATTATAACAAGCTCTATAAAAACAGTATTAAACGGTTTTCGGAAAAGATACTTAATTCAATACTTTTAATTAAACTATTAATTTTTTTACTTTCGTAAATTTATTAAAATTCAATCAATAAAAATGTAAAACTGTAAGTTTAATGGATTTTTAATATCGTATATGTGTGTTAAGAATTTTTCGTTCACACTTCTAAGCTTAAGAAGTAGAGAAATAAAAAGTGAGTTTCACATTGTTAAAATAAGAAAATCGTGCGTTGCTTTAAGGGCTTTTTGACAGATCTATACAGAATTCAGCACAAAAAGCAAAATTGAAATTTGTTATTTAAACAATTATTTTTTCCCTTTTTGTATAAACAACTTAAACAAGTTTGGCTATAAATTTTATAATTTTAACAAAAATTGTCCTTTATTTTGAATTTATTTAACAAAGAAAATCCCAACCACTTTTTGTGACTCATTTCTTTGGTCTTTAATAAAACAAAAACAACAACAAAAACTAGATTTTGTTTATAAAAAAAATATTGAGAAAAACCTTAATGTCTATCAATTTTGTATTTATAAATTTTATTAAATATTTTTTATATAAATTTATTTTATTATTTTTCTTTTTTTAATTTTTTTATTTATTGCTCTTTGACCATAAACTTTGTTTTATATATTTTTCTAACTGATATCATATCTCAACTGCATGCATGAGCTATGGCCTCTATAAAAAGAGAACTGAAAACTACATTTTTACACCCTCCAGCATCACAAGTGGTGAAGTTGGTATATTAACTTTGTCATTCCGTGTGTAACGCTAAAAAGGAATCATCTGAGACCCCCATAATGAAAATATATTTTTGCATCAAATAAAATTCTGAGTTAATTTAGATATGTCCGTTTGTCTGTCTGCCTCATAGATCAATGAAATTTGGCCCAGATATTTGTTAGAGTCCTGAGAAGTTTGCTATTGAAAACGATTCTACCTCTAACCTCTATCTTCAACTGAAGAACTTTGGTTTAATTGTCAATTATTAATCGACAAATTAGAATGAAATTTTGCCCAAATGTTAATGGTTCATTACTTTTCAAAAATTATCAAAATCGGTTTATTAGCCAAAAATATAACTAATTTTATGACCCATTAAGTGTTTTGTTTAATATTAAAATATTTATATTTCACCTGCATTTTTGGTGGAAGGTATTGAAGAGTTGGCATAACCGAATGTAGTATTCATACTCGTTTTGTTATATAGTGAAAACAGCTTTAGCAACATTGTATTTTATATGAGACATGTTTAATGTCAGCATCCATGGAAATAGTGTTTGAAAAACAAATGTCTTAGGTTTTTTGATTAGACGTGTTTTTTTAATAGATCATGTTATATATTTTTAATCCTAAAAATATTTTATGAATTAAATAAAAGTATTCAATATTATTATGTAACATATGAATACTTAGTGGAACCAAATGGCCTCTAGAGATTAGAGAAGTGAACAAATAGATTGTGAAGGTTTTAGAGGTTACAGAACTTTTTCAGTCAGGCCGCGAACCTCTATAGTATTATAGCTCTGGAAAACTCTTAAAACTATAAAATGATGTACACCACAGTGGTTCGAAATATATTTTTTTCGAAACAATTCTGTAAGTTTTGATATGATAGAGACTAAGAAATTAAAACTTTGCTACCAACAAGTACTCACTGATTGTTAGAATCCTATTTAGATGAATGGCATTTCAGGGTAAAATGTAATTAAAGAATTTAATATAAAAGCTGATGTTGCTCAGTGTTTTATTCTGGACATTTACTTCCAGTGCTTAGAAACGTGATATAAAAAAATTGGAAAATAAAACCATCAGTTTATCTTAAAGGTATTAACATCGCTCAAAATTAACGTATAAAATACGTTAGATATAAGGCGCCGCCATACAGAAACCAAGAGTCTTCATAAGAAGTTAAAAGTCTTAAGTTTACATGGGTAATTTGCCATCAGTAAAAATTGAGCCTTAATAAAGTCATCATATATAAAATCGTTTTAAACCAATAAAGACATAAAGTTTACAATTATTTATTTATTACGATTTGCACAACGATTATTTATATTATACAGAGGACAGAAACGAAAACATCTATAGAGACGAGAAAAGTGTTTGGAAAAGTTTACGACAGCTATATAACAAGGCTTAGGACTCATCCTAACCCGCTTCATACACGAGTGCACCAGATTCAAGGCTCAATCAAAATTATTTTCTGCCATGTTAATGTAAGAGACATCGAACAATGGAAATTGGAAATCTGATCTTTCTTGATAAGAAGTTTTATATTTACATATATGTGATTCCTCAAAAGAGAAGCAGATTTTATAAATATAAATACAATGGATATAAATATATTTGAGATGTTTCCAAATTAATTTGGAGACGTTGCATGGTCAAGAAGAAGTGTGTTAAAAATTGATTTAACATTTTCAACTTAACTGTTTTTAGCGACACACGATTGCAAAATAATTTCTCTTTTGTGGATGTTAATCTTTTGATGGACCACAGCTCCCAATTTTCATCAAGATATCTTTTAAATACCGTACTGTATTTTTTCGCAATGTTAACATTGACAGCCAGCTGGATAGCCAGAGGGAAGGACATCGTTAAATTTGCCTCTGAATGCACAGGATAGAACTATTCTGTTAAAATTCAGCATAATTATTTTTCTTGTCTTATATATATGTTCTATAGCCGCAATACCAGAACTATTATTATGTTAAGTTTCAAAAAATATCTCCAACAGTTCAAAAGTTACTGAATAATTTAAAAATAGAAATGTTTTATAACCGCTGTGCCATTACATTGAGAAGCAGCCATGGACAGTCATTGTCAAATTGATCCATGGATTATTTCTTAGATCGATGTAATAAAAGTTTGGGGTAACATAGCTTATAGTGATGTAGGGTAAATAGAAACCAAAAGTAGTCTCACACAATATTCCTTTTTTCATCATTCCTACCATACTATTTTCACAAAATGAAGCCCCTAAAAAGGGAGATACAATTTATTCTTTATATTATCTCTTAACGCTTTCTGATCGAAGTAGTTATGACCTCTTTCGCACTATGATTTGAACTACAGCAGCTTTTTTTATTGAATAGTTTTGCTCGTATAACACTTGTTCTTCTACACACTTTTTTTACATTGACTGGTTAAAAAGGATGCGTTTTAAGTGCGATAGAAATCTGCAAAAAAATACTCATTCAGAATTAAGATAATTAAACAGTGAAAAATCTATCAGTTGATCACGTCGCAAAGATGTCTTTTAGATGCTTGAATAAAACTTAAATTGCTTGAAAAATTAAAAAACTTGAAATTTTATAAAAAGGTTTGCTTCTTCAGTCTTTTGTTCCAGATACTCTGATTTAAAGTCTCCCTCTTTTGAATCATTTTTATCAAATTCATTAAATACAAAACTCTTGCATGCACAACCCTGCAATCATCAAACAATAACAAAATGCATTTTGCACTACAAAAAAGCAACACAAACAGTTACACAATTATGTTTTGTTTTAATTGGTCTAATAAAATTTAATTATTTGAAAAAACACACTGAACAAAATTATTTAATTGAAAAAAAAAAATAAAAAATCAAATTTCATTTCCTGATCCTTATCATGACACATCCTTTATTTTTTCTTCTTCTCCATTTCATTACAGATATCCGATTCCCAAAATATTTCACAACCCAATGGCACCCAACAGACACAACGCAAACAATTAGAAGTTTTACAGACATGCACTGCTGCTGGCGGAGCATTACAAGTGATACGATCACAGACTGTACAAACAACATCATCACGTTGGTCAACATCCTCGGCATCGCCAGCCTCAGCATCACCATTATTATTATCGGCATCCACCTCACCAATACCAACACAAAAAACAACTAGAAATAGTTTTAAACAAAAAATACAGAATAGTAATAATAACAAAAACAACACTGCCAATATAAAAACCCACACGACCTCTAACTCTAGCACTACCAAATCCTCCTCCTCCACCACTACCACCTCAAACTCTTCCCCTTTTATTGCCACAACATTATTGACTAATGGTTTTAATCATAAACCAAATCATCATCATTATCATAATCAACAACAACAACATCATCAACAGCAACATCAAAAATTACAACAATACCCTCATAGTTTATTTAATGGTATTAGTAATAAAAATTGGCCAGATTTAACGGAAAATATGTCCACATTGGATATTTGTGATAATGATCATGATCATTTACATGATCATGACAATGATTATATTGTACAACAACAATCAAGTGATGAAGATGTGGAGAATAAACCTCAACATAGTGATGATAATGATTCATTAAATGATGATCATAATAATGATCATAATGATCATCATTATCTACTATTGAATAAACATAATAATTTAAAAAATGTTGATGTTAACAAACGTCATTCATTTTCAACGGTATTTGCCAATAATGACAATTATCGTCATCATGATCATCATCAGCAACAAAATAATGATCATGACTCACATCACAACAATCACTATAATAATTTAAGTCGTGATAGTAGTAGTGGTAGTTGTTGTAATAATAATAATAATCAATTATTTCTGTTGGATACGGCGCCAAGTTTAAAGTTAAGTAATCTAATGGTAAGTATTTGATCGCTGATCGTTTTTTTTTTAAATTTTTTTTCTTGAATTATTTTATTTATGTTTCAATTTTTTCCAAATACCATTTGCAAAATTGTTATATCGTCATTTTTTTTGTTTAGTTAATTTACATGTTAATTTATAAACAATTACCTTTACGATTTATTTAATATTTTGTTTCCAATGAAAAGATCATTAGTATTGTGTTACTTAAGGAGGTCAACGTAAAAGTTGTTAATGGTTTTTTGACAAATTATGATGTAAACCAATTCACTATTGTTTCATTATAATCCATATAAAGAGAGGCAGAGAAAAATTGAATTGTCTGTAATTACTTGATGACATAATTGAAACCAAAAAACAAAAAAAAAGAAACTGTTACAGGAAATGTTTTAAGAGAAGATGAAATGGTTAGAATGAGCAGGCCAATTTTAGATTAGTGAATTTGTCACCATGATGATCAATTATTTCTCTAGGGTCTGAGCTTTATTATTGGTGAACGAGGGTTTGTGAAGTGACATAAGAGTTACCAACAACTAGTGAATGATCGATGGCTTCTCCACTAATAATAACTAATAGAATATTTATCTTAGAAAGCTTTCTTTTGAAGAGTTTATATTGTAATTCCAGGCGCAAACGATAAATTGTATAAAATTTATACAAGAAATAATTTTTTAAACCCAAAATTACCTCATAGTTCCCTCAAATAATTTTTATCCATTTGTTGATTTAAGGTTAGTCAAAGTATTCAAAAAGTACCATTGGAAATTTTATTTAGTACCATAAAGTTTTCTTTGATTAATTTTAATATATTTCTTTTAATAAAATATTAGTCCCATGTGTATTAATATATTACTAAAAAATATAAACAAAGTCCTTTCAAAAATCCAAACTGCACTAAAAATTTCATATTGTCCTCTCTCATCTCACTTGGGCCATATATTCTAAATTCCATATTTTTACATTAATAGGAAAGTTAAAAGTACCACCTAATAATTCAAACTGATTTTCATCCATACTGTATTTCATTACAAAGAATTTAAAGAGTACCATTTTTTACCCTTGAACTCTATTCCAAAAATATATATATTTTTTAATGTATCATATTAAGGAGTAAGATCAAAAAATTCCTAACACACGTTTTTTATTAAAGCTTTTAAACCAAGAATTATTAGAATTTTATTTTGATCATGTTACCTTTGTTAAATATGTCTCTTTTATGTCTAATTTCGAAGAAATATTTATATTGTTAATCTGGTTAAAATGAGTGACCAGAAAAAAGTACGTACCAAAATTATTTATTTCAAAAAAAAAAAAAACCCAACTTGGTCCTACAAAATATTGGTCAAGTATTGAAAGAAGTGCCGCCAATTATTTCCAATAAACAGCACCGGGAAAATTCGTCCATTTATAGAAGGCCAAAATAAAAGAAAGCATTTCCAAAGAGCTCCCAACATACCCAATAGGAAAGCATACCGGTAAGTTGAGTGCTCGGACTATTTGATACGAAAAGTTAAAACTAAATTTCCTAGCAGGAATGCTGCTGAATATTTTAAGGTAAAAACAGAGCACGGAAATCGATTTTCTAAAAAATAATTGATGACGAGACGTATTCTGGCAAATTTTTAGCAAGAGCCTGGTCAATCATTTTATATTGATAATGCTTGAGGGCATGTTAAGAAAAGTTTAAGACCCAAAACAGTCAAAATTCCCAAGAAGTTCTTCATACTGCAAGCAATATGCAGTTGCCGAAAAAGAAGCTTATTATATGTTACAACGGAGGCAAACCCTCCAAACAGCCAGTGATGATCTATTGGGATCTTGTTAAAAGAGATTTAAAAAGGACATGAAAGGTGTCCATTAAAGATATGAGGTGGTGAAGGTGAAGGGCGGCCAATTAGTATTTTATTTAGCTATTGAAATGATGTACAATAATTCAATTAAAAGTATATTCATATATGCCAATCGGAAAGATATATTAAATTTGATAAATTCTTTTATGCAGACAGAAGGATGGACCAAGAAACTAAGAAAAGACTTATGTTTGATATTTTGAAAACTTGCCATATAAAAATTAACAGATACTGGGCAGTTATTTCAAATAAAAAAAATATTAAAAAAATAAATCTAAAAAAATATATATACTTTTTTATATACACTTTTTTAAGACAGACGGATGGACATACATTTTTACATACAAACGGGAAAACTGATTTTTAAGTATTAAAACACAGTTAGAAAGCTTAAAATGTCTTGTATCTTTCTATATAACATATATATATATTTTTTCAATTATGTCTTTATTTATGAACTTCTCTGTAATTCTCTCTTGAACTCAAAATTTACAATATCTACACCCTACACCATCGAAGGTAATTGGAGTATTATGCGTTTGTGCTGATATTAGTAACATGTATAAAAAATGTTATTTCCCCTATTTTGATGTAAACCACTCGATTCAAAATCACTTTCTGACTCGATTTAACAATGTCCGTCCATCTGTCTGTCAGTCCGTAAAAGTTGAGAACTGTCTACAGGTCAAAATTTTTCAAATATATCAATGGAATTTGGTACACACTTTTATTTTGACCTTTTAAAATTGGCCATATTCGGTCTAATATTTCAGGTACCTCACACAAAAATGTTCTTCCCAAAATGAGAGTTTAAGGTCATAAAATTCCGAAATTTGGCACAAGTAAGTCTTATAATATTCTCAAGCGATGTACCAAATTATGCGAGGGTCGGTCCATTATTTCTCATAGCTCCTATACAAATTGCCTACCAAATAGAAATTTTTAAACTATAAATCTCACAAATACGTTGGTATTGTAATAATAATTGGTCAAATTAAGGTAAATATAAGCAAGAATTGATGTGAAAAATTATACGAGGGTTGGTTCATAATTTCTGTAGCTCTCAATTTAACATAAATCAATTTAACGCATCAATTTAACATAAATCTTAGTGTCAAAATAATGAACTTCACACTTAAGAATAAATCAGAAAATCAAATTATACGAGGGTTGTTCATTAATTTTTTGTAACTAACATTATTAAGCAACGCGTCGATATGATTTAGGGTAGTAGATAGTCGGGCTTGAACGAATATATATTCTTACTTACTTATTAATATAAATGATTTATATGTTAGGATTTCCATAAAAAATGGGAGATGTTAAATGAAATTTTGAAAGCTTAAAAGCTTTGTGTTTCTGATAATATATTATATTTAGTTCTTGCTCTAAAGTTCTTCATCCATAAGTTAAATTGAAATTATATATAAAATTTTGTAAATTTTACAAAGGACAGACGGATAGACACACATTTTTATATAAAAACCGGTATACTATTTTAGTTATTAAAATTTATTTGGAAAGTATAAGGCCTTACCTTTCTAGCAATGTAGTAATAAAGTTAAAATTCATTTAAATTTATGTTTATTTTAAAACTTTACTACAATTATTTTTGAACATAAATTAAAACTTTTTATTCAGATGAAATGATTTTTGGATATATTTTGAAAGCCGTATATCGTTTCTAATGATGTATAATTTGAATTTTTTTTTACGAATTTTCAATTACGTTTGTAAAATTTCATTTAAGTGAGATATCGGCAAACATCCCCCACATTACTTGTGTTCATTAAACACTTGAAATTAACGTTATCAAATCTCCAAAAAAAACATTTTGCCTAAAATGTTGAAGAAAAAACATATTAACCTTTTTAACTTCTAACATTTCATTTAACTTGTTGCAAAATGTAAAATTAAAGACACAAACGATTTCTTTTTTCTCTCTCTCTCTCTCTTTGTGATATAAATAATGTGAAATTATGGTACATTGAACTTTTTACATAATAATTCACAATAAGAAATTATTAAATTTCATTGTTTATAGTCAAGCGTGAAATCAAATGATTCTTATTTAACAAAAACCAAAAAAAAAAAAATAATAATATAAATTTGAGAACAAGTTCAGAAAAAAAGAGTTAATCACATGAACAGCATGAAATGACACCTTTTTCTACAAAATTTTGAAATATAAGAAATGAAAGAGTTGGAAAGTAATAGTTAATGACTGGTAATTCCGTATTTTGATTGTAATAACTCAAAAAGAACTAAAAATAAAACAAGTAAGAATGCTACATTCGGCTATGCCGTATCTTCAATACCCTCCGCCACAAATGCGTATTAGAGTAAAAACGTCACGTTTTGTACATACATTTTTCTTACGTACACACTCACATATACACTGACAGACGATTTTATTATATATAACAAAGAACTTTTTATGAGCCATAAAATTATTTATATTTCTGGATATAACTTTTTCTACTGAACCGATTTTTATCATTTTTTTGAATAGAAATGAGTTACATAGAGCAAATATTTATTCCGATTTGTCAAATTATAATTAAAAATTTTGCGGATAATCTTCTTATGAATTTAGAGGCTGCCTCAGATATCGGTCTCTATCTTTTAATATAAAAAAAAAACACTCAGGCCAAATTTTCTTGAGCTCTTTCAATTATTGTTGATAAGAGAGACCGAACAGCAAGCAGACAGACAAACAGACAGATAGACATAGCTAATCGACTCAGATTTCAATTTGGTACCAGAATATATGTACATTATGGGATCTTAAATTATTTCTTCTTAGCGTTACATACATCATAACAAAGTTAATATACTCTCTTTACCACTTGTGTATAAAAATAACACAAAATTGTTTTGTTTTTGGAGAAAAAGAATGTTTGGGACGTTTTGTTGATTTAAAATGCCATTAATTTAAAGTTGTTTCTGCTTTTTTTTTAATTTAAGAAATAAAAATAACAAAAACATTTCTTTCTTTTTTGAATGATTTACTGTCTAAACACCCACAACTTTTGTCTTAAGCAACCGAAAAAAACCGTTAAAGTGAATAAAAAATACTGAAAAAAACGTATATTAAAGAGAGCACTACAGTATTGAGCAAAAATTAAAGTTGATTTTACGAAATATCATTAAAATAAATTGCCTTTACGCTTTCTTAAAATGATTCAATTTCCCCAAATTCCTTCTCGATTCACCTGCATACTTGTCCGTCCTTCCGTCTATCTGTAACAAAAATCATAACATATTATATTAAACCATTAAACAATATACAATTATATTACAGTGAAGTTCAAAACTAAACTTCTAGCGTTAGAATCAAAAATCGGTATTCAAAATTATAATTTAAGATTCTTCATTCGCTTTCGGTTCACCTGCAATAATGTCCGTCTTTCTGTCCATCTATAGCAAAAAATCGTAACATAACATATAAGAAAATACAGTGGAAATCTAAATTTAACTTCAAACATTACAATCCTGAGACATGAATATTTAAAACTGTTATTCAAAATCCTTATTTTGTATCCCAGTTCATCTGTAAGAATGTCCGTCCTTCCGTCTGTCTATAGCAAAAATCATTACATAGAAATTTAAATCATTAAAGGAAATAAATAAATAAAGTAAATTGCTTTAAAGAAAATATTTACAATCAAGTTCCAAATTAGACATAGAGCATTATAACGCAGAGGCATGAGTATTTAAAGTTATGATTTAAGTTCATTTATTTGCTTACTGGCTCTCCTGCAAACATGTCCGTCCTTCCGTCTGTCTGTAGCAAAAATCATAGCATATGACTATAAAAGGGAGGGAGTAAATTGCATTTAAGAAATTAATTACAATGAAGTTCAAAATAGGACATCAAGTTTTAGAGTCTAGAGGTATTAATATTTGACATAGAGATTTAACATTCATAATTAAATTCCCTGCTCGGTTTTTTTCTGTCTTCCGAAAAATCATCCAGTAAGCTGAATTAAAAAATATAATTAAGAAAACTACAGTACGAATCAAAACTTAACTTCAGTGATAAAAAATTATACAATATAACATATCATTAGAAACGTGAGACCATACGCTTTAAAATTATGATTTCGTATACAAAATTTATCATCTAGTTTATTTTCAAAACGGTTCGTCCTTCTGTCTGTCAAACTAATCATTATACTTTGATTTGTGTTAAAGATAAGACTTCAATTAATCTTAAAATAAAATGTTGCTGAAAATTAAATCAAATGATATATCAATAAAAACATAAGACCTATAGCTTTCAAAAACTTATCTAATATATGGTCCCGATTTGTAAAAAAATAGGTCCAGCTAACTATTGATTGCAAAATTGTAGCAACATAAACTAAATAAAAATATAAGTTTTTATTAAAGAAATTATTATAGTTTTCTACGCAAACTAACGTTAAAATATAAATATCTAAATAACTTAATACATCGATGAAAATAAAAGACCTTGAGCTTTTAAAATATGTTTCAATCTTCTAGATTTTTATTCTTATTCGTATGATAAAAAGTCTGTTCATCTGTCTGTTTATTTGCAAAAATCATAATACTTTTAATTACTATTTAAATTGAATAATAATTCTTGAATATTTTTCAATCAGTCATATTTATAGAATTGTTGACTTAAAGAAGATTTTGAATTATTAATCCAAAATCTCTCAATTTTTTCTTTTAATTCTTATACAAATATCTTTCAGTCCAGCCTTCCATTAGCTTTTTAAAAATTAAGAAATTGTTAACTTCTTTTTGGTGTATATATTTATACAAAATGATTTGATTTTTAGTTCAAATATCAGTCAATTACAAGGAAATCTTTGAATGAAGTTTAGAACTACTTATCTAGAATTCTGGTACTTTCATTTTCTCATATTAATGTTTTTCCTTCCTTCCAACTGCTGCTCATTGTTACATATAAATAATGAAATGAAAATTAATCTGTAAAAAAATGTAAACTTCTTTTAGTGGATATATTTTCTACAAAATGATCTAATTTCTAATCCAAATATCAGTGAAATACAGAAAATCCCTTTAATGGTGTTTTGAATAATACTATAGAATCCTAGATCTTTCGCTTCCTCATTTTAATGTCTGTCCGTCCATCTGACTGCTGCACAATGTTACATTTAAAAATTCAATTGAACGTCTTCTTCGAATTCAACTAAATTACACTTTGTCATAGCACAGATGCAGATTGTCATCGCTGTTAAAAGTAAATAGTATATAGACTAATCTGGACTAACTTTAAGGCTTTTATGTACTTATATGAGGCCTCGCTAGTGTCCGTCCATCAGTCTGGTTTATCAATTATGAACTTAAATTTTTTGAAGAACTAAGTTTTTAAAATGTATAAAAATTTTATAATAATTTTGGTTAAGTATAATTTAGAAAATAATTTAGAAAATATAACTTTATTAAAAGCACTATTCGAAAATTATCTGAGATCTCGGTTTTGGCCTTCCGTGCGTCTGCTTTATCTTAAAAATAACTTTAAATATATTAAAATAAATTAAAAAATATCGTAATTTAAAAAGATTTTTATTACATTTTTAAGAAAAATTATTACTTATAAAATATTTTAATTTAAAAAAGACAATTCAAAAAATCATTTTAATCAAGTTTTAAACTTTTCTACATAAACTTCAGCTCTTGTTCTCACTTTCAGAAAATAAATTGAGTTCAAATTTAATTTCTTTTCTTTATTGTTGCCTCTTCTATTGCAACTTTTGTTATCCACTGTATTATATAATAAATCATATGATTTTCATTTATACAAAAAAGTATATAAATAATGCACTCCAAAAACGTAACAGATTTAAATTGTTTAAATATCTTAAATCAGTTATTTATTGTTTTTTTAAACTAAAATGTCTATGACTTTTATGTCGTTTTATGTTTCATTACAGAAAAGTAGTTCCAGCCTATCGAATAGTTCAAATAATTCCACGACTGCAACTCAAGCAACAAATACATCGTCAATGAACACCCACAAGAGTATGGCCACAAATAAAATAAGCCTACATGCAATTGTTGGCAACAACAGCAACAACAATAACATGACAACAACATCATCGACACCATCACCAACATCGACAACAGCACGACCATCTTGGCAACAACAACCTACCTTATTTAGACAAAACAGCTACAACAACAATAATATCAGCAACAACAACAGTAATCAAACACATTTATTGAAATCACGCGTAGGTGACATTAACAATTGTTGTAGTGGCAGTCGCAGCAGCAGTTGTAGTGATGAATCTCGTTCATATGTTGGTAAAACAGAAACAGATCATCGTCATCTCCAACAACGTCAGTCACCAAATTCAAGTCAACATCATCATCATCAGCAGCAGCAACAGCTTCATGAGCAGCAAATACATATTAAACAAAACGATAGATTGACACCAACGCATTTGCCACATTCATACCATCGTGTCGATTTGGAAAGTTTCCGGCATTATAATAATGACAGCACAGCAGCAACAACAACAACAACGACGACATCAACAGTGCTAAATAACGATACAGATGATGATGGTTTACGGTAAGATTTATTTCATTTTTTCACTTCTTCTCCAACATTATTTTCCCCCTTGTTTGGAAACATCCTCCATATCAATGCACAGTGGTAAAGAATTTAGAAATATTTAATTTGGAAATAGAGCTTTTTTAGCAGATTTAAATATTCTATATAATGGAAAATAATAAGATTGAATTTAGAGGCCCCAGAGCCTGTTCACAATCCAAGATTGTGAAATTTTTAAAGATAAATGAAACGGAGTCCTTTTACCCTAAAAACCTCAAAGGTTTCGAAAACCCCATTAACAAATTCTTAAGGAAACATTTGAGTATTAAAACTTTAAGAGGGAACTGATCGCTAATTTTCTATGGAAATAAAATTGTTCGCCAATCGTTTTATAGATATAGAAAAACTGTATTAAACAAAAATTTATCGTCAAATATATAGAAAGAGGAAAAAAACCAATCTTAAGATTGAAATGAGGAGAAAATCGATATTTTATTTGCTATAGAACTCTTTCTATTTTTTCTAGATTTGAATATCGATTCATAAAAGAGAGATTATAGAAAGAAAGGGAAATATATTATGAATTCATTGTATAAAGAAAAGAATGAAATTCATCTCAAGATTTCAGTTAAGAGAAAAACGATTATTAATTTTTATAGTGAGAGAAATTTGATTATCGACTCTTAACAGAGGGATTTTCAATTTTCTTTGGAAAGGTAAATGATCACGAAAATTATATAGAAGAGTTTTTTTTAAGTTTTTGTACAAAGAAAAATACTATTTCTTACTGATCGATCAATAATTTTCAACAGACTGGAATTCGATCAGTAATTTTATTTAGAAAGAACATCAATTACAATTGTTCTATGAAGAGAAATTTTCTCTAAAATGAGAAAGTTTATTAAAAAAGAAAATCGATCGATTAGTGACACAATTTATCAGCGAATTTCTTTAGAAGAATAAGTCTATCATTACTTTAATCTATATCAACTATATTTCAACGGACAATTTAAGTATAGTTGATATAGAGAGTAATCCATCGTTATGAAGAAAAATCTATTAAAGTTTTATGGGAGAGAGATAATCAATCAACAATTTTTTCAAGAGTGAAAGTGATAAACATTTTCTTATAGATAAAAATATATTATTTTAATTGTCAACTGATCATTGATATTAAAAACGGTGAAAACACTTGTTAAGCTTTCCGTAAACAGAAAATCAAATCAAAAACAAATTGATCTTCAATTTTTAAACATCATTGAACTTTGAATATTCCATTAATCTGTAATTTTCTGAAGAGTGAAAGTGATCAATATTTCCATATAGAAAAAATCATTTTACTTTCTTCTGTAAAGGGATAATAGATCTTCAAATTTCAAAAGATCAACAGTTTTAGATAGTTAAATAATTAAGATCAGTTCGTCATTTTTCAATTACAGTATAGTTTTAATTGAAAGAAATCTATAGTGATAAAAAATTCTCTATAGAATAGACCGAACATTAGTTTTCTATTAAAAGAAAATCCATTAAAAATCGATCTTCACTTTTCAAAAATCTTTTAACAATTTTCTATAAATAGAAAATCAATTAAATGTTTTTTAAAAGAGAGAAAGTGATCTCATTTTATTTTAGAGAAAAATCGATTTTCTTTTTTCTGTAGTAAAAAAATAGATTCTGTAATAGAAAAAAAGATCTTTAAATTTCAGAAGATAGAAATCTATTATTAATTTCATGTTAAGAGAAACACGATCAACAAATTTGAAATTGATCAACAACAAAAAAATCGTTGATAAATAGAGAAGACGAACTCTTTAGTTTCTCTATAGAATATTCAGAAAAAATACAATTTCTATAAAGAGAAATTCGATTAGATTTCGATTTTCTCTAGAGAGAAAATCGTTTAAAAATGTTCTTAAGAAAAAAATCGATTAACAATTTTCTCTAGAGAGAAGATCGATTAACAATTTTTTCAAGAGAGAAAAACGATGAAAAATTTTACCATTAACATTTTCTCTAAAGAGAAGATCGATTAACAATTTTCTTAAGGAGAAAATCGATTAACAATTTTCTCTAGAGAGAAAATGAATTAACATTTTCTCTAAAGAGAAGATCGCTTAACAATTTTCTCTAAAGAGAAGGTCGATTAACAATTTTCTCTAGAAATTAGATCGGTTTATAATTTTAAGGAGAAAGTCTTTTGTATAACCAACTATTTCATCATGAAAAATTATTTGGTATTTTTCTTAATTTTGCTCCACTGTTCGTTGTTTTTTATCACCATTTTTTTCTTAATATTTTTAAATTGTATGACTTTTGTTCGACTTTTCAATATTTAAAGTTTTTTTTCTTATTATTGTTATTTTTTCGTTAATGAATAATTTATTTTAAAGTGGTTGGGGGCTTTTTTTAAACAATTGTTATTTTACATTTATTTAAGTTTTAATTGTGTTTTCGAGAGGTTTGGGTAAGATGATCGCTTAACATTAATTTTGTCAAAAACAAATGTAAGAAATTCAATATTAATAAAAAATCGGAAATGAAGAAAAATCAGAAAGATTTATTTTGAAAAAGATATTGAAATAAAATCAAATTTAAAAAAGTGGTGAAAAAATAAATTCTGTGGGAAAACAAATTTCTGATGACAAACAAACTAGTGAAAACTCACTTTAAATATTAAACATTTGAAATTAAAAATAAAATTTTCAATTAAACATTAATTAATTAAAATGACAACTGATTTTTAATTATCATTCAAAAATATGAAAAAACTTTAATTTGTTTTAAATATAATATGTTTCTCCCAACCATGTGTTACTGTTTTTTAAATAATATTCTATTTGAATAAATTCAGTAGTTCAAACAAATAATTACGTCAATCTTAATAAGTTTTTATTTAAATCTCAGAACTTGTTTGCTAATGACACTTCAAATAATATTTGTGTTCTTATAATTGTGTTGGTTGTGTGAAATAAGAAATTGTTTGTGTAAAATAATATTATGAAAAAATATAAAATTTCTATGGAATATAAACTATTAAAAAATCATATTGTTTTTAACGAAAAATAACAAAAATTAACTCTAGAAAATATTGACCAGATTCTGAACATAATATTCCACTATCTGAAACAAAATGTCTATAGATAATCTTGGTCACATTCAAAAGAAATTTTTCAATAAAAATTTTGTCTACATTCCATACAAATATTATTCAGATTCTGATTTAAATTTTTTTAATCATCGAAAATTTTTTATCTCTTGAAATTTGAATTTATATTTTCCCTTTAAAGAAGAAGGTAAATCGTATTTTTTTCTCTATAAGAAAACATTGATCACTTTCACTCTTCAGAAAATAACATATTGATTTTCTTTCTATAGAAAATTGTTTAAAGAATTTTTAAAAATTGAAGATCGATTTCTTTTTATTTTGGTTTTATTTTTTTCTCTATGGAAAACTTATAGTCGGTCTAATTAATGCTGCATTTGATAAATTTTGAACTGATATAAATTATTTATTCATCGAAAATTGTTGATCTTTTTTCTCTTTTTAAACAATTGTTTATTGAATCTCTCTACATAAAATTACAGATCGAAACGTAGTTATTCTCTATTAAAATTTTTTCTCTATTCAAATTTGTCATGGATTTCTAAAACGAGAAATTTGTTAATTGTTTTTTTTTTCTTTACAGAAAACTTTTGATAGATTTTTTCTATACCTTTTTTACAGAAAACTTTTGATAGATTTTTTCTATACCTTTTTTCTCTTTAGAGATTGATTTATCTTTATATCAACCATATACAAATTGATAAATTTTCAAGCGAATCAAAATGTTTTGATCGTTTTTTAGGATGAATGATCTGTTTACATATAAAAAATATATTTTCTTTTTATAATAAATGTTGATCTCTTTCACTTTTAGAATATTGCAGATTAATTATCTCTCTCACCAAAAAATTCACATTTTCACTAAAAATTAAATTTTTTATAAAAATCAAATTTTCACTTAAAAATTAATTTTTTCTTAAAAAAAAACATTTTTTTAATAAAAGATTCAATTGTTACAAAAACAAAAGTCTTTCTCGCAAAAAGTTTATTTTTTTACAAAAAAAATCAATTTTTTATAAAAAATAATTTTTTTTTCACTAAAAATTCATTTTTTTTACTAAAAGTTTCAATTTTTCACAAAAAAAAATAAATTTCTCACTAAAAATTCAATTTTTTATAAAAAATTCAATTTTTTTTATAAAAAATTAAGTTTTTCACTAAAAAATTCAATTTTTCACTAAAAAATCAATTTTTCACAAAAGTATTCAATTTTCCATAAAAAATTTCAATTTTTCACAAAAGAAATCAATTTTCCATAAAAAAAAATTAAATTTTTTCAAAAGAAATCAATTTTTCACAAAAAATTAAATTTTTCACGAAAAAAAATTCAATTTTTCACAAAAAATTAAATTTTTCACAAAAAAAAAAAAATCAATTTTTCACAAAAAGAAATCAATTTTTCACAAAAAATTCAATTTTTCACGAAAAAAAATTCAATTTTTCACAAAAAATTAAATTTTTCACAAAAAAAAATTCAATTTTTCACAAAAAATTCAATTTTTCATAAAAAATTAAATTTTTCATAAAAAATTCAATTTTTCATAAAAAATTCAATTTTTCATAAAAAATTTAATTTTTCATAAAAAATTAAATTTTTCATAAAAATTTAATTTTTCACAAAAAAATCAATTTTTAATAAAAAATTTAATTTTTCATAAAAAATTCAATTTTTCATAAAAAATTCAATTTTTCATAAAAAATTCAATTTTTCATAAAAAATTCAATTTTTCATAAAAAATTCAATTTTTCACAAGAAAATCAATTTTTCACAAAAAATTCAATTTTTCATAAACAAATTCAGTTTTTCACAAAAAATTCAATTTTTCATTAAAAAAAAATCAATTTTTCACAAAAAATCAAATTTTCATAAAAAAAATCAATTTTTCATAAAAAAAATTCAATTTTTTACAAAAAATTCAATTTTTCATAAAAAAATCAATTTTTCATAATAAATTCAATTTTTCATAAAAAAAATCAATTTTTCATAATAAATTCAATTTTTCATAAAAAATTCAATTTTTCATAAAAAATTCAATTTTTCATAATAAATTCAAATTTTCATAAAAAATTCAATTTTTCATAATAAATTCAATTTTTCATAAAAAAATCAATTTTTCATAATAAATTCAATTTTTCATAAAAAATTCAATTTTTCATAAAAAATTCAATTTTTCATAAAAAATTCAATTTTTCAAAAAAAATTCAGTTTTTCATAAAAAATTCAATTTTTCATAAAAAATTCAATTTTTCACAAAAAAATCAATTTTTCACAAAAAATTCAATTTTTCTCAAAAAAATCAATTTTCACAAAAAATTCAATTTTTCATAAACAAATTCAGTTTTTCACAAAAAATTCAATTTTTCATAAAAAAAAATTCAATTTTTCACAAAAAAATCAAATTTTCATAAAATAAATCAATTTTTCATAAAAAAATTCCATTTTTCCACTAAAAAAAAATCAATTTTTCATAAAAAATCAATTTTCCACTAAAAAATC
Organism: Cochliomyia hominivorax; assembly: GCA_004302925.2. Classification (NCBI taxonomy): domain Eukaryota; kingdom Metazoa; phylum Arthropoda; class Insecta; order Diptera; family Calliphoridae; genus Cochliomyia; species Cochliomyia hominivorax. The sequence continues at coordinate 83,683,687 of PYHX02000158.1, read as the reverse complement.
AAATTTTCACTAAAAAATTCAATTTTTCACCAAAAAATTCATTTTTTTATAAAAATTAATTTTTCACTAAAGAATCCAAATTTTCATTAAAATTTAAATTCTTCACTTGAAATATTTTTTTGCTAGAAATCCATATTAAAAAAGAAATTTTTACACTCTTTCCAGACTCTCTTCACGTCATCTGCGAAGACAACAAATACCGTGTGAATCTCCATTAAATTCTCTACAAAGATCTCGTTCTATTTCCACTGACGACTTAAGCACCGAGTGGGATCTACAAGGTGTAGATAGCGAAGAACCAGCCGAGTGGCGTAGAGTTAGTAAATTAAGACGTTCTTTTCAATCAACCAGCAAAACTCAACAATCTTTCAGTTCACCCATAGCCACAAGAAGACCTCTCGATTTACCCACTAATACAGTGAGTGTGGCAAAAATCAGAGCTGAACTGGAAAACGGACGCCGACTAAATACAGTCATGCGTAATAATCATGTGGATTTGGCGGCATTAAGTAGTATATTGAATGGTTCTGGTGATAAAGAACCCAAATCACCCTTAACGCCTAAACGCAGCTCATTTCTCACGGCTGAGTCCCTAAAGGAAATCAGAGGGAAATTAAAAAAATTATCCGATGAATCTTTGTACAAAGAAGATTACTTGAATAAACAATTAAACGATACAAATCCTGTAGTCGAACATATAGTTAATGATCAGACGAAAATTAAAAGGACTTACGATAAAAGTCCCGAAAGATATAGAGTAACAAATAACGGTGAAGATCCGAATAATAAACATACGACCAATAGTTTGGAATCAAGATTAAAATATAGAGATACCAATTCCACAGATTGGCATATCAGACGTAAATCATATGGTTTTGAAAAAATGTCACCACCCGAAAAGGCCATGCTTAGAATGGATGCTTCAACAGATAGTGGTTTGGGTAGATCAGGGGAATTACAAAATTGGTCCCCTACATCAGATAATGCCACAACAAATAATAGAACGGTGGTACATTTTGGAGAAAGTGCTAAAGTGACAACAGCCCCCATAGTGCAAAGACGTTATAGGCCCCAGAAATCTTATGAGGAATCGGAAAATTCTCCTGAGGAGGATTTGGGAGTTTCCAAAAGACATTCCATAGCGGTAGATGAGAGTCAATATGTACGCGATAATAATAGACAAACTACACAAATACATTTAAATGGTTTTTATGAACCAGGTCACTATATGAAATCCGTACATACCGAGACAAGCACCAGTTCGGACAGGGGCCAACAGAAGCGAGTGGAATTCAGTAAAACTGAAGTACATTTTGCTACTGAATCTGGAAGAGTTAATATAGTGGAAACAGATAGTAAACCGCCACCCACCAATAATTTTCGAAGACGTAGAAGTCGTAGTTCTAGTGTGGGTCCCCTACAAAGTCTGGTCAAATCAGCTACCACGGTTTCTTCATCTTCTTCTAATACCACTAATACTTCCTCAATACCTTCGGGTGTTGCTATGCCGGTAACATTATTTGGTGATGATAATAGTAAGAAGAAGACTATAGCTTCTACCACAGTTGCCTATCGAGCCCCTTTAGTGGGTTCACCAGAACCTAAGGATACAGGGATTAATGTTACCGTTACAGTACCATCTCATAGTGAAACCTCGTACGCTTATAATGAAAGTTCACGTAGTAGTTATGCTTCTACTAGTGGTGTGGACACCACCGATTGTGACACCGATGAAATGACTTCTCTAAGAGGTATTTTGAAAAATAAACCCGCTAAACCTAAACCCTATGTATTGGGTGAGAATATAGAAAAACCCGATGATCTATGGGGAGTACAATTAAAACCTCTACAGGGACAAGCTAAAAATGAAAGAGGTAAGTTTTATTTATTTAATATGGAATTTATATATTCAAATTTCCGAACTGTCATTTTTTAGTGTACAACTCTGAATCTCCTGTTCTAACAATGCCCCAAAAGTCGGTGGCTGAAAGGATTCAAGAACTAGGTTCTGCCGCTTCATCTCAAGCCAATAGCTTTTCCACTAAAATCAATGTTAGTTTAGGCTCTAATTCGTCAACATCAAATAATTGGGAAGAAACAGGTAAGTCCATATGTTAATCAATTTTTACTTTTAATTCCCCATTTAACGTTTGTTTCCTAATATTGTGTTTCATTTGCTGTAAATAAGTAGTTTTTTTCTTATTACTTGAAATTAAGTCTTTATGTCTGTATTTGGCTTATAATTATGTATATTTATGATTTTTTATTATTATTAAAATAAAATATATATTTTTGTAGTTTTTTTTATTATTATTTGTTCTTCTTATGGGATGATCTACTTTTATTATATTATAAATTTTTATATATAAATATATATATTAATGTTATTTTTTTATAATTTAAACCAAAATTGTTGATTGTTGAACTTTACTAATTTAAAAATTAGCTAACAGCATGTTTTAACTTCTAATATTTTGATTTTTAGTTAATAAATTAATAATTTTAAAACATGTTTTTATATGAAATAACAGTAGTACTAAAATGTCTTAATGTATTAACTAAAAATGGTCATTGGCTAATATCTTTCGAATAACAGACAGTTTTTGTGACTAAAATTCAAAAAATCTAGATTTTAACATTACTGGACAAAAATCTCTACTTTAGTCATATAAACAGTAAAATATTGTTATTGTGACTCATTACAGATATGTCTAGAGTCATTTCTCCCAGATCTATACCTTTCTAGACTTCAGATTCACATGCTAAAATTTAGCTTCTTTTCCAAGTTTTTTAAGTCTACTTTCCGTAATAAACTTGAATAATATTTTGAAAATGACTTTAATTCGAATTTTGAGTTTTCCAACATTTAATTGTCTTGAAATAAATGATCATAAAAACATATAATTTTTTAAATTGAGCGTCTTAATGTGACCCTTTTCTTGAAGGCCTGCATTAGAAATATATGATTTTTCAACCAGAATACGATTTTCAAATCTTGTTTTGCGGTTTGACTTCGAGTTTTATTCGAGTGCTTTCGAGTTTATTTTTAATTTTTAAAAAGATTTTGACTATCCAATTTGTCTTCAAGCGTTATCTTGCAAAGAGTTTAATTTTAATTATGAAAAAATATGTTTTATCATCCTTCAAAAAGAATTCTCACGAAAAAGACAGCATAACTCTAATTATGCTTAAGACCATAACTCACAGAGGAAAATCTTGCAAAAACTACTAAATATGAATAATTCCAACATTTTTTAAAGATTATGTTCGAGAGCAAAATCTTAATTTAGCTCTCAGGGTTTTCTGCTAAGAGTTTGATTTCGGAGTTTAAAAAGGTGATTTGGCATTCTTTGAAAGAGTAAAAATTAATAATTCGCACAAATTATTTTGAAGATAATGCTGGAAAGCATAATCAAAATATGATTGATTTTTAATCTTCGCAAGCGATTTTTAAAAAAGATAATCCGAAAATAAAGATTTTACACCTTTTCTTTTCCAAACCATATTTAATCCCCTCAATTCTGTTTTCACAAGACCTCTATATGGATATTTCTATATTACCCTTCAGTGGCCTAAACTCCGGACATGTACACATAATGATTCAAGGCTAATGCATTATTTTGGTCCAACTTCTCAGATTTTTAAGGCAATTTGACTCCAAAACTATAAAATGGTTTTTATTTGTGATCACAATTTCATTTCAATTTGATATATTAAATATATACGCCATATTCTTCATATAGACTCTGAATTTCCTTAAATATTATTCCTAACTATTTAACTAGTTTACCCACACGATTGAGTCCAAATGAGTTCATTTGCCCAATCGCCTTTATTTTTATACCGATTAAAAAAGTAATAAACATGGCAAGTACACCCTATTGCCAGTTTCTTATGTATCTGCTAAACCTTGAAAATGTTTTCCCATTAAGTTCTTCATATATATTCACATTTACTCGATACTCAATAAAATTTAAAAGTTTCATTTGAATATTTAGGTCCGTTTTCTATCCAAAAAAATCGTTAATATTCCATTCATATCTTTTGGAATCATATATATTATAATAAATCACAAAAGCATCTTAAAAAATATAAAAAGTACCACAAAATGTTATAAAATTATTTTTATTCCTGATCCGGAATTACATAGTTTTAGATCATTTATCAAAATGTCTTCCCATGCATTAAACGTAAAGTAAACGATTATGTTATTTTTTAAAAAAGTAAAGTAAAGTAAACGATTATGTTATTTTTTAAAAAGTACCAAAAAATTTCCCCTTTTACTGTTTATCCTTTTAACTTCATGATTTATAAAGGTTTTAGATCAAGTGAAAAATATGCATAATTTCATTTTGCTCCTTTTCGATTATTATGAAGAATTTAAATAGTTCCTTATAATATCCAATTGGTACTAAAACTCGCCTAAGGATCATATAACCTAAAGTAAAAGAAAGTAAAGAAAGTACCACAAAATTCCCTTTTATTAATCATATTTTTAAATTAATTATTTAGTACCTTTCAAAAAACAAAAATGTACCAGAAAATATTCAGATGTTTTATTATTTAGTCCAAACGTTCATAATTCAAGTTTTTAAAATTAAATAGAAAACATCTGTTTTAAAAGTACCTCTAAAATATCAAAAAAGTACTTTAGGCGATTCTCTCCAACTAATATTTCTTTTCTTAAAAAGATCCTTTAATATTTCTTTAGACGATTTCAAATTGTTAAAACATAATTATCGAAATAGAAATTTTCCAAATTTTCACCCCAATTGGGTACTTTTTGAAATGTGCTTTTTACTTTTCCTTTATCTAATTTTATGCTTTAAATGGAAAAATAGAATAAATGACAAAATATAATCTAAAGATAACATTATTTTTCCTAAAGTATACGAATTTTTTGCCTAAACATTTGAATTTTAAAATAGTACCAACTTAATAAATTCAAAACATTCAAATTCTCAAAAAGTACCATAAAATAAAAGAGTCTCTTAAATGTTCCTAAAAGGAGGATATTGAAGATCTGGAATAACTGAATATAATATTCTTACTTGTTCTCTAAAATAATTGAATTTCCAAAAATAACCAAAATAGTAAACTTCAAATTTTTTACCATAAATAATTAAAGTTCTCAAGAGGATATAAATCCAAGTCCACATTTCCTAGTAGCATGAAATGTGGACTTGGAATTATAAACTATTCAATCTGTTTTATATAAATAGAATATAGATTATTCTGAGTTTTTTCGATTGACTTGGAAATTATTGCATAAAATTTGAACTGTATATATGGGCTATAAGCTTTGTCTTCGCATTAGTTCGCTTGTAGACCTTAAGATGTGTATTAAAAATCTTATTGAAGTTATAAATGTCTTTTGTTTGATTTCAAAAAAGAGCTTAATTCAATTACAAAGTATTTTTTCTTGATATCGGCCCAAAATAAAGTAAAATTTTGAAAAAGTTTAAATATCAGACAAATTTTACACTTCATAGAAATTTTACTCCAATGTGACCAATTGTATATTGATTTTTCCATGTATAAAAATTGTTATTGGACAGAGTTATTAATCGATTAAAAGACGCCACTATTGTTTTTCAGTAAGTTGCTCAAGAACCACCGTATTTGTAAGTTGACTTCAAAAATACTCCATTGAAAGATTTCGACCCTTCTCGCCCCAAAAATACTTAAACTTTACTGAGTCCTTAAACTTCCTGTAGGAACGATATTCCAATATTCTGAATAAATAAATATTTTAATAAAACTAGTGATAAATACCACACGAACTTGGATAAAATATGCGCCACAAACGTATCGTTTTTAAATCTACCAAAAATAATTGATTAATTTATAGCTTTTAAGCTTAAAAACTACCTGAACATACCTTTATGAACATTTAGCTTTCAAAAAAAATCTTTATAAAAAAACTAAGTTTTAACTTGGAGCACCTTTAGATCCCAAATAACAGCTTCTATTTGCACTTTAGCACACGTTCACTTTCTAGAGAGTTTTTTTTAAGCTTTCAAATTTTATGAAAAGCATTGCATGTTACAGCGTTCAACAATCCTTCCTTATCTACCACCCGAACTATTTTTCTTAATAAAAAAATATATTTTTCTAATTTCACTAATTCTTTAAACTACTTATTCTTCTATTTCTTTAAATTCTTTATCTACAAAAACAAATAAAAAATAAATCAACACAAAACACTTTCTTTGAACTTTAAAAGCTTATAACGCTATTAAATTGCGTAAAACACTCTACTATTTTGCCAACTAAAATCAAGATTTACTCACTTTACTACCACTGTATGAAATCTACTACTACTACTACTACTACTACTTTAAAAACAAACAACTTACAAGATCAACCCAAAAACAAAATTAAAAAAAAAAGATCAAGCAAATCCAAAATCAAACAACTCAATCACATCTCGCTAACAGGTCCATCCATTAAAGCTGCACAAATACGAACAACTAATGTCCAAGAACTACTAATGCACGATCTCAAAGAACATCAAAAATTTTTGGATGAGGGCTTAAAGTCCACAACTTTGATTATTAAGACCATGCGTTCAGCAACAGAATTTGATGAGGCCATGAGACGTTTAAGTATGGCTTCCATAGAGGCAGCTGTTGTCAAACCAACACCAATTTTAAGATCCAATAGTTATCAGGAATCAACACAATCGTTTGAATACGAATATCCAGATCATGAAGAAAACAAAAATCTTTTTAAATCCACTAGTTATAGCTCTACTTCCTCATGGTCCACTGTGACTTCGACTAGAAAATATTCACAAGATTCTCGTAAGACTTCCACGGACTCGGGAGCCTCATTTCCACGCAAGGATAACTTGCCACGTTTAAGTTTTCTAGGCAATGAACAAATGCCTGTCAGCCAACAATTACAACGTTTAAGACTGATTTATGATGCTGCCACGATCTCACAAGATGAAGATAGTGCCGATGAAGAGGTTAAGAGTTATTTCAAAGAACAAGTTGATAGTGATAGTGGTGGTGGTACACAAGATAGTTCCTCCTATGAAGATGATCATTGTTTAGAACACACAAATAGTTGGAGTCGTTTAAAGGCTAGAAAAACTATATGGAAAATTGATACCGATAATGATGATCGTGAAAGAAGTTTAAAGAAGACATTGGATAAAACAGGTAATTTGATTTAGGATAAGATAAAATTTAGGAATGACATTAAAAACCTAGAAAAAAGTAGATCATCTAAATAAGAATATCAGCTAGAACCTTTCAAAAACAGGTCTCAAGAAAAGGTGAAAGTTTAAGCAAATTAAAAAAGCACAAAGTCCATATTATTTTAAAAATATATTAAGCACTTGATAAATCACTTCATTTCTAAATTAAAGTGAAACTTTCAAAACATTTTGGAAGATTTTTCAAGTTATCAAAAACTCTTTAAAAGATCATTTCATATAAAAGCTTTTCAACTGAAAACTTTCTTGCAGATCTTCCTAAATCGAATGTAATGAGCATTAAACTTCACTCGCCACAATCCTCCAATGAACAGCCCAAAGTGGTGCCACCCATAGCTAAGCCGCGAACCGTTACCACTAGTAAGTTAAGAAAAAAGCTCTCTCTTGCTCTAAATAACTAAATATAACTAACTTCCTTTTTTCCTCTTCCAGTACAAGAATCTCAACCGCTTAAACTACATACCGCCACTACCGTCAAACAGGCTCCCTATCAAACCAGTCTACCCACCAAAGACTCTCTGAAAATCATTAAAGAAGCCCGCGGAGCCCGTCAACTACGAGAACATGAATTATCTTATTTTGGTGTACCCGTGTCCACATCGGAAGACGAAAAACCCAATAAAACAACGAAATATGCAACGAATACAAATTTTAGAAACTCACCCAAACGTTCTCTACCCCTAAGGAAACTAAGTGAAGAAAGCTCCTTGCTTAGCCAGGAGTCAGGACAAAGAGAACAATGGCAATTAGAAAATGATAAACCAGATCTTCTAAAACATAATCCCATTGAACTAAAACCAGCCGAACGTACTAGTTTGAAAAAGAAAGCCGAACTAGATGAGGAAGAGGAACATTTATACGAGAACATTGCCAATGAAATAACGCCCGTGTTCAAGGTAAAGGCCGGGTCGCCTTCAGAGCAATATGATCGTAAAATGGATTTGAAAAGAGACGCCATGATTTTGAGTGAAATGAATAAAAACGCCGATCAAACTTTAAGGGTAAGTTTTATAAATCCTACAGTTAAGTAAATTACAATAAATTTTCATTCCTAGGAACTCACCGATGAAGCTGCTTTAAAGGATCGGCGACGTCGTTCTTTACAAAGACGTAATTCCAAACCACTCGAAACCATCGACGAAAAATCTATTGCCGAAAGAATTAATGATACTTGTATTGCTGTGAAAATATCACGCGGTACCTATTCATCCGAGGCTAAGAAAACCTCTAGACATTCTACACCCTCACCTTCGGCTCTCAAGAGTCACTCTCGAGAACGTACTTCTTCTCAATCGTCCGTTGAATGTTGTCCCCGTGCTAGATCTCGTTCATTGTCAAGTGAAAAAGAATATGATAGTTCGAAATCAAAACCAGCTAGAACCTCTCAAATGGTTAAACATAAACCACAAAAACACTCACAAAGTCGTTCTAGCTCTTTAGACTCACAGAGATCAGCTTTATCCGCACAATATTCTTCGGGTGAAGAACATCAGCCTACTATACGTTCCACAGGCAGTTTTCGTCGAGAAGATCGTTCTCGTACTAAAACTAAACGTATAACAAGCTTAACAACTACTACGACCGGCACACGAGACAAACCAAAAGATGAAAAATCTTCTAGACAATCATCTCATCATCATGGTGATTCATCTAAACGTTTATCGAGTACCACGCATTCTACTTCACACAGAGAACGCGTTGAGTGCAAGCACGATAATGATACGACAACCCAACAGCAACATAAACATAGCAGCTCTTCGGGAGGACTACAACGATCTACTGCCACCTCGAGTAGTGGTCGCAGACACAAAGATGATCTTAGAGATTCACAACGAATTAAAAGATCTTCGACTACTGCTTCGGGTAGATCAACTACAGAACGTCATGAGAAACATGATCAACAGTCCTCCAGAAAACATACGACTCGCTCAGTGAAAGAAGATGAAAGAAATAGTTTACAACGTTCGTCGTCACATCGCTTGGAACGTGGCGACAATGAGAAAGAGAAATCATCAAGATCGTCAAAGGGTAAGTGGGAGAATTAAAGATCAAATGAAAATGCTTTTCATCAAAAATTAACTTTGAATTAAAATATTTTAAATGTTTTTGTCTTTTTCTTGCATTATCCTCAAGGAGACCTGCTCGCTTCTTTGCAAAAATACACCAAGTTTTACAATTTCAAAACCCAAAATAATACAATCTATAATTGATATAAACACAAGTTAAAAAATCGCATAAAAACCTCTCATGTTTCCTATTTTCTTTAAAATTTTTTTCAGCAAAGTTTTTGCGTAATTGCACTATTTGAAATAAGTCCATTATATTGCACAGACTCAAATTATATTGCAATAATCCAAAGTAGATTATAGATCAGATTTATTTCAATTCTAGGTTAGTTCCAGTTTAGTTCTGGCTTAATACTAGTTCAGATCTAGATAAGTTATAGTTCAGTTCTAGTCTAGTTTAGCTCCATTTCAGCTTTAGTTCAGTTCTAGATAAGTTCTAATTCAGTTTTAGTTCAGTTCTGGTTCAGTTTAAGTTCAGTTCTAGGTCAGTTCTATTTCGGTTCTGGTTTCTTTCTAGTTCAGTTTAACTTCAAATTAAGTCTATAGTTCAGTTTCTAATTATGTTTTTAGTTGAAATTTAAGCTCAGATTCTTGTTAAGTTCTTTTTCAATTCCAAAGTTTTAATTTAGACTTTTATTCAATTTCTCTTCTAATTTCTAGTTCAGATTCTAGTTCGGATATTGGTTCAAGTTTTGACTCCATTAAGATTCTATGACTCCATTAAGATGTATGTAGTTCATATTCTATATAGTTGAATTAGTTCGAATTTTGATTCAGAATTTAGTTCCAGGTCTGGTACACATGATTTCTTACATTTAAATCTAAAATCTAGTTCGAAAACTTCTACAGATTCTGGTTCAGATTCATAATACATTTCTGAGGAATAGTTCAGATTCTATAGATTCATATATTATTTCTGATTCTAGTGTGGATCCAGTCATAATTCTGGATAAGAATTTGGTTCAAATTCCATTGCGAATTCTAATCAGATTCTAGTTTGATTATAGAATTGGATCCAGTACTGCATTAGGTTCAAATTCAAACTGATATTCTAGTTCTCAAAATAGTTCAGACACGACTACAAATTTAGATACTGCTTGAGGATTCAGATTCAAGTTTAAGTGTTTTCCGGACTTAGTTGTTGTTTTTTTAATACAGTTTAATATCTATAATAATTTTAGTTTTAATTAAAGCTTTTATCACTTTTAACAAATTTTCTTTTACAGACCTGCTACTATTGGGCCTATTAATAATGGGTGCCACACAGCCAACAAATTTACACAAAAGATTTAGGTTAGAAACAATCAAATAAATGTTTCTAATAGTAGTTAATAGATACTTCACATACACAAAATACACAAATACAAACATAATTTTCAAATTGGCAATTTAAAGCACAAAAGCACGTAGAACAAATTGATTAGACTTTGATTTAAGAAGAAATTTAATTTAAAAAAAATAAATGTCTAAGACCTTTTGAAATCAATATCTAAACTAAATCCTTTTGATTTCTTCTATAGGTCACTCCAGTCGTTCCACACATCACCAACAACACCATGAAAGATCAACAAATCCAGATAAAACGAACAGCAGCAACACAAAAGATTCAAAAACGAAAACCACAACTAATGAAAATACGACGTACGTAAGCGTTACGAATTTAACACAAATACAAAAAGATAAATTGATAGTTTTAAAGAAAATGTGAAACAAAGCGAAAATGACGAAAAAGAACAAATTAATGAAAATCCTATATATAGCGATATAGCTGAGACTCTAAACCATAATGATAAAATTCCACCTCCTAAGCCTCCACGTAAAAAACGTAAACAATCCCTTATCCCAGTTGCTATACCCGCTAGACCTGATAGAGAAGCACCTATGCCTCCACCACCACCTCCTCCTCATCCTCCATTAGCCCTTAATCCTAAACGTCCAGCACAAAGTCCAGCTAGTGATTCTCCTACTTATGAATATAAGATTATAACTAAAAATATACCTCCCTCATATTCCAATCAAAGCACTCTGAGAAAAAGTTCTTTACCAAGACCCACTAGTCGTTTGGCTATGTTGGTTAAGGCTAGAAAACCTTCTCTCAAATATACCCAATCCACCTCCTCCTCCTTTGCCTTTTTACCGTATTTACCAGCCAAACGTAATTCGGATGTTAGTCATGTGTATGATAATTACATGTTGTATGCGGTACCAGCAGCTATAAATACCAAAGCGTATAAACAAAATCTAGTAAATGATCATGCCCAACTATTTGGCTCTTCGGGTAATCGTTATCATAACTCAGTGTATATCGGAGGTGCTGGAGGAAAAGGAATGAAACGTAGAACTGTACGAAGTTCGGTGTCAACGCATCAACCTTTTGGCATTTGCACATGTTCATAGTACAACCAACAAATGACAAGCTAAAATTGCAAAAAAGGAGAACTGACACTCTCACTCTCCCTCTCCTTTTTACTCTTTTTAACCATTTACTGATTTTGAGCACAAAACATGATACTCGCATATTTGTTATATTTATTTTGGCAAAAAAAACTACCTCACAAGCTCCTCTTCCTCACTTTTACTAAAAAAAAAATTACTTAAAAATTTACAAAATCAAAATCTCAAAAAATAAAACTACAAATCAAAACTCCACAAAAATAAACATATTTAGTCGAAAAATGTAATATTAAACACCCACCTCCACCACCAACCACTACAACCACAACCACAAAAATGCAATCAACAAAATATTTTTCACCATTATTTTTCAAAACGAAAATATTGCACCTTCTTGTATTTAAATAATTCGCCATGTTTTACGAATATGAACGATACGAATTCAAAATTTCTTTTCATTTAGTTTCAAATCGAAAAAAGTAAATTTTTCAACAAGTCACAAGAAAAAAAATCTATAAACTTTTGGATTTATTTTTACTTTTTCACAGTGTAAGAAATGGCAAATTTTTATTATTTTTTTATAACTATTTTCAGTAGTTAAATATTTTCGGTAATTTTGGTAGTCTAGAGTTTTTAGTTTAAAAGTAGTATCGTTCAGTATTTTCACTCTATATTAACTGATTCTAATATTAATAATTTCACCATTTTAACTTTAATTAATACAAATCTAAAGATTTCATAATAAAATTTCTAATATCTTTTAACTTTGTAAGAAGATTTCTAAAAACAACTAATATCACCGATTTCTCCTTAATATCGTAACTCTTTATTTTTTTTTATAAAATTTCAATTTGAAAATTATTTAAATACTAAAGAAGATATTTCAAATCCATTTCATTTCTTTTAAGAACTTTACAGGATTCTTCTTTCCTATTTTTAGTACTGTTACAAAATTAAACACATTATTTCCTCAAATCCAGTTCATTTCTAATTTCTAGCTAAATTTTAGTTTAGTTCCAAGTTAAGACTATAGTTTCCAGTTCTGCTTCCGGTTTATATTGTCGTTAAAACTAAACTACAAATTTAAGTAAAAATTTTGAATTTAGCTCTAGTTTAATATCTTGTTCAGATTTCAGATTCTATATATTCTTATTTCGATTTCAATTCGCAGTTCATTGTAGTTCAGAATCTGGATTAAATTTTAGTGTTGGTTCTGCTCCAGTTACCAGTTCAAATGCCATAAATTCCTGTTCAGACTCTAGTTCAAGTTCCATTTCAAACTCTAATCCAGATTCTATTTCTAGTTCAGGTGCCAGTTCAGATCCTAAGTCAAGTTTAAGTTCAGGTTGTAGTTCACTTCAGGTTCTCTTCAATCTTTAGATTAAAATATTCTATATATTATATAATTATATTTGAACTTCTGGTTTATATTTTAGTTCAGATTCTAGTTTGAAATACTGTTCATATGCTAGTTAAGCTTCTAGTTCAGGTTCAAGTCAGATTCTAGTTAAGATTTTGGTTCAGATTCTGGTTAAAATTGTAGTTCAGATTTAATTCAGATTCTAGTCAGATTCTAGTTCAGATTCTATTTGAAATTCAGATTCTACTTCGGATTCTAGTTCAGACTCTAGTCAGGTTCTACTTCGGAGTCTAGTTCAGATTCTAGTTCAGATTTTAGTTTAGATTCCAGTTAAGATTCTAGTCCAGATTCTAATTCAGATTTTATTTCAGATTCTGGTTCAGATTCTAGTTCAGATTCTAGTTCGGATTTTAGTCCAGATTTTAGTTCAGATTTTAATTCAGATTCTAGTTCGAATTCTAGTTCTGTTCTAGTCAGTTCTAATTCAGTTGTAATTCAGTTCTAGTTCAGTTTTAGTTCAATTCTATTTAAGTTCTAGTTCAATTCTAGTTCAGTTCTAATTCAGTTCTAGTTCGTTTCTAGTTCAGTTCTAATTCAGTTCTAGTTTAATTCTAGTTAAGTTCTAGTTTAGTTCTAGTTCAGTTCTAGTTCAGTTCTAGTTCAGTTCTGATTCAGTCCTATTTCAGTTCTAGTTTAGCTCTTGTTCAGTTCTGATTCAGTCCTATTTCAGTTCTAGTTTAGCTCTTGTTCAGTTCTAGTTTAATTCTAGTTAAGTTCTAGTTCAGTTCTAATTCAGTTGTAGTTCAGTTCTAGTTTAGCTCTTGTTCAGTTCTGATTCAGTTATATTTCAGTTCTGATTCAGTTCTAGTTTAACTCTTGTTCAGTTCTAGTTTAGTTCTAGTTCAGTTCTGGTTCAGTTCTAATTCAGTTCTAGTTCAGTTCTAGTTTAGCTCTTGCTCAGTTCTGATCCAGTTCTATTTCAGTTCTGATTCAGTTCTAGTTTAACTCCTGTTCAGTTCTATTTCAGTTCCAATTCAGTTCTAGTTTAATTCTAGTTAAGTTCTAGTTTAGTTCTAGTTCAGTTCTAGTTCAGTTCTAGTTCAGTTCTAATTCAGTTGTAGTTCAGTTCTAGTTTAGCTCTTGTTCAGTTCTGATTCAGTCCTATTTCAGTTCTAGTTTAGCTCTTGTTCAGTTCTAGTTTAATTCTAGTTAAGTTCTAGTTCAGTTCTAGTTCAGTTCTAGTTCAGTTCTAGTTCAGTTTTAGTTTAGTCCTAGTTTAGAACAAGTTCAATTCTGCTTCTTGTTCTGTTAATAGTCCCTTACCCCTTACTTTTCAAAACTAACTTGTCCATGGTTCTTAAATTTTATTGTAGTAATAATGTTGAAATTATTTAATATCGTAGTTTTTGATACCTTATAAACTGCTTAACACCTTCATACTTATAATTCATATCGTATTTCGTTTATTTTTTATCCAACTGACTATGAACATGTTGCTCTAAACCAAAGATTTACTACCGTTTATCGTCTTTCCCTCTTATTATTTTTAGCAAAAATTTCATCGTATCTACGTTGTCTTTATTTACTATGACTGTCATAAGTAGCTTTAACCTATTTTTGGGGAACATTTTGCAACTGATTTACTATTTTTTTTCTATTGTAGTGCTTTAACTAAATTAAAATCTTGTAGTTTGATTTTAAATTGAAATTAACTTTTTTTAAAGGAATTGAAATTGAATTATATAATTAATTATTTTGCTTTTACAGCTCTAGTAAAAATGTCCAACATCATCATGATCATCATCAGACATCACATCATAGATCAAAAGAACGGCAACATCATCATAAATCTAAACGAGACGATGAACAAACCGAACATGTTCATGGTTTAAAATCGGCCATTATTAAGACCACAACGAAATTACGCGATAAATCTCGTAGCAGAAAAGAGAAAAAATAATTTTAGAAATTTGAAATTTAAAACAAATTAACTTTAACTAACTTTAATTTTTAGTTATCTTCATTAATTATTATTATCTACTACTTAAGACCTTAATTGCATCGAGGTCTCAATTATTTATTTTAATCGATATCGTTTTAAAAAAAAAGAATTTAATGCAGTTCCTGGTTATCTGCCTTTCCTTTTAAGGGAAATTTATAATATTTTTTATTACCTTTAACTATTTAAATCTAACTCGCACTTATGACTTTGAAAAGAAACCCATTTGGGTCACTTTAAGCGATCGCTACCCCAAAAACAAGTATTAATTCATTAATTTACTTTAATTACTTTTCATTAGAATTATTAACTTTATTATGATACTCATACGATATTTTAATTTTTATTAGAAATTAATAAGTTACAAAAACTAAAAACTAAAAACAAAAAAATAATAATTAATTATGTTGTGTTTTTATATGTGTGTGTTTAAAATTGTCGAAATTCTTATATGTATTTTGTTTAAATATTTTGTCTTAAAGTATTTTAAAGTGTTATGGTTTTATAAAAAATATATATATAAAATTAAGTAAAAAAGATTGTGTGTTATTTTCTGTAATTTATTTAATAAAATATTAATAAAACAAATTAAAAAAAAAAAAAATTATAAAAAAAATTAATTTTATTCAGTTCAGTTCTACTTACTTTTTTAGTGCAGTTTTGGTTTAGTTTTAGTTCAGATTTTAGTTCAAGCTCTAGTTAAAATTCTTATTCGGTTCCAGTTAAGTTCTTGTTCAAATTATAGTTCGGTAATTTTTCAGTTCAAGTTAAATTCCAGTTCAAATATTAGTAGAAACTCAAATTCAAATTCTAGTTCAGTTCTAGTTCAAATTCAAGTTCTATTCAAGTCCAAATTCCAGTTCAGCTCTAGTTCAGTTTCTGTTCAGTTTAAGTTAATGTCTAGTTGTTATTATAGTTCAGTTCCAGTTAAGTTCTAGTTCAAATTCTAGTTCCAATCCAAGTCCAAATTCTAGTACAAATCCTAACTCAAATTTTATTTTAGATTCCTGTTCAAATTCTAGTTCAAATTCTAATTAAAATTCAAGTTCAAATTCTAGTTCAGTTCTAATTAATTTCTAGTTCAAATTCTAGTTCAAGTTCTAGTTCCGTTCATTTTCGGTTCTAGTGAAGTTCTAGATCAAATTTAAATTTAAGCCCAAATCAAATTCTATTTCAAATCTTATTTCCATATTCTAGTTCAAATTCTTGTTGAAATTCAAGTCCTAATTCTAGTTCAAATTCTAGTTCGGTTCGTTTTCAGTTCTAGTTCAAATTCAAGTTCTATTCAAGTCCTAATTCTAGTTCAGCTCTAGTTTAGTTTTTGTTCAGTTCTAATTAAAGTTCAGTTCTAGTCAAATTCTAGTTCTAATTCTAATTGAAATTCAAGTTCAAATTTTAGTTCAGTTCTAGTTCTAATTATAGTTTAGTTCTAGTTAAGTTCTAGTTCAAATTATAATTTAGTTATTGTTCACTTCAAGTTAAATTCTAGTTCAAATTCTAGTTCAAATTAAAATTTAAGTTCTTGTTAAAATTCTAGTTCAGTTCTTATATTAATGTTTATATCCCTATTGATTGAGTTCAAATTCTAGTTCCATTTTCTATTTCAGATTCCAGTTTATATTAATATACAGATTCAAATTCGAGTTCAAGTTCTAGTTTAAAACTTTACTCCAGTTTTTAGTATATATTTTGTTTTAGATATCAATTTGAGTTCTATTTCAGGTTCCATTCACATTATAGATCAGATTTCATTTCTGATTTTACTACCTATTTTGGGTTCTAATTCACACTTTTGTTTGGATTCGTTCTCCATATTAAATTCTAGCTTAAATTCGTTTTCAGATTCTTTTTCTGTTTCATGATTATATTTTTCCGATTTTAATTAGGATTCCATTTCTTATTGAATTTAAAATTCTTATTCCGGTTTTAATTAAATTTCCAGTTCTAACAGATTTTCGTTGAGATTTGAATCCAAAATTTAGTTTCGATTTAGTTAAAATGTTATTTTAGAATCTCTTTAAAATTTCTTCAGATTCTACATAAGATTTTAGTATATATTTCAGTTCTCCCAGTTCAGATTTCATCTCGAATTCTTTTTAAGATTCCGAATCAAATTCTAATGCAAAGTTCTATTTTAAATTTCCACTTCTTATTCATATTCTAGTTTAGATTTTAGTTTAAAATTTTATTACAGATTTCTCTGCAGATTTTTGTTCGTGTACACTGATGCATATTTCTATAAATGCACTAAGTTTTGGAATTATAATTGAAAAATTTCGAAATAAGAAATATTTAATCTTTGGGGGAAATGTCCATATTTATAAAAAAGGTGGAAATCGGAAAGTGTTGCAAAAAAGATTCAAATATGCTTGAAAGTATAGGTCTGGCTGTCATGAGAATTGAAATTGTAGGGAGTGTAGAAAATATGTTAATTTAGAAGACATGAAGACAGATTACAGTTTTAAAAATATTAGAGGTAGAGAACAGGAGAAAGGGAAAAGGGTAAGAGCGTTGCTGCATCTTATGTCCAGCTATCCACGTCATATAAACATCGAAGAAGTCTATTGAGGAATCGAATTATCAAACCAGCCACAGTTCCGGATAAATCTGCAAATATTTCTCACATTAGCAGTCGCTAAATCCGTCAGAGATTAAAATGAATCATATTTCTATAAATGCACTAAGTTTTTTTAATAAAAAAAAACTAAAAAAGGAAATAATTCTTTCAAAATACTACCTCTTTAGCATTATTAATAATGCTACCTTAAAAATTTGGTCTGCTATTGATTCCGAAGGTCTGAAATAACATTTTTAAAGAAGATCGGAATCAATTTCATCCCAAAATTGCTTTAATAAGCTTCAACATGCTTGGGCGTTAATTTCAATAAACTTTCATGCCATACATGGTCTCAATTGGGTTAAAGACCCAATTGCATGACCCCAGTACAACAGAAGTATGCGTCATGATTTGAATTTCTTCGAAACACGTACCGCAGCATTATATTACTCAATAAAAGGTAAAAGAACATCTTCCAGCAATTCATTTTTCTTGGAACAAACAAATTTTAGTTTTGCCAACTGCAGAAAAATTAATGTTTCTTTGGAGTTTATGTGGGGGCTAAAATAAATTTTTAAACCGACCCTCGTTTAATTTTGCACATCGATTTTGCCCAAAAATCGTACATATATTTTTGCCCTTAAAAGTGATATTTCGAAAGGAGTTTGTATGGAACCCATGAGAAGTAATAAACCGACCCTCGCATATTTCGTTTTAAAATATTATAAAACTAACTTGTGGCAAATTTCGTTTAAATCGCTTTGTATTTAGAACTTTTATGATCTTAATATCCCATTTGTATGGGTGATATATTGGACCGAATATGGCCAATTTTAATAGGCTTCATCCTTGGTCCAAAATAATAATATGTACAGAATTCCACTGCGATATTTAAAAATTGCGACCTGTAAACTGTTCACAACGTTTACATTGACAACCAGCCGGACAAACAGAAAGACGGATGGACGGTGATTCTGAGTCGAACGGTATACCTACCGTACCCCAACTTCCTTCGTTGGTGTAGGGTATAAAAAGAGAAAAAAACAAGTAAAAATGTTATAGTCGGTCAAGCCCGCTATGTAATACACTACACCACTATATTGTTTATAAAAAGCAGTTACGAAAAATTAATGAACAACCCTCGTATAAAATAATTTTTCAATTTATTCTTAAGTGTGCAGTAAATTATGTTGAAATGTGAAATTTAGGAGTTAAAACTCCTAAATGAATTTTTCTACGGGCTTATATGGGACCTAGATGAAATTATGGACCAACCCTCGTATTGTTATTATTGCAATACCAAAGTAAATGTGAGATTTATGCCCTTCAAAGTTCAGAAAATAATTCTGAATCGAACGGTATACTTAATGGCGGGTGTTTTCTGTATGTTACAACCGGTAGCACAAACGCATTATACCCAAGATACCTGGTAAAGGGTATAAATATTCATCAGAATAGTATATTAAATTCTAATACATGTTTTAATTCAGACTCAAGTTGAAGTTCTAGTCAAGATAATTTTTAGTTTTCTTGTACAGTTTAAAATTTAATTTCTGGTTCCGAATTTAGTTCTAATTCTTCTTCAATTTCAGGTTCAGATTGTTTTCCAGTTTCTATTTGAGATTTCAGTTTCAGATTCCACTCAAATTCCGATAATAATTTAGATTCTTCATAAGTTTCTTCTGATTGCAGATCAGGTGTTACTTCCGTCTCTAGTTCAGCTTCTTATTTAGATTCTTATTCATTTATTAGTTCAGTTTGCGTTCAGTTAATATTGATTTCTCTCCACATTAAACGTGATCTGTTCCATTTAATTTTATATATCGTTTACAAAGTGACATATTTGTTTGTTCTTTTTTTATTTAGATAAAATTTTTTAATTTATTTTTATAAGTTTAATTTTTTTTAAAAACCACATGTTTTCTTTTATTAAATAAAATAAAAATGTCTCACTATGCTTTTTCATTATTATCTGTTATCTGTTTCATAAAAAATTACCCAAAAATGTCTCAGATAAACCAAAACCATAAACAACTTTATATAGTTTCTAGTGCTGTTATCGCTTAAATAAGAATGTTCAAAGTGGCAGCTTATTTTTATCAAGAAGATTTTTGGAATTATAATTGAAAAATTTCGAAATAAGAAATATTTAATCTTTTGGGGAAAAGTCCATATTTATATATAAAAGGTGGAAATCGGAAAGTGTTTCAAAAGAAGATTCAAATATGCTTGGAAGTATAGGTCTGAAATATAATGGCTCACTTGTATGCTGAAGGTCCCTTTGTGTTACCAGACAAATTAGAATTGAATCAAAAGAGAGTGAGAAAATACAGTTAATTTAGAAGGCATGAAGACAGATTACAGTTTTAAAAATATTAGAGGTAGAGAACAGGAGAAAGGAAAAAGGGTAAGAGCGTTGCTGCATCTTATGTCCAGCTATCCACGTCACATAAACATCGAAGAAGTCTATTGAGGAATCGAATTATCAAACTAGCCACAGTTCCGAATAAATATGCAATTATTTCTCGCATTGGCAGTCGCTAAATCCGTCAGAGATTGTAATGAATCACATCCAAATAAGAGGGCACTGAACGCTGGACGGTGGCAAAAGAGATGAAAAATAGTTTCCTCCTCCTCTTTATTTAAACAGCTTCAGACATTCTAGTTGCATATACCCCGAATCGACAATGTCCATATACGGCAGCAACTATGTCTCTTATGAGAGTTCTTGAGACATTGAGTAGGAATAATGTTCTTACCCCGTCTAATTGGGGCCATATCATCCTGGTCATCAAACACGAAGGTTAATCTACCCGCCGTTGTTGTGCCTTCGCATATATCTCTTCCTTTACGCTTTTTCTGCAAGCGGTGAGTGGTAGACCACACAGGCGATTGATGTCCCCCTCCGCGAGGTTGGCTCCTAATTTCGCTAGAATATCCGCTATCAGGTTGCCCTGGTTAGTCCTGTGTTCCTGCACCCAAACCAGTACAATATTTGAATGCTCTGCCATCTTAGTTAGTTATGTGCGGCATTCCTGGACAAGATTTGTGGTCGTATAGACACCCGTAGGGGCCCGAATTGCGGCCTTACTGTCGGTAAAATTCAATATATCCCGATTGTTTATCCTGTAGTATCTTATCCAGTTGGTCGGACATACGGCTGTTGAATTTCCTCAATGAAGACACCACCCCAACTTTGTCACCATATTTCAAACCATCATTATAGATGTTCAATGCAACCACTTGAGAGACATGCAAAGATTCCCCCAAGTGGTAGATAAACATCTTATGCATGAGTGGGCAAGGGATGCGGTAGCCAATGAGTTCTGGCATAGCATCAGTTGTTTCCAAGATACTCGCAAGACCATACATTTTATATCTCTAGTTTCCTGTGATATTTAGTCTAATTGCCATTTGAAGAGCGAGTTTCCTTGTAACCAGATCAACTAGTAACCATTTGAGTATCGCAAAAATAGTCCAAGTCAATGTTGACCTAAGTGTTCTGCCGTTATAAGAGATTTAGCTTATTACAGATTTTTTTATTAAACATAAATACGTAGCTTTATAGTGAAGGTACTATTTTTGATCCTCGTTACTCTATCAGGATTCCTTTTTTTTCAAAAATCTTAAAATAAAAACAAAATTTTTATAGTGCTGTCGGGGAAAGCGTTCACTTGCCCTCAAATTCACTTTATAAGCATTTACATTAAGAGTTCTTTCAGAATTAGAAAAATAAGGATTGAGGAAAGAAATTGACTTTAAAGGAAAAAATGAAAACATTTCAACCTTTTCGAGAGGAGTATAGAAACTTCTTAGACCCCATGACCTATCCTTCCCTAAATCAATTGGAAAATAACTCAGAAATATTCATGTGAAATTTTAAAAAAATATTTATTATGTTACATTCGGTTATGTAGAATCTTTTATACCCTCCACCACAATGCGTGTGAAAAAAATATGTTATTTTTCGTACATACACACTCACACACACACACTTACAGATGTGTACAATATACAAAAGTTTTTCTTAAATATAACACGGAACCCTTAATGAGTCATAAAATTAGTTATACTTTTAGCTATAACTTTTTTTCTACTGAACCGATTTTGATAATTTTTGGAATGATAATAAAATCTAATATTACGGTAGAATTTTATTCTAATTTTTCGATTTATAATTGACAATTTTAAGAAATTTTTATTGCCTGAAATTAGAGGATGCTTTAGATATTGGTCTATATCTTTTAATATACTGTAACGAGATCAGGAGAAAGGCAAAAGGGTAAGAACGTTGCTGCATCTTATGTCCACCTATCCACGTCACATAAACAACGAAGAAGTCTATTGAGGAATCGAATTATCAAACCAGCCACAGTTCCGGATAAATATGCAATTATTTCTCGCATCGGCAGTCGCTAAATCCGTCAGAGATTGTAATGAATCACATCCAAATAAAAGCTTACGCAGGGCACTGAACGCTGGACAATGGCAAAAGAGATGAAAAAATAGTTTCCTCCTCCTCTTTATTTAAACAGCTTCAGACATTCTAGTTGCATATACCCCGAATCGACAATGTCCATATACGGCAGCAACTATGTCTCTTATGAGAGTTCTCGAGACATTGAGTAGGAATGATGTTCTTACCCCGTCTAATCGGGGCCATATCATCCTGGTCATCAAACACGAAAATTAATCTATCCGCCGTTGTTGTGCCTTCGCATATATCTCTTCCTTTACGCTTTTTCTGCAAGCGGTGAGTAATAGACCCCCTTCGCGAGGTTGACTTAATGAGTCATAAAATTAGTTATACTTTTAGCTACAACTTTTTTTCTACTGAACCGATTTTGATAATTTTTGGAATGATAATAAAATCTAATATTACGGTAGAATTTTATTTTAATTTTTCGATTTATAATTGACAATTTAAGG
Organism: Cochliomyia hominivorax; assembly: GCA_004302925.2. NCBI lineage: Eukaryota > Metazoa > Arthropoda > Insecta > Diptera > Calliphoridae > Cochliomyia > Cochliomyia hominivorax. Next base: position 83,661,157 of record PYHX02000158.1, on the reverse strand, counting down.
ACATTTTTATTGCCCGAACTTAGAGGATGCTTCAGATATTGGTCTATATCTTTTAATATACTGTAAAGATTTTTCTAGTTTTTAATAGACAATTTTTCAGAGCTGTAACAAATACTGAGGACAAATTTCATTAAAATCTGTTTCTTATTGTGGATGTTAGTGAACCAAAAACAGACAGATGGACAGACATAGCTAAATCGAATCAGATTTTAATTTGATGCAAGAACATATATACATAACGGAGTCTGAGATGACACAGAATGACAAAGTTAATGTACCCCCTTCACCGTTTGTGGTGATGGAGGGTAAAAAATCTGCTTTTGACTTTAAATAAGACAATGTTGCTGTCAACAAGCCTTCTAGACAGAAGGAGAGACATCTTTAAACCGTTTAAATAATTAAATAATATTAAAATGATGAACATATATTTTTAGCTTCGACAGGTACTAAAAATTTTACAGCATAAATTTCTTTCATCATTCACTACGAAATCATTTCGAAATTTTGCTTTATTTAACTTATTTTAAATCTTTTTTCGGAAATGGAATATAAACCTAGAAAAGAACTTTATTTTTCATACAGGTAATACAGGCGTCTTTACAAAATATATAATTTATTTATCTGTCTATTAATTTATATAAAAATATATTATCTTTTATTTTTAATATCATTTAAATTGATAACTAAACTGATAATAAAAATTACGAAAAAACAAAAAAAAAAACAAATCTAAACGTTAAGAATGAAAAAGCTTTCACTTTAACATTTAAGTTAAATTATCTACAGATAATTTTTAATAAAAAAAGAGCTTTTCAAAGTAAAAAAAAAACCTTTTAATGGAATTGAAAATTATATGTGAAACTATTAAGTGAAGGCAACAACGAATTTAGAAATACCTTACAAAAATGTAAAAGAAAAAATATTCCTTTTTGTAAAGTTTTGATCTCTTAGCTTAGAAGGAATATCAAAAGGGAATATTGAAAACGATCGTTGTTAAATTAACAATCAACTTGAATCAATTTTGTTTTAAAATTTGTGTATGATTCAGTATATTTTATTTATTCGGTAATCAAATGAATAAAGATCTAATTATTACAGATATTTTCTGTGGATAAAAACAAATATGGTATTTTAGAGGGTACACATCTATCGCTATAAGTCAGTATTAGAGTGTTCATTTTTTTATTCCATATAGAAATGATCGATTTTAAGTAAAACCCCAGGGTTAATATACATCAACAAAGGAATTTGGTATCTGTGAAATCCTTCGAACGTAAAGATTTAATTCCTTTTTTATCTAAATTAAGTGAAATGTTATTTAATGTCAAATATTTATAGAAAACTTTAAATTTTAAATTTTGTTATTTTTCTAAAAAAATAAATATTTAAACTTTAATAAAAATGAAACAAATAATATATATATTTATTTGAAATATAATGTAAATCAAGGAATTAAAAACATTTGTATTTCCAATCTAAACAATTGACTTCTTTTACTGAAATGGTCACCCTGTCTTTATAAGGACCTTCCAGAGGCAATATTTTTTTGGAAATTTATGGAAATTTTAAAAAATTTTAGGATCTACATAAAACCATAAAAAAAACATGAAAGGATACGAGTAAAATTGAGTTTAAAATTTATTATGATTATCTTTGAAACTAAAGGAGATATCCCACATTTTAAAATGTACAAGGACTATAAATATACAAAATATCTTATGTCTCTATTCATAAATGAATTTTTGGCGATTTTTTTTTTAAATCAACATATTCGAGGCAGTCAATTTCAGGTTCATCAACTACACCCCTGACCAAACAGTGACCTGCTTTCATGCAAATCAACTCGAAATCCCTTCAGCTGTAATAATATGAATTTTTTTTTAAATTTTCTCTAACAATTTACTCATTTATTTACTTAATTATTTAATAAAAATCAAAATCAAACCTCCACCACCCACATTATGCAAACATTTGCATGAGTTCAAAATATTATTTATTCCGAAAAAAGGATCTCTATAAAAACTACAGTGACATACGATAACAGATTCTGGAAATTACTGAAAAATATTGGCACCAGAAGAATTTTAAAATCTCAAAACTTTTTCCCGGTAAGGACCTTATAAGGATGTTATAGCAAAAGATGGACCGATATTTGTCAAATTTATTAGATATATTCAAGAAAAAGAATTCGTCTAGATTTATATGTGAGTTATGTCAAAATATGGACCATTGAGATAAGTGAAATAAATAACATATATTCATGTTAGATAAACAATTGTTCTGAATTTAAATTCCGGGAAAGTGCTTAGTCAAATAATGGCTCTAGCACAATCTAGTTTTTTTTTTGGGTTTATTATTTCATCAACATAAAATTATCAACATAAAAATCAATTTATCTGGTTTTGAAGATGTAGGGCTATGAAGTACAAATAACTGTAAATTCTGTTTAAATGTAATTATTATTATTATTATTATTATTATTATTATTATTATTATTATTATTATTATTATTATTATTATTATTATTATTATTGTTATTATTATTATTATTATTATTATTATTATTATTATTATTATTATTATTATTATTATTTTTTTTTTTTGAAAATTTTAAAAGAGATTATTTTTAGGATTTTGGGGTTATCTCCGATATCGTTCTACAATTGATAAGTTGGTGATTTTAAATAAGAAACTGTTAAGAACAGCAATATGGTCAAGCTTTCTTGAATTTCCGAAATTATTTCGGGCTTGATAATGTTTTCGACAGGCAGATAATCTGCCACAGACGAAAAGTAATATCGTACGAGGTTCCCTTCCAAGCAAGTCTAATTAATACTTTATTTATAAAAAGATTTCCTTTTTATGTAAAATTACGAATACAAAAATTTCAGGAACCAAACTCATTGAAATTATAAATAATCAGTCCAGTATTTCAAGTAGCTCCCATTTAAATGTTCTCACCAGAATACGATTTTAAGTTTTAAAATGTCTTGAAAATGAAAATATTTTAATAAAATTTTGGCTAAACAAATTTTTAATTAATCGAAATATGTAAGCATGTTTTTTGAAAATCCAAATGATGGATCCAAATTCTACATGGCTCGTTTTTTAGTTTCTTATAATTCCAATATAGTGTAGGGTATATATATAGTGTAGGATCGAAGTAACTCAATTAATCTTTTACTTATTTTTTCAGTTTTCTTTTTTCAAATACTCGTGTAGTGTTCTAAAGCTTCGTTATTGTCTGCTTAATATACTTTCACCAATATTATTTTCCCGTAAAACACTTTTTTTCTTTTTAATATCACTTTTGATTTAATGCGGTGAAATATTGCGGTTTAGTTGATTTTCATATGTTGTAACAAGTAAACGCTTATTTTTTATTATTCCAACAACGAAAAAGAACTTATTTGAATATTTTAAAGAAAAATAATAATTTTAATTGAAAAATTGAGAGAGAAAAAAATTATAATAACAAACACATATTTAATTGTTTACATTGAAAATTTTAATTAGCAAGAAATTTATTGAAAAAAGAAAAAAGTGTAAGTGTTGAAAAAATAAATGAATTAAAAATAAAAAAGGTTATATAATTAAAAAATTAAATAATCAATAATAAATTAATAAAAAAATAATTTAATTAATCCAACAAAACAAGAACAACTTTTGAAATTTAAAGAGAGTGATTCAAACAATTAAAAAAATTAATAAGAATTTTAAAATCAAATAATTCTTTGTAAAACAAATTCCAAAAAAAAATATATTTCAATATAATTTTTAAAGACAAAAATTAATAATCGGTTACTTAAAAAGCGATTATGTTAACATAAAATATTTTTAAATATTCAGAATCCTAATCAGATCTCTCTCTCTCTATTAAACACTACCAGCCACTCGATTTTTGCCCTCCTTTATAACTCGAGAACGGTATACACAATTTCAGCAAATGAAATGAAAATAAATAAGCAGTGAGAGAGCAAAATTCTTAACATACACGAAATTACTAAACTTACAGTTTGAATATTTTTAATTGATTGAAATTATTATTACAATTTACAAAAAACAATTAATTTTAATCACTGGTGGTGAAATTGTGAACCTTTTTCGGAAACCCTTCCCTTAACGTTTTAATAGTGATGACTGTTACTTCGCTAAAACATAAATGTCAGTTTAAAATCTCAATTCTTTTTTAACAAAAACACAATATCTCTCTACTGGCCTTAGCTCGGATCAGTTCGAAGGATTTACCTTTTTGGTACAAATCTCATATTATTGTTCTTGTACTACTCAAGGGTATGTTTGCATTGCGACATGATTTCAAATCAGGTCACATATAAGTGGACACATTGTAAAGTCTTATGAATGGAATCAGCTTTTTTATATAAAGATCATAGATCTTAATTTCGGTATTTATTGAGCCCGACGTAAAAAATTAATCGCCCCTCTTGCCGCAACTGTATACTGCTTGACATACTAAAAACTTTTTGGACAATTTTTAATGCTTTTGGGCCTTAAACTTGTCTTTAACATTCCTGCGAACCGAAAGTAACATACGCTATAGAAATTTATATAGGACCTGGGGGAGAGGTACCCCTATACAAAGCAAATATTGAGTATCCAATATCTTAAGAAATATAACAACGAGAATTTTCAAATTTCCTTTCAATCACTTATTTATGGAACTGTTTTACTGGTCAACATATAAAATGGACAGGATTAGGGGGAGACGTAACCCCCATGCTAAGCAAATTTGGTCCCAAAAACTTTTTCAAAGAACAAGTTTACAAGAAAAAATTTTGGGCATATAGAATCAGGGGGAAATATAGCCCCCCCCAACAAAGCAAACTATGATCATCGAATGGTCCTTATAAATTATTCAAGTAACTGTTCTACTACACCAAATGAAGGCCAGATAGGAAAAGGAGGTGTGGTCTCCCCCATACAAAGAAAATGTTGATTATCGAATATTCAAAGAATAATAACAGCAATAATTCTCAAATTCAACCCTAATGACTTTCTCAAGAATTTGTTTTATGCTCATAATATATGACGGGTAGGATCAAGGGTAAAGGAACTCCCATAAAAAGCAAATATTAATTATCGAATATTTTAAGAACTGTGAAAGCAGGAGTATTTAAATTGGTTTCAATTACTTTTTTACTGGTCAAAGTTATGGACGGATAGGGTCATGGGGAGGGGTACACTGTACACTGGGTCTTAGCTAGTGTTATATATAACAAAGACCAACCAAAATTGCTTATAACTCTGTAAAGCTATTTACGACAAAATAAATCATATTTAATAAAAAAAATCAATGCAAAATTTATGATTTCATTCATAAATCTATAAAGAAACCCCATTGTGCTAAACAATATAAGTAACGACAATTTTTTTAAATTAAATTTAAAACTTCTGATTAACCAAATATTTATATATATAGAATTTCACATGGATATAGAAAAAAGTATTTGATATTATAATTTAAAATGAAACTCTGTAAAACATCCAAAAGTGGTACTAGAGGAGCTCAAAATGGAATGTCTCTTATAGTAAAAATTTTTAACTGAAACTCCAAAAAAAGGCAGCTAAAAAATATCTAAACCTTTCTTTAAAAATATTGGGTATACAATTTAATACTGTCTGCATTTAAAACATGTGGCCGATGATCGCTCTCTTCAAAAGCTAGGCTGACATCTGTAAAGGTTTTTCGTTATTATCTCACCTGATTTTAATTACCAAATCCATAATCCATCTAAATCGGAAGACAAGAAACATGAGAAGCTTGAAAACTGAACTTTCGATTGTTTTTTTTTTTTTTTTTTTGTTCTCTAAAACTGTTAACCTTCAATTAGTTCATTTGACCAGATATTTTTTGTATCTCTAATATATATTATTTTTCATATGTGCATCTGCTTTTTGTGTGTTGTATTTTATATTTAATATATTTAACTACCGTTTGTGTTTACACTTTTATTTCATTGTTTTTTTAATTTTTTTATTTATCTATGATTTATTAACACAAGTGTTTGAAATTCACACATAAATAAATATTTACTTAATAAAAAGTAACAACAACATTCAATAATAGTAAAAAAAGCTCTAGTTTTTATTGGTTTTATAGCTATTTTTTTCGAATATCATATAGTACACGTATTATTCAAATAATATATATAGAAGTATTGACCAATGTAAAGTACTTGAAACGTAAAATGTGCTCATAGGTGAAAAGCTATTAGATTATATTCTCTCTTTCTCTGGTTCTCTCCAGAAATCGATTAACATAAAGAATATTGTGAAATTAGAAATTAATCTGCTGAAAGGAGCCTAAGAAATTTGAACATACTAGAGTCTAAAGTAGAATCTGAACTAAAACTAAACTAGATGTGAACTAGAACTGAACTAGAACTGAACTAGAACAGAACTAGAACTGAACTAGAACTGTACTAGAACTGAGCAATAACAGAACTAAAACCGAACTAAAACAAGACTAAAACTGAACTAGAACTGAACTAGAATTAAACTGGAACTGATTTAGAACTGTAATAGAACTGAATTAGAATATAATTTGAGTTGGAATCTGAATTGGAATCTGCATTGAAATCAAAACTAAAAATTGAGAATTTGAATAAAAATTTCATTTATAATCTGAATTGGAATTTGAAACAAAATCTGAATCAGAATCAGAACTGAAATCGAAACTAGAATTTGAAGTGAAATCAGAATTAAATTCTTAATTAAAATTCAAACTAAAATTTGAACTATAATCTTTATGGGAATTTAGACTTAAATCAGAAATTTAATTTAGAGTAGAATATGAATTGGAATCATAACTTAAAATTAATTTCTGAATTTGAGTCAGATTTATAACTGAATAAGTATCTAAACTAGAATCTGAACGAGAATGTAAACAAGAATCTAAACTGAAATCAAAACCAGAATTTGAAATAGAATCTGAAATAAAATCTGAATTAAAATTTAAACTGGAATCGGAACTATATTCTGAATTGAAATCTGGACTAAAATTTGGACTAGAAACTAAATCAGAATTTCAAATTTGATTTGAATTGGAATATGTATTTAAATCACAACAATATAAACTAAAATTTCAATCTAAATCCATAATTAAATCTAATCTAGAATTAGAACTTTAAACTATAATTTGAACCATTATCTTAGTTAGAATATGGATTAATTTCCGAAATAAAAATAAACTAAAATTAAATTAAAATCTCAGCTAAAATTTGAATTGAAATTTGTACCAAAGTCTGAACTAGAATTTAAACTTGGAAACTGAACCAGCATTTTAGTTTGGACTAGAATTAGAACTAGATTCTGAGTTTGAAACATGACTTCAGTTTTAACTGTAATCGGAATTAGAATCCGAACTGGAATCTGAAGTAGAATCAAAAGAATCTAAACTTGAATCCGAAATTGACAATAAAGTAAAATCTGAATTTGAATCTAAATTATATTTTTAACTAAAATCTGAAATATAATCTTCACTAGAACCTAAACCAGAAACTAAATAAGAATCCAAACTGTAATCTAAATTAGAATCTAAACTCCAATCGGAACTAGAATTTGTATTAAAATCTAAACTGAAAGATGTATTGAAATCTAACTTTGAATCGAAGCTTAAGTTTGTACTTGAATCTAGATAAGAGGCTGAAGTTTCAACTGAACTAGAATCTAAACTGAAACTTGAAGGAGGATTTGTACTTAAATTGAATTCAAAATTATCATAAACTGGCACTCTCAAGACATTAGAATAAAAATGCCAAGTCCATATATGGGGCACTCACATTTAAGGAAAATTTATTAATACATACATGGTGTTAATCTCCGAAAATATTCGGGTGATTTTCGAAGAATAATGTTTAAATTACCAAACTCCTTACTGGCGTCCTTTATCATTTCTTACCTGTCAATTTGTTTCACTTTATTTACTTTCAACAAAAAAACCTTTAACATGACATTTGAATTATTAACTATTTAGCTTTTTATTTATTTGTCGTCCATTTCCATTTTTTTTGTAAACACCTGTCAATTAGTCATGCAATCTGCCATTCTGAAATTCTAGATAATTTGCTAAAAGTTAATAAATAATTAAATTAAACTTTATTTGCAAGAAATTAAAATTAATAATTGTTATTGATTTTTTCGGAAGAAAATAATTAAGACCTTAAACATGGGATTTATTGGATAATTTAGGGCTTAGATATTTGTTGGCAAAGATAGTTAACTTTGAGCTGCGAAAGCTTCCATGCTTTATACCCTAAAGAGCGCACTTGACAAAATTATAATTGCACATTATTTCAGAATCTGTTCTAAAGTTTTGAACATATATCTAAACATACTCTGTATGATACATAATTAATATTAATCATACGCCGCATATTACAGATCTCATTAAAAGCGAACGCTTTTAAAAGGCAGTTTTAAATGGAAACAACAAACATGAACCATATAAATAGTTTAATTCTTATTTGTTTTATTTTAACTGAAAACAAGTAAAAATGCTTTATTCGGCAATGACGAATTTTCAATATCCTCCACCACAAATGCTTGTGAAGTAAATACGTTATATTTCGTACGTACACACTCACATATACACCTACAAAGTTATATTATAAACAAGAAAAAATTTATAGTCGGTCAAACCCGACTAATTAAAACCTTACACCACATTGTTAGTTATTAATAGTGGCTATGAAAAATTAATGATCGACCCTCGTACAAAAATATATTTTCTAATTTGTGCTTAAGAGTGCAGTACATTATGGTACTAATATATATGTATGATTAGTGCTATTTAAAAGGACTTCTTTTAGGGGGAAAATACGGGAACCCTCGTAAAATTTCGTACATGGATTTTTGCTTATATTTATCTTAATTTGACCAATTGTTATTGCAACACTTGTGTATATATGATTCTTAAGCCATTCAAAGTATTATTTTTAACCTATGAGAAATAATGGACCGATCTTCCTATAATTTGGCACATCATTTTATATTCAGGACTTTTAAGACTTTAAAACTCCATTCCGGGAGAAACATTTGTATGGGGGCTTGATGACATAATGGACCCATTACCAACAATTTCAACAGGCATTATTCTTGGGTCAAAATAATGATATATGCCAAGTTTCATCGAGGTATCTCAGAAATACCTGCATTTTGTTCATAAGGCTCACATTTCCAGCCAGCCAGACGGACGGACGGACATCGTTAAATCGACTTAGAAAGTGATTCTTAGTCGAAAAGTATACTTAAAAGTGATGATAGCAATATATTTTCTGTACGCATAAACGCATTATACCCCAACCATCTATGGTGGTGTAGGGTGTAATAACCATTTTTCTTAAATATGACACGAAACACTTAATGAGTCATAAAATTAGTTATACTTTTGGCTATAACTTTTTTTCTTCCAAGCCGATTTTGATAAGTTTTAGAATTGTAATGAAGTACATAAAGCTTAATATTATTGCAAACTTTTATTCTAATTTATCGATTTATAATTGACAATTTTACGAAAGATTTTTGCTTGAACTTAGAGGTTGTCTCAGATATCGACCTATATCGTTTAATATATTGAACCGATGTTGCTGGTTTTATATAGGAAACTTCTCAGGACTATAGCAAATACTCAGGCAAATGGGATGGGAGCGTGCCAACAACAATCATATATACAGACAGGCAGAAAGACTGACAGCTGGAGGGAGGGTCGGATAGACGGACAGACAGACGGACATAACTAAATTAGCGCAGATTTTGATTTGATGGAAGAACATGAACTAGAGCTGAATAAACTGGAACTGAACTGGAACAAAATTATAATTTGAATTTCAATCTGAACAAAAATCTGGACTAGAATCGGGATCTGAAATGATACCTTTTTAGCGTTACACAAGAAATTATAAGGTTAATACAACTTTCTCACCACTTATGGTGGTGGAGGGTAGAAAAAGTTTATCGGTTTATTTCTTATATCTGTCTGTAGGAAGGACACAGTGAACTTGTCAATATAATAAATCAAAAACAGTACAAACAGTTTTAAAAATAACAATTTATTTTTAATAAATAAATGAAATATTAACAAAAATATTTTTGTTCAAATGAATTAAAATTTTGTAAACTAAAAAGTATTAAAATTTAAATAAATTTTGTAGAAAATCTGATAACTAAAAATATATACTTTAATTCATTTTTAGACAAGACAATGTCATTCAAAAATATCTAATCAGAAAAAGAACTTGACCAGATTGAAAGAAATAATAGCAACGTTAAGCTAATAACCCAGCAAACCATAACTAAATATGCCACTTAGATGAAATACAAGAAATCTTCACCAATTTTGAAAATTTTAGTTTTCTTTCGAAATTTTCGAACTGAACATAATCCAATTCAACCTTCATAAAATTAAATAAAAATTAACAAAAGCTTTTCAAACATTTATTATCTTTAATTCTAGACGGAGAGACTTTACAAATAAAAAACTTTTTTCCAGCTGGGCATTTACTTATTTAACGTTCTTTTTTTATTATTAACAATTTCAGATAAGACAACAAATATATTGATTAAACAAAATTTTTTGTTAATATAACAATTTTATTTTTATTTTCTTAGTTATTTTAGTAAATACTTTTAAAAGAATTAGTCATAAGTAAACTTAGCTAAAGAAATTCATATTAGAAAAGTAAAATAAATGATTTTAGAAAAGAAAATATAAAGAAAATTATTACTAAATATTCAGTCATAATAAAACTAATTTTATTTTCTCCTTTTACAGACATAAATTTAATTCAACAAGATGTCTTTGCTGACGGGAAGTGCGAATTGTATTAAATATGTTTTATTTGCTTTTAATTTAGTATTTATGGTAAGTTTTTATTTAAGTTAACACAAGTGTGTAACTAAAACAGAACTAGTGTTGAATTGAAGATGAATTGAACTAGAACAGAACCAAAATTTAACTAGAACTGAACTAGAACTGAAGTAGAACTAAAATAGAACAGAACTAAAACTGAACTTAATTAGATATGAACTAAAATTATAACAGAACTAAATCTGAACTAGAACTGAACTAGAACTGAAAAAGAACTGAACTAGAACTAAATTAGAACTGAACTGAACTAGAACTGAACTAGAACTGAAGTAGAACTGAAATAGAACTGAAATAGAACTGAACTAGAATTGAACTAAAACTAAACTAGAACTGAACTAAAATTATAACACAACTAATCTGAACTAGAACAGAACTAAAACTTAACTAGAACTGAACTAAAATTATAACACAACTAAATCTGAACTAGAACAGAACTAAAACTTAACTAGAACTGAACTAAAATTATAACACAACTAAATCTGAACTAGAACAGAACTAAAACTGAACCAGAACTGAACTAGAACTGAACTATAACGGAACTAAAACTGAAATGAAACTGAACTAGAACTGAACTGAACTATAACAGAACTAAAACTGAAGTAGAACTGATGTAGAACTGAACTAAAACTAAACTAGAACTGAACTAAAATTATAACAGAACTAAATCTGAATTAGAACAGAACTAAAATTGAACCAGAACTGAACTATAACAGAACTAAAACTGAAATAAAACTGAACTAGAACTGAACTAAAACTGAACTAGAACTGAATTAGAGATGAACTATAACTGAACTACAAATAAACTGGAACTGAACTGGAACAAAATTGTAATTTGAATTTGAATCTGAACAAAAATCTGGACTAGAATCGGACCTAGAAACTAAACTAAACACTGGACTAAATCTATAGTCTGAACCACGATCTAAATAAGAATTTGAACTGTAATCTAAACTAGAACTGAACAAGACACTAAGCTGAACTCTGAACTAGAATCTGCACTGTAATCTAAGTTAGCAACTGGACTAGAACTTAAACTTGAATCTGATTTAAAATCTTATAAAAAAATTAGCTTGAAACTGAATTATAAATTGGACTAAAATGAATAAACTGAATTACAATCTGAAATAGAATCGGAATTATAATCTAATCTAAAACTGAACTAAAATTAAACAAGGAACTGAATTTGAATCCCTGCTAGAATCTTCTGGATCATTAAAGTAGTATTTAAGACGGATTGGACTAGACGCTATCCTAGAAACTGAAAAAACATCTGAACTAGAATCCGATTCAAAATTTTATACAAAAATTTGCTTGAAACTGAACTATGAATTAGATTCATAGTTCAAAAATAAAAAACTAAACTAAAGTCCAGAATCTGAACCAGTATCTGAATAAAAATATAAACTAAAATCTGAACTAAATATCTAGAAATTGTAGGATATGATACTGAGCTGGAGTCTGAATTAAAATATAAATTCGAACCTCAGCTAGAATCTATACTGAATCTGTATTAGAATTGGAACAAGAATTTTAATTACAATCTGAACTTGAAACTGAATAAGAATTTGAGATAGAGCATCAGAATATGAACAACAGTGTGAACTAGAATTGAACGTCTAAAATTTGTGACAATACTGAACTTGAATCTAGATATAAATCAAAATAGAATTTAAGTCTAAATTGAAACAGAATCTGAGCTAGAATTGAAGCCGATTAATGAACAAGGTACAATTGAACGTAAATCCGAAGTACGATCTAACTATTGAAAAAACTGAACTAAAATATGAACTGGACTTGAATCAAAACTAATATCTTAACTGAAATCTGAACTGAAACTGAAGTATAAACAAGAGCCCAATGTCTCGTCACTGTCCTTAGCTCCAGGTAGTTTGGAAGATTTGCCTCTGTTGGTACAAATACTACATTATTGTCCTTGTGCCACTTAAGGGCTTGTTCACCATAGTGGCATGATGCCAAGTTAAGTTATTAAGTCCTATGAATCGAAGCAGCCTTTTTTAAAAACATTCCTTGATGTAAATTTTCGTATTGCTTCCATATTGCTTGCCACACCAAAAACTTTTTGGAAAATGTTTGACTGCTTTTGGGTCCTATACTTTTCTTCAACAATCCCTCGAGCATCAGCAACATAAATTTTTTAACAAGGAAGTTTCGAAAAAACCTTTCAGAACATACGTTTGTCATTTATTATGCAGACCTAATTTTTGTGCTCTGTTTTTGGCCTATAAATTTTTAGCAGAGTTCTTGCCAAGATCTTTTTGATCATTATATGTTTTAATGGTTGTATTAGCTTTCATTTTTTCGGTCCATTTCAGTCCGAGTACTGAGCTGCTTCCCTACCGGATGTGTTGGACGCTCTCTTGAAAATGCTTTCTAGAGAGAGAAAATGCTGAAAAATAATAACAACGGACAAGTTCCCGCGGTACTGTTTGATGACAAACCTTAAAATACATGGCCAACTTTTTACAGTGGGACAAGTGGCTTTTTAATCTAAAAAATATAAACGATTTTTGATGAATCATTTTTAGTAATTATTTTGATAAAATTTTTGTTCCCGATAACTCTTTGAACACTATTTACGGACCATCAATCATTTTTAAAGAGCACAAATCGACGGGGGTTATATTTTTAACAAGGGAAAGAGCAAAGTTTAAATTAAAGCAAAATTATCAGTTATTAGATTTAATCGAAATAAAAGTCTTAAATGAGAGTTCCAATAATAAATTTTGCAATTTTGAAATTTCTTCTTCCAGCTGACTGGCATTATTTTGATTGCGGTCGGTGTTGGCGTTGCCGCTGTATTTACTGAATATGAAGTATTTTTGGTATCGAAATTCTTTTCGATACCCACTTTCTTAATTGTGATTGGTTCCTTCATTATTGTCTTCTCCTTCTTTGGTTGTTGGGGTGCTTTGAAGGAAAATTATTGTTTAATTTTATCATTTTCCGTATTGTTGGGTTTGATTTTCATTTTGGAATTGGCAGCCGGTATTAGCGGTTATGTTTTAAGATCTGATGCTGAAGCTCTTATTAAGGGAACTCTATCGGATTCCATGGCGAGTTATAATACGACTAAAACAAATGATGTAACCGTTATGTGGGATTATGTGCAAAGAACTGTAAGTCATATGAAAATTTTTAATTGATTTAATGTATTTTGTTTTTTTTTTTAATATTCTTTCTCACATTCCAGTTCACTTGCTGTGGTGTTGAGAGTTTTAAGGATTGGAGCAAGTATTTTGAAAAGGAATTACCCTTATCTTGTTGTTCTCTTCCCAACGGTGTTGTGGGCAATTTCAGTTGTACCACTTACAATGATGATACAAACCGTTACAGTTTAGGTTGTCTAACTGAATTCTCAAACTTTATTGCTGCTCATGCCGTCAGTTTGGGTGCAGCTGGTATTGTTATTGCTATTATACAGGTAGGTCCATATCTTGCATATGACTTAATTTTTTTAAAATTGTTAAAATGATAATTTTTTGGTATTTCAGTTCTTTGGCGTTCTATTTGCTTGCTATATTGCCCGAGAGATTAAAATTCGTAATGGTATCACTGGTTTCACGGGTTAAATCCGATTATTTGGTGGAAATTTTGAAACTTTTAGTCATTTTTCTTTATTAAGTCCTGCAGAAATTCCCATTTTTTTTATTTATTCATTATAATATTGTATTGCAAAATATTTTTGTAAATGCTTATAAATAAAATTATTAAAAAAAACTAGAACATTGTTTATTGAAGAAACCTTAAGATTTAAGATACTTCATACCAATGCAACGATGTCATTCGTGCGTCGAATTGTCTGCCTAAAGGACCAAGCAAGTCGAAACAATGTTTTATACAAGAGAAGTTAGAAAAACAAGTTCTAATTGAACTCTATTTCAGATATCAATTAAGTAATCATATTCTATTTAAGGGTCTAATTACATTCTAGTTCAGTTCTAGATCTAGTTCGAATTTTAATTTAGGTTATAGTACAGATTCAAGTTTAGATTCTGGTTCAGATTATAGTTCACATCAAATTAAGATCGATATTCCGATTCTAGTTCAGATTTTAATTTAGATTCTAACTGAGGATCTACTTTCGATTCTATATCAGTTCCAGTTCATATTGTTGTGCAGATTTTACTTCGGATTATTGTTCAGTTTTAAGTTCAGATTCCCATTAAGATTGTTGTTTCTAATGTAATGCAAATCCTATATAATATCAAATCAGTTTTAATTTAATTTCCAGTTCATTTTTGTTTTTTTTTTTTTTAATTCAGTTTACATTTGAGTCCAGATGTTAAGTCTGTTCTAGTGTATCTCAGTTTTAAGTTCAGTATATAGTTTTGTATTTAGTTCGGTTAATAGTTTAGTTTATAATTCAGATTTTTAGTTCAGTTATAGTTCATTTTCAGTTTTCATGTTATTTCTTAAATCGGAAATTTGGTTCATTTGATTTTAGTTGAGATTCTAATTCAGATTCCAGTTCATATACCAGTTCAGTTTCTTTTTCAGTTCTAGTTTAATTCTTGTTCATTTGTAGATCAGTTCAAGTTCAGTTGTAGATCAGTTCGAATTCATTTCACGTTCAGTTCCAGTGCAGTTCTATTTTAGTTCGAGTTAAGTTCTAGTTCTTTTCTAGTTCAGTTTTAGTTCATTTCTAATTATGTTCCAGTTCAGTTCGACTTCTGTTCTATTTCAGTTCTAGTTTAGTTGTAGTTCTGTTCCTGTTCAGTTCTAGTTCAGTTTTTTTTTCAATTTTATTTCAGTTCTACTTTATTTCTAGTTCAGTTCTAATTTAGTTCTAATTTAGTTCTACTTCAGTTCTATTTCAGTTCTATTTCAGTTCTACTTCAGTTTTAATTCAGTTCTAGTTCTCTTCTAGTTCATTTCTAATTCTGTTCTAGTGCAGTTCTACTTCAGTTCCATTTCAGTTCTAGTTCAGTTCTAGTTAAATTTTAATTCAGTTCTAGTTCTGTTCTATTTCAGTTCTAGTTCACTTCTATCTCAGTTCTATTTCAGTTCTATTTCAGTTCTAGTTCAATTCTAGTTCAGTTCTAGTTAAGTTTTAATTCAGTTCTAGTTCAGTTCTAGTTCAATTCTAGTTCAGTTCTAGTTAAGTTTTAATTCAGTTCTAGTTCAGTTCTAGTTCAATTCTAGTTCAGTTCTAGTTAAGTTTTAATTCAGTTCTAGTTCAATTCTAGTTCAGTTTTATTTCAGTTTTAGTTCAGTTTTAATTCAGTTCTATTTCAGTTCTACTTCAGTTCTAGTTCAGTTCTAGTTCAATTCTAGTTCAGCTCTAATTCAGTTCTAGTTCAGATTTTATTTCAGATTTTATTTTTCTGGCAGTTAACTTTAAAACTCTTCTTATATTTTCGAAGAAATAAGAATTTTAATTAATTTTTTTAAGGGCCAAAATATTTTGACCCACTTTAAAGTTTTCGTTTGAAAGACCTTGAATTTTAACTTTAATTAATTAATATTAGAATTTTTTCTGAACTTGAAAATAAAATTCTAATTTTATCCATTCTTCAGTATAAAATCAATAATTTCATTTGTTGTGGTCAGATTCCGAATAAACAGTGGAGTCAAGGAAACCACAATTATAAAACAAATAATATAATTTTCAACTGAGAAATTTAGTGACAAATAATTATTTGTTTAAAGTAGTTGGAGTATTTTTTTTTAAATAAAATTATTTAAAATAATTAAAAAATCAAATTGTTTTACTGAAAAAAAGCTCTTTTAGGAATTTCAACGAAAACAAAGACAAATATCGAGTTATTATTGCGAAAATAACTGAAACCCAACAAGACAAAATAAAGTCTTATCATATCGATTCAATTGTTTTGTTATCTTTAAAGTTGTTGTTGTTGCTTTAATATATAAAAATATATAATTTTGTATACAGTTAAGTACTGATAACAGTTTGTGAAAGAAGAACGAACGAAAAAAAATTTATGTGGAAAAAATCTAAAACAAATAAAAATTAACACTTGTTCATATTACCAACGGAAATATTGCGGTTTGTCATATAAAAAGCTTTAATAATTTTTAGTGTTTTTGTAACTTTGCAACCAGAAAGTTGTAAAATATATAAAAAAGTAATTAAAATAAATTAAAGAAAAAAGAAGAGAAAAAATTTGCTTGGAAAAAAGGTAATTAAAGTTAAAAAGAAAATATAATGAAACTAAAAGCAGACATTTAAAATTTTCATTTCTTCTATTTCAGCTTAATTTTAAAACCCAAAAGGTATAATAAGGGACAGTCCACATACGCACATAATCAAAACAAACAAAATGGCCTCCAACCGGGATTTACAGTTAAATTCTGGCATGCGTTGTGCTAAATATATGCTATTGATAGTTAGCTTTATGTTTGCTGTAAGTATTAAAATTATTTCTGAAATTTCAGATTTTTTAATATTTTATTCACATTTTCTCATCCGATTTAAAGAACTATTGATTTCTTTTATTTGAAGCTTTAACGCCATTTTGTTTTTATCTCTTTTTGACAATTGAACTAAAAATTTCTTATCAATTTCAGTCAGTTATAATATTTTTCCTTCTATATAATTTTTTTGTTTTTAAAGTTAATGTTCATGAATGAAGAGAGTAAGAGAGCGAAAGAGTTTATCAGGTGAATAAGCTTTAATGAACTACATGAATCAGAGGGGCTGGGAATATGAAATAAATATAAATAACAGATGTTAGTCAGTCACAGTGTTGCAATTTGTTGATGAAATTTTCTAGAAAATAATTATTTGACTTGATGAAAACAAATTAGAGGTTTTATGAAATTAACAGAATTTGTTTAAAAAGGTATGCGGGTCCATCTTTTCCAATTAATGTTACCATGATATTTCCAATATATACTTATTTATTTGTAAAGAGTTAATCTATCTATGATCACTGAAATTAAAAAGTGAGATCAAAAAAATCTAAACATATATAAATATCGGAAGCAGGTAATCCATTCCATAATCCATGGTCTGTTCCTGTTTACCTTGTACATATATTTTAGAAATTTAACTAATATTTTTCACAGAGACTAAACTTTACATCATTCAATGGATCATTGAACTTATCATTAAAATAAGAGTTACCGATGAAAAAAGTAGAGATCGAAAAGTCTAAATATTTCGATCTCTTTAGCGCTTTGATTTCCTTTGTTTTAATTGCAAATTTTTCATAGACCTTGAAAATATATTTTTTAGTTTTGATTTCTATTTATAAATTTATGGAACTGGCTTGGAACTGATCTCTTCTATTTAAGTGTCAAGGTGATGTCCATTAAAATCAATCAATGATCGAAGTGAGATAATTAAAACTTATGAATTTGTGGCCTCCACCACCATATGTGGTGATGAGAGTATATTAAGTTTGTCATTCCATTAGTAACGGCAAGAGGAAATCATCTATGTCCGGTGTATGTTGTTGGAACGCTCACATCCACAATAATTGACAGAGCTAAATAAAATTTATTCTTAGCATTTGATATGATCCTGAGAAGTTTCCTATTTAAAATAGACTAAAAACGATTACGACTAAACAGGTTATAAAATTTTCATGAAATTCGGCATACTGATATTGCGACGTTACGCGCTTAAAAAGGCCCAATATTCTATAAAACTATTAAACTTTGATAGCCTAATCCAATTCCAAATCTTGCATATTCACAATTTATTATCGTTAAATGGTTTCGGCTGATCATGGAAGAGATTTAATCACAAACCCACTTCGCATTTATTATACAGCAGAGGCGGTTGTTATGCTAAAGTTTGTGAAGGTATTGCACTAACTTTTAAATATACCGATGAATTCAGAATCCTTTTTCGAGTCGTCTTAAAGATGTTCATCTTTACACTGGGTGGTGAAATAGTATTTTTCGTGATATATAATTATTGTATATTTTTAAAAAAGATAATTACGAAACTATTGCATCGGTTTCTGTACGATTAAAGACAAATATCTGTTTCTTTTAATTACTCCCAATAAAATAGTAATAATAGTAATGCAGGATTTTTAAGATTCGACATATTCGAATATAACATTGTTACTTGTTATGCCCTACACCACCATAGGTGGTTGGGGTATTGTGCGTTTATGCTTAAGTTTGTAACACAGAAAAAATATTGCTACCAGCACTTATAAGTATACCGATCGACTCAGAATCGATTTAACTACGTCCGTCCGTCCTCCTGGCTGGCTGTCCATATAAACCTTATGAACAAAAGGCAGGTCGCAATTTTAAAGATATCCCGATGAAACTTGGCCCGTGCTCAAGAACGATGCAAATTGAAATTCATGATAATGAGACCATTATTTCACCCATATATATCATAAAAGAACTGAATATAAAGTGATTTTAAGGAAATTTGGCACAAATAAGTCTGACAAATTATTATACGTGGATCGGTCAAATATTTCTCATGGATCGCATACAACTTTCCCTAAAAATAACACATATACGTTGGTATTGTGATAAGAATTTGTCAAATTAAGATAAATATAAACAAAAATCGATGTATGAAATTTTACGAGTGTCGGTTCATAATTTCCTCTAGCTCACGTGTTATCATCCCCAGAAAAAGTCCTTTTAAAGTGCACAAATCCTACATATATATTATTACTATAATATACAGCACTCATAAGCACAAATAAGAAAACAAATTTATACGAGAGTCGATCATTAATTTTTGATAGCCACTAAATATAACCAACAATGTGGTGTAGAGTACTAAATAGTCGTGCCTGACCGACTATAGATTTTACTTGCATTTCTTTTTGAATTCATTAAATCAAAAATATAAAATTTCGTAACTTCACGAAATGCATGTCCAACATACGTTTCTATTTACACGCAAACTGCGAACGTAACATTTAACAATCGACAAATGTTGTAAATATTTGTAGTTAGTTCGCCCACAACTTTAGTATCAACAGCCATCAAAATTTTGTACCGGAATACCTTCGGTACTGAAGGAGGCATTGTTCGGACTAAATCACACACAATGAATAGTTAGCCTGTATCTAATGTGAATAACAAGTGTTCGTTTAAAGCATTTGGTATATGTGTTGCGTGCATGTTTTTAAAAATAATGTTTACTCCACAGTAACAACATGTTGTATTTCGATAGCAACATACACAAAAAACATTCTCCCGATACACATCTTGACAGAGTGTTTAAATCTTATCTGCAAACTCATCCGTATATTATAATATAAAGAACAACACAAATAAGTTTGATGCAACCCATTCATCAAACTTGTTTCATGTGTTTTATATTTGAATATGTTGCTACTGAATTACAACATATTAAAACCATAAACATTATACCAAATGTTCTCTTAAACCTAAAGTTCTAAGTAACTCATATAACAAAGTTTTAAAACGAACACTTGTTGCATTTCGGAAAATTACTGCTTGTGATTATTTATACAAGTAATTAGAAATGGACCAAATATTAATTAGAATTTATAAAGAATTCAAACAATATGTTGGAAGAATTTTCTCAACCCTGCGATGACGAACTTTAAAAGGTCCACAACTTATGCTCCACCAGGTCAATATATCTCAAGAATGGCCATGTGAGAAAAGTACAGTTGTTCCAAAGTTTCAGAATTGTTGAGAGGATTTTAATATAATCTTTCGACCTAGACCCCAATATTTTTATAATTTTTTTTAACATGTTTTAATTTCATTATCTTCACAACATTATCTAAATCATAGATAAATATCTGATAATGAAATACATATTTAATTACATGTAAATGTGTATATACATATACAAAATAACAGATAAGAAAGTATTAATTATATAAATTAATTTTCTGTCCCTCTCTCTCACATACATAAATTCTAAAAGGTCATCTAATCACAACTCACTATGCACAGTGTGTCAAATCGATTTTCTTACTATTTCTATGACTTTTGAACCGTTAAAGTATTCTTAATAAAATTTCTCATAGTGATGGATGAGGTGTCAAATTAATTTAAAGGAGTACAAGTTCCTATCTGATCAGAGGCGTATTCGGTAACCCTCCAAACTGGGCCACTTTGGATATATTGATTTTTTAAAAATACTCCAAAAATGTATGGAAAATGACTAAATTTGACTTGAGAAAGTTTATGCAGCAGAATTTTCGAATGTTTGTTTTTTTATTTTGAAAAATGAAACTATATTTATCTGACATATCGCTGTAATATATAAAAACTTGTCCCTTAAACAAAGAATCAAAAAAAACATTTTTTCGTTTGGCTATTTTCCAAAATCTCAATCCCTGTAAAAGATGTTTAAAAATTTGACTTTTATCATTAGAATGATCACCTTGTCGTTACGAAAGGCTACATATTTTCCTCACATATATCTATATATAATGGATTACTGAAAGATAATTTCGGACTTGCTGTTAAAGAACTTTACAAAAAAATATTAAACATTTTTATCAAATTCACCATTTTTGGTAGAGCTTCTGGGCAGATCTATTCTCGGAGTTCATTCAAATTTGTTTTACACGAAATCTGGTTAGAAAACAATTAAAAAAGTTCAGAGTAAAAAATCAGTTTCATCAATATCGCCACCTTTTAGGAAAAAATACAAAAAAATTGAATTATTTTAAGTTTTAACTTCAGATTAATGTAACTTTTTGAACGAATTTTATAGGTTTATATATGAAATACATATATATGTTTCTAGGACTATAAAGGCGATAAAAAGTAAGGGTATTTATATAGATTTTTAAGGACTATCAATATGCAAAATAACTTTTGTCTCATATCACAAAAAAAAAAAAAAAAAAAAAAAACTTTTGACGAAATTTCAAAAAATCACATATTCAGACATCCAATTTCGGAGAGCCACCCGCTACTCAAATAGGCAACTATGGGCTTGTAGTCCTCCAATTAAAGTCCAAAATACCTCAGCTATAACTACATATATCGCTATATTGTACGATTTTAAAATTACGGAATTATTTTCAGAAGAAGTAAATTTGGAACGAAGTCAAAATTCGCTCCCTTTATCTCTCCTTGAACCTCCTTTTTAAACGCAGAATTCTGTGTAATTTTCAGTATGATTTAGTAGCGATATAATTATCAAAATAATGAGTGTTTATAAATTTTAAGTTAAGTCTGGATCCCGATTTCTTTCTGATATTAGTATTAATTCCAATTCTTCGTATTCTCATTATTTGCTAGAATACCCTCGATTCGAATAGTCTCGACTCGACTCAATAGCCACTTTCGTCATTTAGGGTCAAGTGTGTAAAATGCTGGTGCACACCACGAGAAAGAAGAGTACTCATTTAAGAAAGGAGCTACTGCTTTTCCCAGTGCCCAAAATCAGATTATAGCAGACCGATTTTGCTATTTAATTTATTCATTTTTTATTTTAATTTATAAAAATTCAGGCTTCGTTCTACCGATTTAACCGATGTGAAATCCACTTTATTTTAATCAACGAAAAAGTCAATGTGGGCTCCTGTATCAGTTAAAAATGTATGATTAAACACATTGTCACATAAAAATAGGCGACTTAACTTCAAATCTCCTAAACCCGCCACCTTAGGCAAAAAATTCCAACAAATGTCACACTGGCACAATTTAGGTATATGCACTACCATTAGTTTTACTTGGATTACGATCTTTTATTAATGCAGATGCTGGGTTTTCTCCAGCAGAGATGGTAGTTCCTTAAACATTCCGAGTCAATATCCAAATAACATATGATAACATTTTTATGGAGATAAGTTGTCAATTGTAACCTATAGAATGATCACAATGTTACATGGACAGATGATAGCCAGATGGACTGATCGTTATCTTGACTCAGAATGTGATTTTAAATCGATCAATATAAAGTTAATGCTTTTCCAACATCTACAAAGTCTTAGAAAACTTATCACAATGAATGGCAACTAAATAGAGATCAAATAATAAATTTACTATATAATTCCCTTCCAGATCACCGCCATATTATTGGTTATGGTTGGTTCAACCATACAGGCAATATTTGGCGATTTCCGACAATTTGTTGATGATCATTTCTTGTCGCCACCAGCTCTTTTAATTGCCATTGGCTTCATTTTGATTTTTGTAGCCACCTTGGGAGCCTATGGAGCCATTAAAGAAAGCGTTCTACTCATTAATATGGTAAGTTAGAAATCTTTTATTCACAAAAACATAATTCACTTTCCCCTTATTCCCCCTCTATTTTAGTATGGCGTTTGCTTGTTCTTGGTGTTCATTCTCGAAGTGTCTGCCTCTATTGCTGCTTTTGTTATGCAAGGTCAAGTGCGTGAAATGTTGGTGCGCACCATGAATCAATCGTTGGCCGAATATGAATCCAATGAATATATAAGAGCTGGTGTTGATTTCATGCAAAGTGGTTTGGAATGTTGCGGTGTTGAGGGCCCAAAAGATTGGTCTAAATACATGAATCAAAGTAGCAACAGTTTGGAATATGAGGTTTCCGTACCTTACTCTTGTTGTGGTCGCTTTAATATTGACGATGTTATGAAATGCGATGTACAATACGAAAATGGTTGTTATGGTCGCATGGATTTCATTATCTCACAAAGTACCATGTTGATTGCTACCGGTGCTACAACAGTGGCTTTTGTACAGGTAAGTAGCCGAAGAGTGAATGGAATAGAACATAACTAGAACTGAAACTCGAAGTGAACAAGAACTGAACTAGTTCTGGGCCAGAACTGAAGTAGAACTTAACTGAAACTGAAATAAAGCTGAACTAGAGCTGAACTAGAACTGAACTAGAAGTGAACTAGAACTGAAATAGAACTGAACTATAACTGAACTAGAGCATAACTAGAACTGAACTAGAGCTGAACCAGAACTGAACTAGAACTATAACTGAATTATAACAGAATTAGAATTACAGCATATCTGGAACTGAACTAGAACTGAAGTAGAAGTGAACTAGAGCTGAACTAGAACAGAATTAGAATTAGAGCATAATTAGAGCTGAACTAGAACTGAACTAGAACTGAACAAGAAGTGAACTAGAACTAAAATAGAAGTGAACTAGAACTGAACTAGTACTGAACTAGAACTGAACTAGAGCTGAACTAGAACAGAATTAGAATTAGAGTTTAATTAGTGCTGAACTAGAACTGAACTAGAACTGAACTATAATTGAACTAGAGCTGAACTAGAACAGAATTAGAATTAGAGCTGAACTAGAACTGAACTAGAACTAAACTAGAGCTGAACTAGAACTGAACAAGAACTGAACTAGAGCTGAACTAGAACAGAATTAGAATTAGAGCATAAGTATAACTGAACTAGAGCTGAACTAGAACTGAACTATAATTAAACTAGAGCAGAACTAGAACAGAATTAGAATTAGAGCTGAACTAGAACTGAACTAGAATTGAACTAGAACTGAAATAGAACTGAACTATAACTGAACTAGAATTAGAATTAGAGCTGAACTAGAACATAATTAGAATTAGAGCTGAACTACAACTGAACTAGAACTGAACTAGAGCTGAACTATCTTAATTTTGTATGTTCTTTTTTCTTTTCAGCTCTTGGGTGCCATTTGTGCCTTCATGTTGGCCAAGACCTTGAGACGTAACAAGTCCATACGCGAAGCTCGTCGCTGGCAATTACAACAAAGTTTGGGTGTTTTGATTTCCGGTGGAAAAATGGCTCCTCCCATGAATTCACCCATGACCGGTTATACCCAATTGGAGAAATCTGAGAAATTTTTGGAAAATGATCCCATAACTTATACCCCCAATAGTCCCAGCATTATAAATTAAATTTAAAACATCACGAAATTTTAGAAAAAAATATAAAAATTTTAAATTTAAATTTTTTTAATTATTTAATTAATTATTTTAACAAAAACAAAAACAACAACAAATGTATTATACAATATTTAATTAATAATATTTGGTGTAAATAAAAATTAAAAACACAACAACAACAATCACTCTAATTTCTTAAGACCCGTAACAAATTCACTCAATAATTTTAATTGTTCCATAATCGAAATCGTAGCAGTGCCCCCAATAACATCATATTGATCCACGTTACTAGCATAATCGGCTACCTTGGCGATATCAACATCGAAATGGGGACAAATTTGTTGTAAATCTTCTAAAGGTATTTCGGTAATTTCCAATGACATGCGTTCAGCATGGGCCACTACAGCACCTATGTAATGGTGGGCCTTACGGAAAGGAACACCTTTACGCACCAAATAATAAGCCTTAAAAAATGTAAATTTCTATATAAAAATTTCACTCTTCTTATTCCAATACATTTCTTACTTACCCAATCAGTGGCCAACATATCTGAGCTTAAGGCCGCTTCCATTTTTTCCATTTTTATTTTCATGGTCTTTATTACACCCTCGGTTACCGCTAAGGCCAATTGCAATTTATCAAAAGCCTCAAAACAATATTGTTTATCAAATTGTAAATCTTTATTATAGGTTGAAGGGGTACCCTTAATGGTCATCATAGCACCCGTTAGGGTGGCACATAGATTTGCCGATAACCCTCTTACAAGTTCTAAACTATCGGGATTACGTTTTTGGGGCATTAAACTACTGCCGGTGGAGAAATCATCTGATATTTGTATAAAATCAAATTCTTTGGTCGCATATAGAATCAAGTCTTCTGCCAGACGTGATAAATGTAAACCGATCATGGAGCAACAATAAATAAAGTCCACTGAAAAGGAAATAAGAGATATTAATTAAAAATGTTTCTATATTCTGGAAAAGCATGTTGATCTTCAAAAACCTTTGAAATGATCCTACATAACCTTAAAAGAATGTTGTCAAGAGAAATATAGGATATAGTAAAGTCCATTCTCAAAATGAACTTAGGCCCCTTAACTCAATCTGTTCTCGATCACATTAGTTTCAAATCATATGTAGTTCGAAAGTTCTGATATGATCTCACTTAATCAGTCATATATTAAATCGTTTTCTTATATTTAAATAGCTCTATATCTTCTCGGCCCATAAGTTTCCAAGCAGACGTATAAATAAAGAATAAACTGGAATAATTGGTTTTAGAGTCTGATCTAAATCTTCTCAAAACATTGAGCAATTCTTTATTCCGGGTTTAATTTTAAAGGGATTAAGACTACCAAAGATAGAATTTGTTTAACCACAGGGAGGGTCAGCGCAATAGAAAGTGTCGGAGAAGTTTCCTACTTATTTACGAAATCATTAAGAGGAAATTGATATCGCCAGAAAAATTAAATTTCAAGTTATTGTCAGATAAGAATATAACTTATCAGACGCATAAATAAAGCCGCGGAAATTTGGACTAATAAAGATCGAATCTCTCTAGCCAAAGGGAAGAGAGAGACGTTGTTAAATGGGAGTTTCAATGTCATAGCATAGAACTAAAGTTTGGAACCCATTATTAATAGTCCCATAATAAATTTTAATCTCGAATAATAGAAAAAGCTCCAGATTTCTGCGCCAGTCTTAGGTATGCAAACAGTTCCCTTTACATATTATCCGATTTGGGAATTAATTTAAAATCTTTCGAACTACTAAACATTTTTAAATAAAATTCAATTTCGACATTCTTTATGTGTTTTCCAATTGATCCGAACAACATATTGTTTCATGAGTCCAGGAACCGAGGGATACTCCTACAAAGTTAAACTTATCAATAAAAAAATTTTTCTTTATTGATTTTGAGATATTGAGACGAAATTAAAATCCTGGTCCATTCCTCGACGTGTTTTTCTTTAGTTTTTATATCCTTTACCATCACAAGTAGTGAAGATGATAATTCCATATGTATCGCTAAAAAGGAATCATCTAAGATCCAATTCCTGAATCAAATCTGCATCTGAGTTCATTAAGCTATGTATCTGTCTGCCCGTCTACCTGTAATTGGCACAGAGCTTAATCAAATTTGTCCCTACTTATTTATGATTGTCCTAAAAGTATTTTATTTAAATCTATCGATTCATTACATTTAAAATTATAGACCGATATCTGAGGCAATCTGAAAGTTCAATTGGGGAAAAAATTTTCAATGATTTTTTTAAAAATATAGATTTTAAGTTTAAATTTTCAAAACAAAAAACTTGCTAAAAATAATTTCGGTATTTGAAACAAATTTTGACAATTCGAACTTGATGGTAAATTTATCAAGTTTGAAATTTAAAAAAAAATTTAAGAAAAATTATTTTTATTATATTATTTATATTAGCTTTTCAAGAAAAACATTTTAAAATAATTTTAAACAAATTTCGAATTTTCGAACTCAATTTCGAATTTTTCAAAATTTAAATTTTCTGCCCAAATATGTAGGAAAAGAACTTCTAAAAGTTAAAAACATAATAAAAATCATTTTCTTACAATTACAAAAAAATTTCAATAATTCGAACTTGATTTCGAATTTGTCAAAATTGAAATTTTCTATTAAAAAATAATGAAAACTCATTTTTAACATTATTTTCCAAATAAAATTTGATAAAAATAAATTTTAGGGGATTTTAGGAGATTCGTAATTAGGTTCGAATTTTTCGAAATTAATTTTTTTAATAAAAAATGCGCAATTTTCCGTTTTATATCGAGATATTTATAACTAATGAAACATCATCATATTTAGTTGATGTATTGAAATTCCAAAAAGATGTTGTCAACATTCTTCTTCTTAAAAATCTATTATTATCCTCTGGCCTAAGATATTTTCTTCATAATTGTGAAAGTGTTCTTAATAAAAATTCGTGTAATGTAAATTCGAGTACAATTTAGGGAACACTTCCCCCGCTGGATCTATCAGAATATAGTTAACTTTTAAAAATTGTTTCTTTATTTTTTGAGAAGACACAGATTTCAAAGCTCTAAACTTAATACGATGTGCCTCAAAAAAATTTCTAATTTTTTAATTAACAAGAAATACCCGGATTATAAACCTACATAGTGTGTTTTATATTTAAAAAATCTATAAAGGGCCAAAGCCCTTATAATGATGGAATTAAAAAATTTACATTTTTTAATTTAAAGTTTTGAAATAAGCTTTGCCGAAATTTAAGCTGAGGAGTGCAATTCTTATCTTAAATTTATCAAGTTTTTATTGTTAATCCGGTTAAAATAAGTGACCAGAAAAAGTGCCTATTAAAATCATTAAATATATTCAATAAAGCCCAACTTGGTCGTACAAAAAGTTGGCTAAGCATTCTAAGATCTGTCGTCAAACTGCTTCCAATATTATTAAACAATACTTGGAGAACTTGTTTGTTGATAGAAAATCTGGTTCAAGTAGAAGAAATGGTCCGCATGATATTTCTAAAGCCAAAAAATAGAAAGCATTTTCAAAAGAGCTCCTGACAAATCCGGTGGGAAAGCAACCCGGTTAGCTAAGTGCTCGAACTATTTCGTACGAAAAGTAAAAGCTTATGTAGGTTTTAAAACATGTAAGACTCAATAGAGAAAGAATTTTCACAACTTCCTGGTCCAAAATTTTAAGTTGCCGATGTTCGAGAGAATGTTAAAGAAAAGTTAAGGACCTAAAAGCTTGTAAAATTTGCCAAAAAATTCTATATATGACAAGCAATATAAAGTTGCAACACACGAAGTCATTCATAAGACTTCATAAAACATCCACTTATTTTTGACCTGACTTGGCATCCAGTCACTATGATAAACAAGCTCTTGAGTGGTACATGAACAGTAATGTGGTATTTGTACCAAAAGAGGCAAACCCTTCAAGCTCCACAAAGTTAAGACCAGTAGAAAGTTATTGGACTCCTTAAGAGCACAAAGAAGTGTGATAGATTCTTAACGATTCTTCTTGTTGGAGCAAAGTGACAGAAAGCGTTATAAAAGGGATTTGCGAAATTGGTTCAAAATTTCATCACTAAAGATTAATGATTTTCTTGTAAATTGTAATAATAATTTCAATAAAACAAAAATAAGAATAATATAGTTGATCAAGTCCGACTATGTAATACCCTACACCACAATATTTATTATAAATGGTATTTACGAAAAATTAATGAACGTACGTCGTATAATTTGATTTACTGAGGTGTTATATGCAAGTTAAAAGAAATTATGGAACGAACCTCGTATAATATCGCACATTGATTTTGTTTATATTTATTTTAATTGAATCATCTTTGATTACAATACGTATATGAGAGATTTATGCCCTTGATAGTGACATTTGGAAGGAAGGTTTTATAGGACCTATAAGAAATCATAGACCGATCATCGTATTAGAATATTATTAGAATCGTTTTAGAATATTATAGAACTTATTTTTATCATTTTTTTTCGTTAAAATCAATTATATTTAGGATTTTTATGAGTTTAGAAACTTATTCCGGAAAGATATTTGTATGGGATGTACCAGAAATATTGGACTGAATTTCAATAAGCTTCATCATTACATGAACACCCAATCGAACGGACAGATGGACGGACAAATATTGTAAATTGGACTTAGAAAGTGATTCTGCGTTGAGCGGTATACTTAAAGGTGGATGCAACATCATCTTTTCTGTATGTTACAAACATCAGCGCAAAAGCATAATACCCCAACCAACTACCGCGTAACTTTCAAAAATTTTATTAACATACATGCATGTTGAGAATTTTTCGATGTCACCTCTTGCATTTCCAATGATATCAAACACATATAAAATGGTAATCAATTAAACATTTACTTCAACTTGATCCCCTCCAGAAATATTTGATAATTTTTCATATATTTCTCACTTTTCAATAATTTTTTTATAACGGTCATCATTAATTCGACTCGGAAGGTGATTCTGAAGTGATTAGAATAGTGAGTGTAGGTAAATATTTTTCCTTTACTCACTCCCAATCACTAGATTTCCAAAAGAAGTTATACAAAAAATTTGTGTTTAGAATTTTACGTTCTCACTCCTTATAACGAAAACTGACAAATTAATATGACTGAAAAGTATTCTAAATTAAAGAATTCTTATTAACTCTTTAACCAAAATATATGCAAAATTTTCTAAACTCTCCCTCTCTCTCTCTTTAAATCATCATCTCCCTAAGATAAGAATGAGAAACTTTTAAAATAAATTAGACAACAAGAATATAGTGTACTTATATTCAGCTACACCGAATCTTTAATACCCTCCACCACCAATGCGTGTGAAGTAAATACGTTATGTACAAACACACTTACACTCACAGATATCTACAATACATATATACGTTTCACTTAAATAAATGACGGATGTGATATTTTTGTGATATTACAGCTTAATATTATGACAAAATTGTCAAATTTCAATTTATAATTAACGATTTTACGAAAGTTTTTTGCTTAAGTTAAGAGTTTACCCCAGATATCGGTCTATATCTTTCAATATACTGAATAGATTTTGCAGATTTTAAACAAGAAACTTTTTAGGACTATAAAACAAATAAGAATGTATTATCGGTCAACCCCGACTATCTACTACCCTACCACATCGTCCGTTAGTTGTTACCAAATATTAATGAACGACTCTTGTATAATTTGATTTTCTGATTTCTTCTCAAGTGTGTAGTACATGATTGCGACACCAAGATGTATGTTAAAATAATGCATCTTGAAATGAATTTTACTAGGAGCCTATATGGGAGCTACAAAAAATTATGAATTAAACCCACGCATAATTTTGCGCACTGATTTTTACCAACGTATATTTGAGATTTATGACCTTAAAAGAGATATTTGGAAGGAGGTTTGTATGGGACCTATGAAAAATAATTTACCCACCCTCGCATATTTTGGCACATCGCTTTAAAATCAAATCGCTTTGTATTTGGAACTTTTATGACCTTAAAACCCCATTCCAATTTAAATAGGCTTCGTCCTGAGGCCAAAATAATAATAATAATAATAATAATAATAATAATAATAATAATAATAATAATAATAATAATAATAACAGTAATAATAATAACAGTAATAATAATATGTACCAAATTTCATCGAAATATTTAAAATATTCCGACCTGTAGACTGTTCACAACGTTTACATGAACAACCAGCCGGACAGACGGATGGACATCGTTAAGTCGACTCAGAAAGTGATTCTGAGTCGAATGGTACGCTTAAAGGTGGATGTAACACCATCTGTTTGGCATGTTACAAACATCAGCACAAACGCATATTACCCCAACCATTTTCGGTGGTGTAGGGTATAAATACTCAGGGCAAATTTCATTGAGCTCTGCAATCATTGTGGATGTGAACGTTTCAAAAACAGACAGACAGACATCTGTCTGTTTGATGGTCTGTAATGATTCCTTCTTAGCGTTACATACGGAATGACCAAGTTAATATACCCTCTTCATTACTTGTGATGGTGGAGGGTATAAAAATTATAAACAAACTATAGAAATAATAGAAAATATTCTTATCAGTTTCATTTTCCAACTATTTTTTATGCTCTTCTACTCATCAGAAGCTTGTCATCAATCTTCTTAAGTTTTTTTGTCGGAATGAAATAAAATTTTCCTCTTACACAGATAACACCCTGAACTTGAAATGTTGACGTAGTGAAAACACTAAAAACTTACCGACAAAATCACGATCCCCCACCGCATGCATACTGTTGGCGGTAACGGCAGCAAATCCCAAACGTTCTGCCAACCAAACACGATCAATTTGTAAAGGATTTCCAGCCAAGGCACCACTGCCCAATGGCAAAACACTAGAACGACTACGAACATCATATAAACGTAAACAATCTTCACGTAAAGCAAACGCATGCGATAGAAGCCAATGGGAAAATTGCACTGTTTGGGCTCTTTGCAAATGAGTGTAACCGGGCATTAGGACACCTAAATGTTGGTGAGCCTGCAGCATCATACTTTCGATGACTTTTCGTACACTCGAGCAAGTTTCACGTATAGCTTTGCGTAACCATAATTTCATATCGGTAATAACTTGATCATTACGACTACGACCAGTATGTAAACGTTGACCCACCTCTCCTACCAATTCGGTAAGACGACGTTCATTGACCGTATGAACATCCTCATCAGAGGGTAGAAATTTTAAAAGACCCTCTATCCAATCATAACGTACTAATTCCAAACCGGTTAAAATACGACTACACTCTTCTTCGGTTAAATAACCGGCCTTTTTTAAAGCTTCAGCATAAGCTTTACTGCCATCTAAATCGTCGGCAAAAAGTCTAGCATCCACAGGGAGACTGCAATTTAAAGTCGCCAGACATTCATTTGTTTTACCGGCATTTTTACCGAAACGACCACCCCACAATTGTTGTGTCATGGTTGATCTTTCTTTATTTCTTTTTTCTCTAAATAATATTTTAAAGAAAAAAATCTGATCCAATTTTAAGAACTTGATTTAAAGGTCTTTGCCTATTCAGATTAAAATCACAACTGTTTTGAATTATCTCGCGTGCAGTTTCTAATTTGCTGTAAAATTTTAATAATAAATAATTTTATTTCCATTTCTTATCTTTTAAATAAGTTTCAGTTTTATTATTATTTTTTTTTGCTCAGTGAGACTAAAATTTAGCAAACAAAAAAATAAGTCAAAATGATGTGCTTAATTTAATTAATCATATTTATTAGTTAAACATTGTATTTGTTAATGATTCTAGGAAAATAAAGCTTGAGGTTTTTATTGAAAATAAAAATTTATTGCTTTAACAGATCTGCTCAAATGCAGCTGGACTTATATTTTGAATTAAGAGAGATGCTAAAATAGAAAGAGAGGAAAGCACAAGAGAAGAACGTTAAGTATTGAACAGAATCTGAGCAATATTTCTCATAGAAATTTTGCTCAGAAACTGAGCAATATTTCTTATAGAAATTTTGCTCAGTATCTGAGCAATATTTCTTATAGAAATTTTGCTCAGAAACTGAGGAATATTTCTTATAGAAATTTTGCTCAGAAACTGAGCAATATTTCTTATAGAAATTTTGCTCAGAAACTGACCAAAATTTCTTATAGAAATTTTGCTCAGAAACTGACCAAAATTTCTTATAGAAATTTTGCTCAGTATCTGAGCAATATTTCTTATAGAAATTTTGCTCAGTATCTGAGCAATATTTCTTATAGAAATTTTGCTCAGTATCTGAGCAATATTTCTTATAGAACTTTTGCTCAGTATCTGAACAATATTTCTTATAGAAATTTTGCTCAGAAACTAAGCAATATTTCTTATAGAAATTTTGCTCAGTATCTGAGCAATATTTCTTATAGAAATTTTGCTCAGTATCTGAGCAATATTTCTTATAGAAATTTTGCTCAGTATCTGAGCAATATTTCTTATAGAAATTTTGCTCAGAAACTGAGCAATATTTCTTATAGAAATTTTGCAAAGAAACTGAGCAATATTTCTTATAGAAATTTTGCTCAGTATCTGAGCAATATTTCTTATAGAAATTTTGCTCAGTATCTGAGCAATATTTCTTATAGAAATTTTGCTCAGTATCTGAGCAATATTTCTTATAGAAATTTTGCTCAGTATCTGAGCAATATTTCTTATAGAAATATTGCTCAGATACAGAGCAAAATTTCTATAAGAAATATTGCTCAGAAACTAAGCAATATTTCTTATAGAAATTTTGCTCAGTATCTGAGCAATATTTCTTATAGAAATTTTGCTCAGTATCTGAGCAATATTTCTTATAGAAATTTTGCTCTGTATCTGAGCAATATTTCTTATAGAAATTTTGCTCAGTATCTGAGCAATATTTCTTATAGAAATTTTGCTCAGTATCTGAGCAATATTTCTTATAGAAATTTTGCTCAGTATCTGAGCAATATTTCTTATAGAAATTTTGCTCAGTATCTGAGCAATATTTCTTATAGAAATTTTGCTCAGTATCTGAGCAATATTTCTTATAGAAATTTTGCTCAGTATCTGAGCAATATTTCTTATAGAAATTTTGCTCAGTATCTGAGCAATATTTCTTATAGAAATTTTGCTCAGTATCTGAGCAATATTTCTTATAGAAATTTTGCTCAGTATCTGAGCAATATTTCTTATAGAAATTTTGCTCAGTATCTGAGCAATATTTCTTATAGAAATTTTGCTCAGTATCTGAGCAATATTTCTTATAGAAATTTTGCTCAGTATCTGAGCAATATTTCTTATAGAAATTTTGCTCAGTATCTGAGCAATATTTCTTATAGAAATTTTGCTCAGTATCTGAGCAATATTTCTTATAGAAATTTTGCTCAGTATCTGAGCAATATTTCTTATAGAAATTTTGCTCAGTATCTGAGCAATATTTCTTATAGAAATTTTGCTCAGTATCTGAGCAATATTTCTTATAGAAATTTTGCTCAGTATCTGAGCAATATTTCTTATAGAAATTTTGCTCAGTATCTGAGCAATATTTCTTATAGAAATTTTGCTCAGTATCTGAGCAATATTTCTTATAGAAATTTTGCTCAGTATCTGAGCAATATTTCTTATAGAAATTTTGCTCAGTATCTGAGCAATATTTCTTATAGAAATTTTGCTCAGTATCTGAGCAATATTTCTTATAGAAATTTTGCTCAGTATCTGAGCAATATTTCTTATAGAAA
Organism: Cochliomyia hominivorax; assembly: GCA_004302925.2. Lineage (NCBI taxonomy): Eukaryota > Metazoa > Arthropoda > Insecta > Diptera > Calliphoridae > Cochliomyia > Cochliomyia hominivorax. The sequence continues at coordinate 83,626,714 of PYHX02000158.1, read as the reverse complement.
TTTTGCTCAGTATCTGAGCAATATTTCTTATAGAAATTTTGCTCAGTATCTGAGCAATATTTCTTATAGAAATCTGGCTGTGAATCTGAGCAATATTTCTTATAGAAATCTGGCTGTGAATCTGAGCAATATTTCTTATAGAAATTTTGCTCAGAATCTGAGCAATATTTCTTATAGAAATCTTGCTGTGAATCTGAGCAATATTTCTAAAAGGAATTTAGTTTTTTAACGTTTTTAATCTTTAAGAATTTAAATTCTCATTAGAAATTGTTAACGTTGTTTATCAGTAATTTGATTTCTGGGTTAACATTTCGAGATGCTTCACTTCAAAAAAGATAAAAGATTTTTTTAAGTTCATATTATTTTGTTTATATTTACATTAATAATTTTATATTATTAAATTGTGATAATTTATTTTAGTCTGTTAGTAAACACTTTAAAATGTACTAAAACTCAAAATTATAGAAAGAAATTATTAATCGCTAATAAAACACTCAATCAGTCATATTAACGTGTTCTGGTGTCGTGACAGAATTAGATCTCTTAAACTAGAGATGCTAAATTGTGAATATTTGTGGTCAAATATACGTCATTTCTTTATCATAAAAATTTAAGAAAAATGAACAAATTTTGCTGGAGGGAACCAAATTTGAGTTTAATATTTTAACCATATTTCACATGGACATTATTTGGAGAAGGACATATTCCTAATGGATTCTATACAATTTTTTTAAATCGTCTAAGATTTAATTAAAAAAGTATAGTTATATATCTATAACGTATATAATTCTCTACAAAATTATATATGTAGCGAGATATTTAGACTAAAGTAACTTTTGGTTTTTTATATCCTACACCACCGGAGGTGAACTATTATGTGGCATACAGAAAAAATGGTGTTAAAACCATACCGTATACCGTTCGACACAGAATCACCTTCTGAGTCGATTTGACGATATCCGTCCGTCTGTCTTTCTGTCCGGCTGGCTGTCCTTGCAAACGTGGTGTACAGTCTACAGGTAGCTATTTTTGAAATATCGCGATAAAATTTAGTAAATATTATTATTTTGGCCTAAGGGCGAAGCCTATATAAGTTTGCCATGTTTGGTCCAATATTTAAGGTACCTCCTATTCTAATATTCTCCTTGGAATGGAGTTTTGATGTCATAAAAGTCTTTTAATACTCTAAAACGATGTGCCAAAATATGTGAGGGTCGAGCTATTATTTCTGGCAGGTTCTATACAAACCCCCTTCCAAATATCACTTTAAAGGGCAAAAATCTCACATATACTTTGTTATTGTAATAATAATTGGTCAAATTAAGATAAGCATAAACAAAAATCGACGTGAAAAATTATACGAGGGTTGGTTAATAATTTGTCGCAGCCCCCATATAAGACCCCCTTACCCCCAGCAAAATTAATTTTAAAATTTAACATATATCTTAGTGTCACAATAATGTACAATATTAAATTATACGAGGGTCGTTCATTAGTTTTTCGTAACCACCATTTTTAAACGACCATGCGGTGTAGGATTTAAGTAGTAAGTAGGCTTGACCAACTATATTTTCTTGCTTGGTTTTTTTTTAACTTTGTAAACTCTATTTGAGTCTTGGCACCGCTGTAAGTCCGCAAAGACTGAACATTACAATTTTCTTAAGCACATGTTTTAAAAAATTTTAAGACCTACAGAAACTTGTATTAAGAACACAACTAAAAATAAACAAGGGCAAACATGGGTTAATATTTTATTTCGACTATAAAAGACAAACAAACCTATTTTTTATAAACATTTTCAAGGACTATTTTAATACAAAATTTCTTTTCTCTCGTAAATGGATATTTGGAAATTTTTTAAAAATCTACTTGGGTCAACTTGGGGGACTTGGGTTCCTCATTCAAAGTTCTGTCGTCAATGTTATTTAACAGTATCGGGAGAACTTGTCCGTAGATAGAATGATCCACATAATTTTTCTAAAGCTAAACAACAATAGAAAGTATTTTCCAAAGAGCTCCCAACACATCCGATAGGAAAGCACCCCGGTTAGCTCAGAGCTCGAACTATTTGGTACGAAAAGTTAAAGCGAATGCAGGTTTTAAAACACAAAGTTCCTGACAAGAACGCTGCTCTAAATGTAGAGACCAAATGGGGATAACGAAACACAGATTAAATTTTAATCTGCTGATGTCAAAAGCAACAATGCTATAGTCGGTCAAGTCCAGTTATTTAATAACCTACACTAAATTGTTGATTGTAAATGTCTGCTACAAAAAAAATTATGTACGACCCTCGTATAAATTTCTTTCCTTATCATTCTTAAAAGTGCAATATATTATATATAACATTTATGTAAATTAGAATTAGAATTAGAAAAAATAATGTACCGACCCTCGTTTAATATCGCACAGCTGTTTTGGCTTATATTTATCTCATACATGACAAAATATTTTACAATTCACACGTCACATGTGCGATTTATAAGTTCTAAAGTGATATTTGGAAGGGTGGTTTTATGGGACCTAGAAGAAGATCTATAAGACCCTCATATAATTTGGCACATCGTTCTAAAATAATAATGAGAATTAGTTTTGCAAAATTTGGTTTTATATTTAAGAATTTTATGAGCTAAAACCCCCATTTCGTGGGGACATTTGTATGGGACCTTGGACCGAAAAAATACTAAAATTTCATTAAGATGTCTTCAAAACTGCGACCTGTACATTACGAACAACCTTAACATGGACAGCCAGCCGGACGAACGGACATGATTAAATCGACTCAGTGATTCTGAGTCGACCGATATACTTAAAAGTAGTGATAGGACTATTTTTTCTGCCCGTTAAAAACATCTGCCCAAACGCATAATACCCCCACCACCTACAATGTTGTAGGTTATAAATATTCTTAATCCATTATGGCCGATGAAACGTCTGTTCTGGCAGATTTTTCGCAAGTTTTCTCAAATATTTAAGGTTGCTGATGTCCAAGGAAATGTTAAGGTAAAGTTAAGTACCCAAAAGTTCTTTGTATGGGCTCTATAAATACTGAAATTTACATCAAGTAATATTTACAATAAAATGCTGCTTTCATTCATAAAACTTCATAATGTGTCCACTTATTTTTGGCCTGACTTGACATCCTGCCACTAAGGATAACAAGCCAAGAGAGGAAAATTCTTCAAACTGCTCGCAAATAATGACAATGAAAATATATTGGACTCTTGTTAAAATAGAATTGAAGAATACAAAAGTGTATCCAAGAGTGTGGAAGATGTTAAGTGGAGACGAACTACTAGTCCGTTCTAAATAACCTTAGAACCTTTCCGAAAAAGGTTCTTAATTTCATCACTAATGATTAGAACTATAAAAATATTTGATTTTGTAAATTAAAAATTTAATTTCAATCAAATAAAAAAGTTAAAACTAAAAGTTTAGTGGTTTTGTTTTTATTAACATATATGTAGGTTAAGAATTTTTCAATCTCACTTCTTATTTTCTATGCATTTATATTTTTAAACAAGCAAAAGCCTGACTATTTAATAACCTTCACCACAATGTCAGTTATAAATAACAGCTACGTATTGTGAATGAACGACCCTCGTACGATTTTATTCTTTAATTTATTCTTAAGTGTGCAGGTGAGACTAACATTTATGTGAAATTAAGAAGTTTTAAAATGAATTTTTCTGGGTTAATATATGGAACTTAGATGAAATTATGGACCGACCCTCGTATAATTTTGAACATTAATTATTGTTTTTATTTATATTAATTGGACCAGTTATTATTGCAATACCAAAGTATATGTGGAATTAATACCCGTCAAAGTGATATTTGGAAGGGACCTATGAGAAATATTGGACCGACCTTCTCCTTATGTGACACATTCTTTAGGAATATCATAAGACTTACTTTTGCAAATTTCGTCAAAATCGCTTCAAATTTAGGACTTTTATGAGCTTAAAACCTCATTCTAGGAGGACATTTGTATGAGAGGTACCCGAAATATTGGGCCAAATTTCATCGAGATATTTCAAAAATTCCGACATACCACCTACCACTGGTGTAGGATATAAAAATCAACATGGCCAAATTTGGCCAACTAAGCTTCTGACGTTAAAGACACTTTAACTCTTCAATATATATTTTGTAAATAGTTGAGCATAAGTTTGTAAAATGTTTTAAAGTCCAAAATGCTACTGTGGTCCCCCTACTATTGCACTTTTCTTTAGAATTTGTCTGTTATCTCTTGTTTTTAAAGCTTTTATCGCAATTTTATATCTAAATGAGTTTTTAATTGAAGAAATATAAATCCACAAATTACGAAAAATATTTTTTTGGAATTTATACCATTCAATCGTCGAATATCAAGACTGGGAAATCAGTTTCGATTTAACGGACCTCAAAAGAAAAAGCGAAAATGTTAAAATTTCTTTTATTAATAACATTACTGATCCTTTCTCGTTACTTAATTAAGGCTCAAAATCAACCATCATTATGTTCTCAATCCAATAGTATGGACTTTAATGTCACTGAGGTAAATGGAACTGATAATTTGAATTTACACTTAAATAATGTCAATATTGTTTAAATTACCTAACAGATAAGTGGTACCTGGTGGGAAGTGGCACGTTATCCCTCAGACTCTAGTTTGGCCTGTATAAGAGTTAAGTTTTCAGAAATACAAACGGATAATGTTATGGAAATAGCAACCACTTATTCAGTGTCCACAGCATATTTATGGGTTAATCAAACTATGTATGCCAATATTTCATTGGCCAATCCCAACACTAATGGTTATAATATTTCCTATGAAGATGGCATTAGAACCAGACCTTATACTGTATATAAACTATTGCGGACGGATTATAATAATTACGCCATGTTTTGTGGTTATACTAATGCCACCAATAATGCTACTTCATTTGGTATCTTATTGACACGGGAACGTTATCCCAATATCACCCAACTAACAGAATGGGAAAATTCAGTTTCATCTCAATATGCTGATTTTTCATATGGCGTCTTACCTTTGGTTACACAATCACCTACGTAAGTTTAATATTACGAATTCATGTTTCAGAAATTTCTGAAATTTTCCTTATAAATGTATATTTTTATTTTTGTAGGTGCTATGCAGCTGGTACAGTATCCCGATATTCCATATTAGCTACAATGTGGGCATTTACCTATGCAATTCTAAATATCACGTTCTAATATTAAAACTTGACTTATGTAATACAGAAAGCCTGATAAAGATTAAAATTAAATTAATCGAAAAAAAAACTTTAGATAAAATTTCAAAATTTCGAAGCAATTGAACTCAGAATTTTAATTATCGATTGATTTTTCTGGATAAACTCTGTAATTTTTAATTATATCTTAATGAAAGTTTACATGATTAGAGCTGAGGTGCTTTCAGGTTGATTTGAGGAATTAAAGACATCTGGTCAGGGGCTCAGTCGGTGACTGTACAAAGTTGGCCACCTTTTTTTTTAACCATGGCGCAATATACATTTGTATGAACTAGTAAGAATGCTATATTCGGCTGTGACGAATCTTCAATATCATACGTACATACACACTCACACATAGTTACTCACACCTACCCACTCACTATATATACAAATTTTTCTCAAATATAATACGGAATAATTAATGACTCATAAAATTAGTTATATTTTTGACTTTTAACTTTTTTCTACTGAAACGATTTTGATAGTATTTGGAACGCTAATGAATTACATATAATTCAATATTATAACCAAATTTCATTCTAATTTGTCGATTTATAATTTGCAATTTTACGAATGAATATAATGATGGATTTAAATAGGAAACTTCTCACGACTATAGCAAATACTGAGGAAAATTTTCATTGAACTCTGTCAATTATTGTGAATGTGAGCGTGCAAACAACAGACAGACAACCGGACATTGCTAAATCGACTTAGACTTTCATTAGATGTTTTAGGTTTGAGATGATTTCATCTAAGCGCTACATGCAGAATGAATTGGCAAAGACGCCACCTTCACAACTTGTGGTGGTGGAGGATATAAAAATATATTTTTATAGCTTTAATAACTAGAGAACCAGTAGTTTGAACCTTTTTTGAAAATCTTTCCAATAACGTTTTTATTGAGCTTTCTTCCACTTTGTCATCTCCATTTAAAATCCATCACACTTTTGGACACCATTTTGTGCCCTCGAGAGCCCGATATATTTCCAGTTCAGTTTGCAGGATTTGCCTCACTTGGCCCATTGAAACAAATGATTGCCTTCTCTTCATATTGCTCTCCATACCAAGAGCTTTTTGAGTAATTTTGGCTGCTTTCGGGTTTTAAATTTCTTTTCAACATTCCCCCAAGCATCTGCAACATAACATGTTTGACCAGGAAGTTGCGAAACATCTCTTCTGTTTTTGGCCTCTAAATTTTTAGCCTTATTGGGCCTTATATGTTTTTAAAGTTGTCTTAGCTGAAACTTCTGGCACTTAATAGTTCAATCATTGAGCTAACCTGGCTGTTTTCTTATGGGATGTGTAAGTAACTCTTTTTTTGGCTTAAGAAACATCATGTGAACCATTCCTTCTACCTGAACCGGGTTTTCTATGAACAGACAAGTTCTCCCGGTACTGTTTAATAACATTGGAAACAGTTTGACCTTTAAATATCTGGCAAACATTTCGTGGGACCAAGTTTGGATGTGTTGAAATATGTTATAACTTTGGGAAGCTCGTTTTTCTAGTCACTTATTATAATCAGATTTGCAAAATTTACAAAAGGTAAATTTGTTGCCACAAAAATTTGATCTCCATACCGGAACGATCGGACTACCAATCGGCCAAAGATTGTCAACTCAGCACAGCTGTATCAACCAGAAGTTTGTTTCCCGGGAAGAAAATAATTCCGGGGTAAAAGTTTTAATGAAAAACTTGTGTAAAGAATTTATCAATTTCACTTCTTACTGAGTTTAACTTAAAGATGATTTCAGACATGCGATTTAAGGACTTAAAAACAAAGTAATTAAAAAAAATTACCAAGTTTGAATAGGGCTTGTGGGCATGTATCTGCCCTAAAGTTCATTCGGATTTAGTTTATACGTATTTACGTTAAGATTTCTTTTTGAAGCAGGACTTAAAACACAGAACAAAAAATATTTTTAATAAGTAAACAAATGTTGCCACCTTTTTGCAAAAAGCCCAAAAATTCATTTAAAGTTCCAACTTTAGATCAATGTAACTCTTAAACGGCTTCATATATTTATATAGATATTATAGCGAATTTTTTAGAATTTTATAATAAATCTAAGATATATTTAAGAAAAATTTTAGAACCTATAGTAAATCCAAAATCTTAAAAGACAAAAAATCAGGGCTAAAAATGGATTAAGAATTTATTTCAACTTGAATATCGAAATAAAAACTCAACATTCCCGAGGTTGCCAACGTTGGAAGATCGCAAACTATGTCGCTCACCAAATGGAAGTCTTTTCGGCACCACATCAGCTCAAAGACACTTCAGCTTTTATTATATGAAATTTTATTAAAACTGCCTTAATGGCTCAAGTTACTGAATTATTTCCAAAACATCGACTTCCAACCACTATGAGTAGGTGATCACACTCTTTTTCTTAATAATCATTCTTCCTATATTTCATTAAATTCTTTAATAAATAACTTCTATTTATTTTAATTAAAAACTAATCATTGGTCAACCATAAAAATAAAAACAATTACACAATTTAACTAAATTTAAATAAAAATATTAAAAGAAATAAAATTACTCTTGCTCCAGAAAAACTTTGTTAAGTTCACAACACAAGCGATGTAAAGGCAAACCCATAACGCAATAATAATCACCATCAATGCGTGAAATTAAAGCACCACCAGGACCTTGTATACCATAAGCACCAGCTTTATCTCTAAAATAATTCATATAATTTAGCAAATGATGTAATTAAATCACCAAAAATACAACATACAAAGGATCTTTAGAATCTACATAATCCAGTATTTGTTGTTGAGTTAAATTGCCAAAATAAACATCAGCAGTTTCGGTAAAGGAACGTACACCTTTGGAATGTTTTAAAACGACACCCGTAAAAACACGATTACTTTTGCCCGATAAACTAAAAGTAATTGAAAACAAGTAAGAATGTTATAATCAATCAAGCCCGACTATTTAATACCCTAAACCACAATCTTGAACATAAATGGTAGTTATGTAGAAGTAATGAATGACCCTCGCATAACTTTATATTGGGATTTATTCTTTATTTCGAAACTAAGATTTATGTGAAATGTATGCGTTTCAAATAAATTTTTACGAGGAGTTAAATGGGAGCTAACTGAAATTATGGACCGACTCTCATATAATTTTGCCAATAAATTTTTGCTCATATTTATATTATGAAAATACCAGCGTATATGGGAGATTTATGCACTTCAAAGTGGAAGATGGTTTGAATGACCCTATGAGAAGTAACTGACAGACCCTTGCAAAGTTTGGCACATCGGTTTAGAACGTCATAAGACTTATTTCTGTAAAAGTTCCTTAAAATCTCTCTATATTTAGGAATTTAATGAGTAAAATACCTAATTTCGGAAGGACATTTGTATTTTAAATATTGGACCAAACATGGCCAATTTCAACTAGCTTCGTCTTTGGGGTAAAATAATAATATGCACCAAATTTCATCAAGTTATCTCAAAAGTTGCAACCTGTAGTGTTCGCAATGTTTACATTGACAGCGAGAAAGACGGACAACGTTAAATCGACTCAGAAAATTATTTTAAGTCGAACGTAACTTGAAAGTGGGTGTAAGCCACTGTTTTATGTTACAAACATCAACACAAACGCATAATACCCCAATCATCTATGGTGGTGTAGGTTTTAACAATTAGTTTCAAAAACTAAATCTTATCCTTTACTTGGTCAACATGCGCACAGCATCATCGGCATCTTTAGGTTTTCCATAGATTTCTGAACCCATGGTAACCATAGTATCAGCTGCTATAACCAAAATTTCTTCCGGATTATCACCATTTTTAAGGCGGTTGTAAACCTCTTCAGCTTTACCCAAAGCAGTGGCTTCTATGAATTGAGAGAAATCCTTAAAATCTCCTGGATATAAGTTCTCTTCAAAAGTGGAGGGTATCAATTCGGCATTAAGACCCTAAAAAAGAATCATTTTATACATTTGTTTTCAAATTAAATTTTCCTTTCTAAGTGAAACTTACTAACGCCTTAACTAATTCTTGCCTTCGTGGAGAACCACTGGCGAGCACAATACGTTTTGTGTGTAGAAGATGTTTAATGGGAGCCAACATTATTTATTTTACTTCAGTTATTGTTTTTTTATTTTCTTTTTCTATTATTAATTATTTTATTTAAAATCTCTTCTTCAATTTTTAGACAGTTGTGTTTTGTTTATATTTTTTATTTAGTCATTAAGTTCAATTTTCATTATGATGTTCATAATGATGAAAAAACAAAACGTGCAAAAACAGCTGTTTAACAGTGTTGCTAAAATGTAAATAAAAATCTTGCAGAGTTGCATTTTTTAGAAATAGAGTACTATAAACAATGTAACAATTTTGTAAAAAATTGAAATTTTTGTGAAAAATTGAATTTAAAATTCGACTTTTATGTGAATTGTTAGTCAACATTCTTTTTAATTTACACTGAGCCTTCACAAATGCGTTATAAATCATAGCGTTATAAAATAATCCTAAAGGAGACTTGATCCGTTCTCAGTCACCAGATGTGTCGAGCGGCGACCCACGACAAGATAATCTATCAGCTATGTCATAATTGAGAATGTCGCAGACCCATTAGTTTCCTTAACATCTTCATACACTCACATCTCCAAGTTTACTTACTCCATAGCCAACTCGCGGTCTAGGACTTCAGCCTGCTACACTTTACACACATCAGGGTGTAATCTACAGTTATCAGGTAGCCCAGTGCTTGTACCCTACTGTAAAGACTGAATTATTAAGATGCTACTTATACACATCCAGCGTTCACATCCCAGAATTATCTCACCTAGAATCTAAATAAAATCAATCTATCAATCGCCCATCCAAGTACACCGAGTTCCAATTTACCTAAGATCCTTGAGTGACTATTTGCGATTCATACAAATTTATCACAATATCTCTCAGCTTAAATAGTTCATAAGCTTCTATTTAAGCTCTCAGCTCTACTTACACTCTACATCTCTCCTATATATTCTTCTTCTTCTAGGATGGCTTATGTTCCATGATTGTCCAAAAAGGTAGTTCTGAGGTCCAAATAACATTTAGAGTAGCCTTGCTGCAATGAATACTCTACTTGGCTACTATGACAAGAGACCCCTTACTACAACAGCTGACAGTTTTTAAGTCCTATATCCAATCTGCTTTTCAGAACGTTACGGTATTCAGTATACCTTTCGACAAAGTGATCACTTACAAGAGTAGTTTCTCCACTAACCGCTAGTTTCTGTCTATAACGGCCGTTTGTATAACGCTACTTTTGAGATATTGTCAATCAAGTTCCGTAACGAGTAATGTATTTAGAAGCTAAAATTACGGTAAATTCAACTTAATTTTTAATTTTCCTAAACACCCTGTTGTAGAAATTTCTTCAGAAACTAAACGTCATTAGAAAGAGACCATCATAGTTGTTGGTATTTATTCAACTCACTAAACTTCATTTTTTTACTAATTCCTTTTTTCTCACCACTTTCGCACAGAGAGAATAAAAATCATTTGTCAAAGTTTTTTAGTACTTTTGAGTAATTCTCATAGAGTGGTTTATATGTGCGTGTAACAAATTAACGTCACTTCTTCAACACACCAACAGAGTGTATACTTGGCGAAAATCTATTTGAAAAATAGTTAATAATAATCGAAGAAATTAAATTCAATAATTAATTAAATTTATTAAGCAAAAAAGTTAAGAAAAATAACAATAAAGTGTTAACGATTTGTTTAAAACAAAAGGGAAAAAATATATAGAGAGACCTCTACTTTGGTTAATACAAAGAAAAAGTGAGGTTATAAAGGCAAAAAAATAAAATTAAATACCAAAAAAGGAAAATCGAAGAAGAAAGCAAAAATCATAAGGAAGTGGAAGTGTTTTAAAAGGAAAATTGCAAAAATAATATATTTTAGACTAACTCCTTTGCTGGTCTTATGAAATTCAAGGGAAATTCCTTTAACTTACAAAAAAAGGCGAAATTTTACTAAAATTCATTAAAAAAGTGCTCGAAAGCGAAAATTAAACAAAAAAGTGTTTGAAGAGTTATTAATATTGAAAATCTATGAATGTTTTGTTTAAGTGTTTGTTTGAAAACACGAAACAATTTGTGGTGAAATTAAAGAAAATTTAAGAAAAAATTAACTAAAAATATAAAATTTTTAATTTTTTTCTGCTTAAAAAATTTTGAAATTTTTTTACGTTCGTGCGTTCTTTTTTTGGTTTGTATTTCTTGAGTGGATTTTTTTGGAAAAGATTTTCACAACGCCCAACTTGTTTTAGTTAGTCTCAAATGTGTATGGCTATTGTGGTAAGTTATTGTTATTGTTGTGTGTTTTTTTTAATTATTTATTGTCTATTTCTTTATTTATTTAAATTTTATTAATTTTATTGTTTGTTTTAAACAAAACATAACCTAAACTATTTATATTTGAGTTTTGAATTTTGTATTTAGTTTTTTTTTGTTTTGTAGAATTTTCTATAAATAATTTCTGCCATAATTTCAAATGGAATTTCATTATTATTTTTATTGTTGTTGTTTTTTTCAATTTCTTTTATTCTTGCTTTTTCTATTTTTATAGTTTTTTTAAATATTTTTGCATTTCTCATTTCTCTTTGTTTTTAATTTTCTAAACAGTGATGCCATGTGTTTAGTTAGGTTTAATAAAAAAAATTGCTTGGAAACAATGAGTGGTGAGATTCTCTCTAAGGGAATTAAAAAATTAAAAAATTAGTTATTTGTTAATTTTTTAATGCAATAAACTCTTCTATTGAACTAGTGCAGAGCCAAACCTGAATTAGAACGTTAACTTGATTAGTAAAGTCTTAAATAGAACATGAAATAGCGCCTGCTCAAAAATATGAATTTTAACAGAAATAGAACGTGAATTACAGTCTGAACTAGCATTGAACTGAGATAATAATTGCAGTCAATATGCTATCGAACTGAACAAGAAGTAACCTTGAGTTGAGCTCGAAACAGAACTAGGAAATCAAAATGCAACTGAACTAGAACTGAAGTGATTCTCAAGTTAAACTTTACTAAAACTTGACTAAAACTGAACCAGAACTGAACTAAAACTTAACTTAAAATAATAACTGAACTAGAACTATATCTTAACTTCAATATAACACCATTGGAGTTTCCCTCAAGACATTTTAGAAAAGTTCTTTGAATATATGAACCGAACATTTTCAGGTATGTGTAAGTTCCTTTTGATCGCGTATGCGTCAAAATTCTACGATATCTAGTTATCGTTTGAATGTCCTACTTAGAAGCCATCCATCTCCCATCCCAAATATTGAACAGAATCTGCCGTGACATTGAAGAACATGTGACCAAGGAACGACATTTGTACGACAATTGCATCTCAGTTCCAAAACGCCCCAAGCAACACTCTATCAAAAATAATAATAGACACAGCTGTCACCTGTATTTATCGGAAGTTTTTTCACCAAAAATGAACAACTAGATACAGCCGACTTGCTGCAACAACAACTGAACTTTAATAAGCATTTAACTGGCTGAAATAAAAAGTAATTTAGAACGAAAACTGAACAAGAAGTTACTTTAATTAACTTGAAAATCCATTTGGACACTGAACTTGAGCCATAACTAGAACTGAAATTGAAACTGAAATACAGAACTGGAAGCTGAACTAGTAACTCAACTGGAATTCGAACTATAACATACTTATAACTGTACTAAACCGAACTAGAACCAAACTTGTACTACAACTAAAGGCTGAAGTTAAACTAAATTAGAACAGAGTTAATCGGTCTTGTTGTAAAAGCTGTAAAAATAATTTTGTTACTTGTTCTGCTTCATGATCTGATTGAACTCCAGATCAAAAAAAAATTGTGTCAACACTATAGAATGAGTCAAGCTATATCTTCCGCTTGGTGAATCTGTGATTCTTTTTTGTGCACAATTGAATGGATCTCAATTTTGAAACAATTTATACGTTGATAAAAGTCCGTCGACACAAGGGTAGAAGTCAACAAATCATTTTATTGTAGTATCAATAATTATGTCCTTTTAAAAATGAGTTACCAAAGTAAAGTGCATCTTAAAATTATTAAATATTTTCAATAAATTCCATATTGGTCCTATAAAAAATTGGTTAGGCATTTAAATTCTGTGTCAAACCGTTTCTAAAAGGGCTTCCAACACATCTAATAGGAAAGCAGCCCAGTTAGATCTGTGTTCTGTATATGATAAGAAAAGTTAAAGGTTAAAAAACATACGAGGTTCAACAAATTCCTGACAGAATGCTGCTTAAAACTTAGAGCGTAAAAACGGAGCAAGAAAGTTAAAAACAAGTTTTCTAGAATAATATTTTTCCTGCATAATAAATGACGAAACTTACGTCCTGGCAGGTTTTTTGCTAATACTTGAGGGTTATGTTGAAGATAAGGACCTAAAAACAGTCAAAATTTCCCAAATAATGCTTGGTATGACAAACAATATACAGTTATGTTAAAAAAACAATAATTTGTTATAAAGACTTCATAATGTGTCCGCTTATGTTAGGCCTGACTTGGTATCCTGTTACTATGTAAACAAGGTCTTGAGTTTTACAAGAACAATAATGTGGTATTTGTACCAAGAGTGGTAAATCGCCTTAACTTTAGGAGGCTAAAGCCAGTTGAGATATGTTGCACTCTTTTAAAAAAGAGAAATTAAGAGAGCACAAAAAATGTATCCAAAAGTGTGGTAGATTTTAAACGGAGGTGAAATAGCTGTGCGATAGATGGGTTTCCGAAATAGGTTCAAACTTGTGATTCAAACTACGAGCTTTTGTTAATTGTAAGACTGTAAGTTTACTGGTTCCGTTTTTAAAAATCTATCTGTCTGTTAAAATTTTTTGATCTCACTTCTTATTAAATTTCAACAATTTTAAGTTATTTTATATTAATTTAATTGTAAAAAGTAATAATGATAACATGCCTTTACTACGTGATTGCAAATTTATTTTTTTTCTCTTTTTTATGATTATTTTTCGCCAAATGACTCATCATTTAACTAAAGCAAATTTTTTTACATATAATTAACTAATTTATTTAACTAATACTATAATCAATTATATAATACTTATTTCACTATATAAGAGAATTGGAATTTAAAAAAATTGTTTGATTTTAAACAAAAAATATTAAAAATTATGTAACCTCAAAAATTGTTCAGCATTTCTTTAAAATTAAAATTAAAAAAAATATTTAATTATTCACTGAAAAAATATTCTTATTTAATTTCCTGTTTTTAACAACTCATTTGGAAACAATCTTTCATTTTTCTTTTTTCATGTTTTCAATTTGCATTTAAAAAGTAATTTTTTTAACCCTTAAAGGGCTGCAAAAGTTAATATTCTTCTTTAAATACTTTTACACCCCATTTTTTACTCACAATTATAGAATTTCATTTATCATGTAATGCAATCTATGGCACCAAATGACGTAGTTGTATGTTTATACCCTACACGAACACAAGTGGCCGATTGGATATATTAACTTTATCATTTCCGTGTGTAACGCTAAGAAGGAAACATCTTAAACCAAAAAATGTACACACGTATACTTGGTTCAAATCAAAATTGAGTCGATTGTGCGTCTGCCAGTCTACACATCCGCAATAATTGACAGAGCTCAATTAAATTTGGCCTGAGTATTTGTTATGGTTCTGAGAATCTTCCAATTTAAAACTAGCAAATCAATACAGTATATTAAATGATATAGACCGATATCTGAGTGAATCTTCAATAGAAAAAACTTATAGCGACATGACTCACTAAGGTTACTTTGTTATATTTTCGTTTCTTTATATTATTCTAGCATAACTGAGATCGGGATGGAGCAATGCCTTCTGGTCGCGTATTGACTGTGGCGTCCGAAACTTATGTCCTGCTAAATCCTGCATGTGACCAAGGACCACAAGGACTACTGCCAGTTCAATCCAACCTCACTCAGTACTGAGGATCTAAGACTTTAATCAGTTGAGGTTGCCCGATTCCTTGGCCTACAGTTGAACTAAAACATGAACCAAAATTAACAAATATACTTATTCCTTCCAGCTGTTACAACAACTTCATACACATTTGTGATGGAGGGTGTTAATGATTCGGCATAATCGAATTGAATATAACATTCTAACTTATTTTTCATTAACGTAAATTAAGTAATTCTACGCCTTTTCCAATTCACTTGATATTTGTAAAAATTATTTCATTCTCTCTCTCTCTTTTCGATTCCAACAAAAATTTCATACGCAATTTCTAATAAATAACGTAAATGAATTTTTGTTTAAATATTTTATTTCTTCATTTATTTTACTTTTTAATATCTAAATTCATAACCGTATGATGACGTCATTTGTTTTACCAACATGTGTGTTTGAATATGCAACAAGTTTTTTCTTGTATGAAATGAATTTTTAAATAGAAATTTCCTAGAATTGGCAGTGTAAATGTTTTTCAAATACATACATCTGTTTATGATTTGCAATATGTACATCTATGCTTACATACATACACATATCATACATCAATATATATATAATATCTGGTATAGTGGTCATATATTTGTTATTAGATCATAATTACTTTAACAAATGAATAAATTTTGTTGTTTTTCATTTTTCAAAATTTTATTTTTAAAAATTTCATTATTAAAAAACCGCACTGTTTTCGAAATTAATAAAGAACAATTGAATAGAAAAATAATAAAAAAAATATTTTTAATGAATGAATGAATGCAAAACTTTAAATTAAAAATTAATTTTTAGTGATACAAATATTTGCCATTGTGTTATAGAATATGAAACCTAAAGACATTTATTTGATCGGTCATAAATGATATAAACTTTAACAAAACTAAAATCGATCTACAAAATGTGAAATCATAGCTGAACTGGAACTAGAACTAAATATAAACTAGATCAGCATCAAAGCAGAACTAAAATTTAACGATATCATATCTAAAACTTGAAAAAGATTTGAACGGGAACTTAAAATAGAACTGAACAAGAAAGTGAACTAATTTTGAACTAGAACTGAATCACAGCAGAGTTAAAACTGAATGAAAACATATCTAAAAGAGTTGAAATAAAATTGAGAGGATCTCGAAATAGAACTGAACTAGAACATGATTCGAATTAGAAACTGAGTTGAGCTTAAATAGAACCTGAGCTAAACTAGATCCTTAAGTGTAACTGGAACTAGAAGTGATGTAGAACCTAAACTGAAACCGGAACAAGAAAAGATCTAGACCCGAACTAAAACTAAACTAGAATTGAATTGTAGCTGAACAAGAAATGATTTAGAACTGAACTAAAACTGAACTAGAACTGAACCAGAACTGAACTAGAACTTAACTAGAACTAAACTAGAACTGAACTAGAATTGAACTAGAACTGAATTAGAGCTGTACAAGAACTACATTAGAATTGAACTAGAACCGAACTAGAACTGAATTTGAACTGAACTAGAACTGAACTTAACTAGAACTTAATTTGAACTGAACTAGACCTGAAGTAGAACCGATTTAAAACTGAACTATGGGTAAATTGTGTAACATTCCACCTACGAATATATTCATGATTCCTAATCTCTATAAAAACGTTTAACTTTATTAATTCTTCTTTCAAATTAATAGAGTACACTAAAGAACAATAGAAAACAACTAACACATAGCAACAAAACGTAGTTTATTTTAAACACTCCTCTTTTGACAGTTACGTTAATAAATACATAAATATTCGTTTGTATGTACTCATGAATACAATAATAAAGTAATGAATACAAAATTAAAGTAGTTCTATCGAATAATAAAATATAAAACGAATTCAGAAAAAAGCGAAGCTAAACTAAAATGAGGCTATGAAACCAGGTTATTATAATCAAACAATAAAAAAAACCAACATCCATCTATTCATTCATTTGTTCATACTTTCATCTATTCATCCATCATGATATTTATTATATTCTCCTCTTTTTTCCCACATCAAACTAAAAGTGTTTGACGTTTGAAGGAAATTTTTCTTTTTATATAAAATAAAATATATATTTTTATTTAAGATTTATGGCCATTAAGTAACGAGTACCACGCTAAATTGAAAGGTTTATTATATAAAAAGAGAATTATTATTAAATTTTGAGAAAAATTATTTCGAAAGGTTAAAAGATAAAATAAAGAAATAAAAACTGCATACTGAATTGGGAATAAAAAAGGGATTTAGTTAAATTTTAAAAGACTTTAAAATAGAAGTGATCCCAATTAAACAACTATTTGACAAGACTGCGTGATGGGTTAAGAATTCCTTTGGAATTAAATACCACAATGACTCATTTAATATATATATATATAGCGGCAGATAATAAAAATAATTTTATCAGTTTATTTGATCAAATATGACAAATAAATATCTCTGCAAAGATTATAATGAAGTATTTCCGGTTTTGCATTATGTTAATTACAAAATAAGCTAAATATATGGAGTTTAATAAAACACATGTTTTGATTAAGTGAACCGGATGAAATACCGTTTTCATTCCTTTTATTTATTCTTCATAAGATCGGATCTTTCAAAGAGCTTAATTTTTAAAACATGATAAAATTCAAAAAGATAAAATTAAAAAAGAGTGAAGTCGAAAAAAAGAGTTTAAAAATTAATAGTTGGCAAAATATGTTGCAGTCAAAAATATTTTTTAGAAAGCGGAAAAAGGGATTTTTGTACGTTTATAAAGAAGAGTAAAAATTAAGATCATTTGGAAAATAAGTTGAGTATATTTTAATGATGTCAGTTTGATTCCTTTTTGATTCCGGGTCCACTTTAATTAGTGTGAAGCTTGAGTCACATATAATTAAAATTAAATTTTAATATCATTTCGATCCTATTTCGCTCCTGTTGAAATTGATTAATTGTTGATTATTGTTCTTCTTTAGCCCTACGCAATTTATTTTACTTATTTTCCACTTCTGTTCTAGTTATAGTTCATTTCTAGTTCAGTAATAGTTCAGTTCTTGTTCAGTTCTACTTCAGTTCTAGTTCAGTTCTAGTTCAGTTATAGTTCATTTCTAATTCAGTTTTAGTTCAGTTCTATTTCAGTTCTAGTTCAGTTCTAATTTAGTTACAGATCAGTTCTGTTTCTGTTCTAGTTAAGTTTCAATTTGAGATTACGTTCAATTCTAGTT
Organism: Cochliomyia hominivorax; assembly: GCA_004302925.2. Classification (NCBI taxonomy): domain Eukaryota; kingdom Metazoa; phylum Arthropoda; class Insecta; order Diptera; family Calliphoridae; genus Cochliomyia; species Cochliomyia hominivorax. The sequence goes on along the minus strand of PYHX02000158.1, from coordinate 83,608,276 downwards.
CAGTTCAGTTCAGTTCAGTTCAGTTCTAATTTGGTTCTAATTGCGTTCTAGTTGAATTCTAGTTCAGTTCAATTTCGTTTTTAGATCGGCTCTAGTTAAGTTCTAATTCAATTCTAGTTTGGTTCTTGTTCTGTTCTAGTTCCGTTTTAGTTCAGTTTTAATTCCGTTCAAGTTCCGTTCTAGTTCAGTTCTGGTTCAGTCCCACTTTATTCAGTTATTCCGATTAAATGTTGTTCTATAATTTCAATTTTAAAGATAAGATATTAAAAAGTTTTAATTAATCAAAATAAGTCCATCGAATGACATATTTCAAGCCCACACGTATTATTAAATACAAAATAATAAAAAATGTTTAAAAAGAAATCAAACACACTTATTTAATTTTATTGATTTTGTTTTCATTCGCAAACGACTCTGTCAAGGTTGATTAAAAAAAAAAGAGAGAAAAAATAATATAAAAATGACATTTTAAAGTAAAACAAACGAATAAGTTTGCTAAAACACACATAAATACATACTTTAGTTATTATTGTTATTTTCTTTAGTTAATATTTTATTTAGCAACTAAATTATGGTTGATGTTTTAGTTTCTTACCATATACAAGGTTCTGATTTGTTAGTTTAAATAAACTTCATTTAATTTACCAAAGGACCTTCAAAGGGATGAACGTTTCAAGTTTTCTAGAAAGAAATTTTCTTCATTTTTTTCTTTTTTGTAGTTAAAATACACGTGTAATAGAAACCATTTTAAAAATTGTTGTTTTATATAATAAGTATTTCAGTTTTATTTTCAAGTTCAAGGTTTCAAAGAAAAAATAAAATGAAGTATAATGGAAAATAACTTGGCAAAGGATTTTGCCTGAGAAAATGAAAACAATCTAGAATATCCTTTTGGAAAACAAGAAATAACATTATTGTAATTTTTGCGTGTTATTTTTCTTGAAAATTTACTTTAAAATCATTTTAAAATGTAAATACAAACTGAAATGGAATAATTAAATGAATCTGATGACAGTTGTAGTATTTCTGAAAAATAAGTAAATGAAATGGTTGTGGTTAGGAGTTTAGTTTTTAAGAACTTAAAGAAGCTGGTGACAAAATCAGTTATATAAAATGTAATGACAAATAGAAAATCATATAAAAGTAATCTTAATCTTCATTTTTCCATAGTTAAACTCATTTTAAACTTGGTTTAACTAAGTTTAAGTCTTGATATCTGCATAGAAAAATATCTCTTTATTTTTCATACACTTAACCAAAATTTTCTTACGTTTTGGACATGTTTACCCTCAGGACTCCGACCTGTGGTACTCCCTGCTTAACTCTCCAAATTTAACAAATGACTGACTTCCACTCATATAGTTCACATTCCATCTCTTCATATTGAGCAACTTCGGAAAGAGCACATTAATGCTGACAATATAAAATGCCTTTGATAGGTCAAGAACAACAAGAATTCTTCGTCATCTTAGTAGTTACGGCTCCATGCCATGACGAGCAGCTGTGAGATAAGTTTTCAGCTGGGGGAGGAGAATAGCCGCAGGAATCTTAGCGACAGGTGACAGAAGGCAAGTTGTACTGTAAGATTGTCTCTTATTCGCATCTTCCCCAGGTTTGAATGGAATAACATTACCAATTTTCCAAGCAATTAGTATTATCAGGCTCTGCATTGACAGGTTAAAAACCGTTGTCAAGCACTTAACTACCCGCTCTCCAAGGGTTTTCAACATTAGCATTGAGATTCCGTCGGAGTAATCACTTTAGATGGTTAACCCGTTTTGATGACCTCTGCAACTTTATGTGGTGTGAATAATTGTGCTGAGTTCATGACTGAAAGATTGTGAAGTTTGAAAATAATATTACGTTTCGTATTATCCTGCTCAGTAAATTGTCGGGAAACAGCTCGCGAGCAGTCCTTAGGGTCTTAGGTCCTTAGGTTTGCAAACTTAATCGTAAATCCTTCTTCGGGTTAGAGAGAAATCGGACAGTCGACTACAGTTTATTCACACCAGTCTTAAGGTTGCATTTGTTGAAATGATATAACCTTTTATTCTGCTTGTCCTCGTTTACCAATCTACTGATTTCACAGTTCAGCTGACCGATTCTAGGTTAGCTAAGGTTGGTATTGGGAAAATTATAACGCTCGTCTGCGAGTCTCGTTGCTTCGGCAGGGTAGTACAGGCGCACTACGGTTATTCTCCCAGATAGCACCAAGCGTGCGGCTGCGTTGGTTTCGCGGAATTCCTACAGTTTGACAGGTTATCCAGTTTATCAGTCCAGCACTCGCTAATATCTGGCAAGCTAGCGCAAATACCCATAATGCGTATGGGGGCATTATTGTTCGAAGTGCAGAAGGTGGATTCGTCTATCTGTGCGTATTTAAATTATTAAATATTAAAAAAACAATTTGGTCCTTAGTTCAGCAAGAACTTGTCCGTTGATAGAAAACCCGGTTCAAGTAGAATTAATCCATTACAAAAAGTTAAAACTAATGCAGGTTTAAAATATACTACACTCAAAAAGGTCCTGACGCTGCTTGAAATTTAGAGGCCAAAAATGGAGAACAGAAATTTATTTAGCTTGAAAAAATATTCTTGCTGAGTAATGGACGACGAGACCTATGTTATGGCAGGTTTTTTGATTAAAAATTTTATGATGCTCTTGCTCGAGGAAATGTTGAAGAAAAGTTTAGGACCCAAAAGCAATTAAAATTTCCCAAAAAGTTTTTGGTCTCGAAAGAGAAATATGCAGAAGCTTATCATTTATCATCTATTTTTTGTCCTGATTTAGAATTCTGTCATTATGATAAACAAGGCCCCAAGTGTGGCTCAAGAAAAATTGCGATGTTTGTGCCAAGAGCGGTTCATCCTCCTAACTACCCAGACCTAAGTCAAGTGCAGGGATATTGGACACTTGTTAACAGAGCATTCAAAAAGTTGTCCAAATGTGTGTTAGATTTTAAAAGAAGATGAACCTGTTGAGCAATGTACCAGAAAGCACAATAAAAACGTTAATGGAAGGATTTCTAAAAAGGGTTCGAATTTTCATCACTGATGATTAACAGAATAGAAATATTATTTTGGTGAAATGGCTTAACCGTTTTATTAGCATTTATCTATGTTAGAAATTTTTCGATCTCACTCCTTAAGATAAATTTTTGGAAATAGGCCACAATTGAGATATTTTTATTAAATAAAATCTTATAAAATATTATTAAATATTAAATTAATTTTAACAGGCAACAAAATACGAGTTTAAACTAAGTTTAAATTCGTTTATCTCAATTTAAGAATTGTTATTTACATCCAATTGAGTCATTGAAATTGAATTAAAAAAATAGACTTCATATCCATAATAATGATTATAAATTTATTTATTTAAACTGGTTTAGATTTAAAAAACAAATTCTAACTGTAAAATATAATGAAATAAAAAATAACCTCAAAACCTGCCTTAAATATTAATAACAACCTAAACTCAATAATATAAAATTGTTATAAAATTATCTAACTAAAAGTAATATTAGCAAAAAATAATATAAATATAAAATACTAACAAATTATACAATCCACCAACTGGTGGTTTGCCTTGGCATAAAAACCTCCTTTTCATGTTAAAGTAGTTAGTAGCACTATTATTTGTACTCGAATATAGAAACAAAGTTTTTAACATTTTTTTCTATTCCTCTAGAGGTTTTGAAATTCTAATGTTCGCTTCAACTATCAAATAACAAGATTTTCTCAATATGATTTTTTTTCACTCTTCTATTTTTTTATATTTTTGCAATTTTTAGTTGTAATTGGCTAAATCCATATATATATATGTGGAAAGAGGAGAGAGATAGTGGTTTATGTAAGTCTATATTGAGGAAAAACAAGTTCGTTTTGTTGTTACAACTAAAGTAAGACTTGTATAGAATTGCATAATACAATCATAATAATGTTATCAGAGAGCAATACAAACTCTGAATGATTTAAAAGTAAAAAAAAAAACATTTGTAGGTTTTGTGCTAAATATTTAATTGCGGAACCACAAAAAAGGCAGCACATTGCTAGAGAATAGACAAAACGTGTTGAGAAAAAATGAATTGCGACACTCAATATTTACTTCAATATGAAATAAGCCTACGTGCATTTTGCCACTAAATGTCATTGGATATTAATCAGGCTGGAAAATCTATAAACTGTTCAACTGGTTTTAAGTGTTCTATTTTAGTAAAACATTATAGTTTTATCTCAATTTCAGGCATCCACTTCTATTCAAATTCGATTTCTAGCTCGATTCAATTTCATTTCGGTTCAGATCTCATGTTTGTTCTATATTATATCTCACTTCATATTTCATGTCAGTTTTCAGTTCAAATCTCAAGTCAGACCCCACATGTCAGATCTCAGTTCAGCAAAAATCTGCCAGAATATACGTTTCGTCATCCATTATACAGCAAGTATATATATTTTATAAAGAAAACTTTACTTTCTCAATTTTTGACTTGATATTTTTAGCTGTATTCCTGTCAGATTTTTTTGAACCGTGTATGATTTGAAAATCTGCATTAACTTTTCGTAATAAATAGTCTAAGAAACATCATGTGGACGATACCTTTTACCTGCAACAGGTTTTCTATCAAAGGACAATTTCTCCCTGTGCTGTTTAATAACATTGGAAATAGTTCGATGGCAATTCTTTGAACACTTGTCCAACTTTTTGTAGATCCAAGATGGGTTTTCTTGAAAAAGTTTAATAGTTTAGTACGCACCTTTTTTTGGTCACTGATTTTAATCAGATACCAATGTAATTTGATATTCTAGTTAAGTTCTCGTCCAGATCTAGTTCAGTGCTTATTCAGTTCTAGTCCACTTTAAGATCAGTTTTAGTTCTGTTCTAGTTCAGTTCTGGTTAATTCTAGTTCAGTTTAGTTCTAGGTAAGGGCTACTTCAGTTCTAGTTAATTTCTAGTTCAGATCTAGTTCAGTTCTAGTTATACCCTACACCACGATAGGTGGTTGGGGTTTGTGCTTAAATTTTGTAACGCATAGACAAAATATTACTACCACCACTTTTAATTACACCGTTCGACTCAGAATCACTTTCTGAGTCGATTTAACGATATCCGTCCGTCTGGTCAGCTGGTTGGCTGCCCATGTAAACCTTGTGAATAAAATGCAGGCCGAAATTTTTAAGATATCTGAATGAAATTTAGCATGTGCCATTATTTTGCGCCAAGGAAACTGGTGATGATGGGTTCATTATTTCACTACAAATATTCATCCCGCAATGGTGTTTAAGGTCACAATAGTCCTAAATATAAACCAATTTTAATGCCATTTAACACAAATTAGTTTTTTAATATTCTAAAACGTTGTGCTAAATTATATGAGAATCGGTCCATTATTGCTATAGGTCCCATACAACCCCCCTACAAATATCACTTTGAAGGTCTTAATCTCACAAATACGTTGGTATTGTAATAAGAAATAGTCAAATCAAGACAAATGTAAGCTGAAATCAATGTGTGAAATTTTACGAGGTTTGGTCCATCATTTTTTCTAGCTCCCATATAACGCTCACAAAAGAAATACATTTTAGAATGTAATAATCCCACATGGAAGTTGGTAACAGAGTAATATATCGAACACTTATGCATAAATTAAAAGAATACTTTATACGAGGGTGGTTCATTCATTTTTGGTAGCTACCACATATAAACAACAATGTGGTGTAGGATATTAGAATGTCGGGGCTTGACCGAGTATAACTTTTTAGTTGTTCTGTTCTAGTTCTCTTCTAGTTTAAGTCTAATTCTGTTCCAGTTCAGTTCTAAATCAGTTCTAGTCCAGTTGTATTTAAGTTATGTTCTGTTCTAGTGCGGTTCTATTTCTGTTTACCAAATTTTCTTGTTCCCATTCTTTTCTGGAGTGAAACTAGTTAAAATATCTTCTAATCGAATTATTGACATTCAATACAATTGTCACATAAATTTGAACCCAGCAACACATCTATTTTTTTTGGGGTTTTATTTTCTATTCTTTTATGTAGATGTTTTTGTTTGTTTCCATCAAACAATCAAAGTTTGCATGTGTCGCCACATGGACTTGTAATAAAAATAAACAAAATTCTAAAGTAGTTGTCATGAACAAAAAAAAAAAAAAAAAAAAAAACAATATATTTTCTCTCCCCTTTTTTTTGGCTCTGTCATCATAACAATGAATAAAATTATCCTCCGTTTCGCTTTTTTTCCACTTCTTTTTTGGAAAAGTGTGCAAAGTATTTGTGTCGGATGGAGATGAGTGCAAATAAAATAGCAGTATGCAAAAATCAATTGGCGCCTGGTATTCAAAACAAAGAGTCTTTAAAAATAAACAACTAGAAAAATATCCAGCAGCATAAAAGACATAAAACAGCAACACAATTTTATATACAAATTTTGTTGCAACAATAATCAAGTTTATTTTTTTATTTTTATTTTTGTTTTGCAAAATCCTTAATTATTATTTTTCTTATATCAAGGCGTTTGTTTAGTCTGGTGTCGTGTGTCAATTCTTAATCGTTTTCTGGAAGTCTTTAAAGTTTTGCTTCAAACATCAGCATAAATGCGATATGATATTTTTATAATTATGAAGATTTTAGTTCAGACTTGAAGAGATAATAAAACTCAGCTCAAAGGTTTTATTTACATGTTTACATAAAAAATAAACAAAATAAAGATTAATTTTTAAAGAAAAATGATTAATGTTTCAATTTTATGACAGAAACAGACATGGGATTCAGTTTAAAGGGATTCTCAAACTGCTCCGATTTCTTGCACGTTTTAATTATAGAATTATATTTTTTGAGACAGCTAATTAAAATGAGTCCCAAATTTAAATCAGTGCTACCTCAGTCCTAGTGCAGTTCTTGTATAGTTTTAGTGCAGTTCAAGTTCAGTTCAGATCAGTTCTATTTCAGTTCAGTTCAGTTTTGTTCTGTTTAATTCTAGTGCAGTTCTAGTTCAGTTCTGTTCTAATCAATTCTGGTTCAATTCAGCTCAGTTCTATTAAAATTCTAGTGCATTTCTATTTCAGTTCAGGTCAGTTCTATTTCAGTTCAGTTTTGTTCTGTTCTGATAAATTCTGGTTCAAATCAGCTCAGTTCTATTTCAATTCAGTTCTACTTCAGTTCTAGTGCAGTTCTAGTTCAGTTCAGGTCAGTTCAGGTCAGTTCTATTTCAGTTCAGTTTTATTCTCTTAAATTCTAGTGCAGTTGGAGATCAATTCTATTTCAGTTCTTCTTAAGTTCTAGTTCAATTTTAGTTCTAGTTCGGTTCTAGTTTAGTTATTGTTCAGTTCTAGTTGAGTTCTGGTTCATTTGGAGATCAATTCTATTTCAGTTTTACTTCAGTTCTAGTTCTGTTCAGTTCAGCTCTATTTCATTTCAGTTCTGTTCAGTTCTAGTTCTCTTCAGCTCAGTTCTATTTCAATTCAGTTCTACTTCAGTTCTAGTGCAGTTCTAGTTCAGGTCAGTTCTATTTCAGTTCAGTTTTGTTCTCTTAACTTCTAGTGCAGTTGGAGATCAATTCTATTTCAGTTTTTTTTTTAAGTTCAAGTTCTTTTCAGCTCAGCTGTATTTCAGTTCAGTTTTGTTCAGTTTTAGATCTAGTTCGGTTCTAGTTTAGTTATTGTTCAGTTCTAGTTGAGTTCTGGTTCAGTTGGAGATCAATTCTATTTCAGTTTTACTTCAGTTCTAGTTCTGTTCAGCTCAGCTCTATTTCAGTTCAGTTCTAGTTCCAGTTCGAGTTCCAGTTCTGAAATTCAGTTACTGGCAAAAAAAATTAAAGAATTTAATTTTAAAAAACTGTACAATATTGAAAACTAGTTTTAAAGTCATTAAGTCATTTAATAAGTCTTTAAAAAGTTCATTAGTTCCCAAACTAGTTCATTTCGCAAATTCTTCAGTTTCTCATTTACATATGGAAAACAATTAACTCTTTCCACCTTTATTGTTATTAATCCATTATAACTTTATTAAATGAATTTATTGTTTTTTTTATCATTTCATACCCACTCACTTGCATGTCACCTAAACGTGACACTTTAGCCACAAGCGGTATTAATTTAAAAATTGTAGCAGTTAAATAGTATTGAGTATGTACATCAATTTCAGTTGTGACCTGGTTTACATTCTGAATACATAACTGTGTTTATATGTGTCACCTCTCTTTTACTATAAGCCAGGACAATTGAAAATGGGACAAAAAGAAAAACTCTCTTATAAATTTCCTGTGTAGAGTAAATAGTTTTTTAGTAAAAAATATATAAAGATTTTATAGAAAATAGTTATTTAACAGTCGTTTTCTTTAAAAAGAGATCGTATTATTTGGAGCTATAATGAATTTTAAATACGTTCCATTAAATAGCAGAAATTATTTCGAGCCATTATATAGCGTTACATTACTAGATCAGTACTTTTACTTCAAATTGGAGATGTACAGATTCTGTTTCTCATTCTAGTTGCATTACAATTTAATCCATTTTTATTACAGTTCAGATTCTTTTTTAGATTTCAGATCATATTTAAGATCGGATACTAATTAAATTTCTATTTGAAAATCTAGACCTGATTCTAATTTGAATTTTGTTCTAGATTATAAAATAAATCCTAACTAAGATTCTTTAATAAATAGATTCTTACTTTCGGATTCCAGTTCAGATTTTAATTCGGATATCAGTTCAGATTCTAATTTGGATTCCATTTGGATTCTGATTTTGGTTAATTTTTTAGTTATGATACCAGATCAATTTTCTTTCAGATTATAATTCTGATTCTACTTCATGTTATTGTGCAGGTTCTAGTGCTAATTATATTTCAGATTTTAATTCAAATCCTAATTAAGATTTTAATTTAAGCTCTAATGGGTCGATTACGTATGGCAACCGAACTTCAGTTGCGTTGTCAATAGGCACCAAGAGCAATATTTAGATTAAACAAAAATCCTACGTTTTCATTTGCAAAAAAGTGCGTAAATTATACCAGAAAAACACAGTTGCCGAAATACTTACTATTTGGGAATTGAAATTGAAAACTTCAGCTGCCAGTTGCCATCTATAATGTAATTTTGGCAACTGACAACGCAACTAAAGTTCGGTTGCCATATGTATTCGACTCATAATTCAGGTTCTATTTCAGATTCTATGGAATCTAAACCACGTCAAATTCTTGTTCAGTTTTTAATTTGTATTCTTAACGAGATTTTAGTTCAAATTCTAATTCGGATTACAGTTCGAACTGTGGTACGGTTTCTCGTTCAGTTTTATTTCAGAATATGATTCTACTTTATATTATTTTATTTCGTATTATTGAATGGATTTTAGTTCAGATTTTAGATAAGATTGCAGCTCAGATTCTCATTTAGATTTAAGTTCAGAACCAGGATCGGGAACTAAATAAGTTCAAGTTCTGTTGAATTTAAATTCTGTTTTAGACTTAAATTTAAATCCTCATTTATATTCTAATACAGATTCTAATTCAAGTTCTAGTTCAAATTATATTTCCGATTTTAAATTAGATTCAAGTTCATATTCTAGTTAAATTTCTAATTCAGATTTAAGTTCAGTTTATAGTTCAGATTCCAGTTTAGTTTTCTTTCAAAATTCAGTTCAGATTCTAGTAACGATTGTTCAAGTTTCGTTTCCAGTTCAGATTCTTGTTCTAATTCTGATTTTAATTTTTAACTAATACAGATTCTAATTTGGATTTTAGTTCAGATTGTAATTAAAATTCTTAATATATATGATTGTTCTGATTCTAATTCCGATTCTGGTAAATATTGTAACTCATACTCTGGTTTGGACTTTACTTGAGATTCTAGTTACGATTCTTAGTCAGAGTCAGTTTACGTTTCTAGTTCAGATTTTATTTCATATGTTGATTAAGAGTTTTTAATCAGATACTGGTATATATATTATATTACAAACTCTGGTTTGTATTATCATTCAGATTCTAGTTCACTGCTAGTGAAACTATTGTCTACTGTTGGTTTTCACATAAATTATAGTTTTCAGTTTGAAAATAAGCAAAAATATTTATTCATTCTTTCATTTCCTAACACGTGTCACTTTAAAGTATTTTCTCAAATGTGCTGCCATTGAAAAGCTTAAGGTAAACAAATTGAAAAAACTGGCTCGTGTAAGAAACTATAATTTAGTTCAATAAGGAAGTGCCAATTTCTGGAATGGAAAAAAAAACTTGTTATGAATAAGTTTTTATTATTTTCTCAATATTCACATATTGATTTTAAGGATTTTCGAAGGAAGTTTTTGAAAAGTTATAAATAAATTTTAAGTTCTTAAGTATATTTTTTTAACGTGTTCTTGATTATGTTTAGGGAGATGATTTCTGAAGATATATAATTTATAACCTTTAAAGGATATGTTCTGGCAATTGGGCCTCTTCACTCAATATGATCTTGTTCTTAAGATAAATATAGTTTTATGCTTCAAGTTATACATATTATTTTCTGTATCTAGCTTTTAGCTAACTTCCTCCTATTTTATAGTTCTAATCAATAGTGATAACCTTTTTTCCTTTTTTCGGAAAGCATTGAATTAAACAGTCAGTCAATTTCTATTTAAACTCTACACACACAACTTTTTTAACCCTTTTCAATTCTCTTTTAACAAGAGCCCAATATCCCTTTACTATTCTTAGATCCGGGCAGCTTTGAGGATTTGCCTATCTTGTGACAAATATCACATTATTGTCCTTGTACAACTCAAGTACTTGCAAACCATAGTGTCAGGATTTAGGCCAAAAAGTAAGTAGACACATTATGAAGTCTTATGATTGACAGCTAGAGATGAGCGATATTTTCACGACTGTGATTTAATCACAGTGTTTGGTAACTGCAGTAACTGAAGTTATAAAATAATAGTGACTAATAATTTTATTTATTTGCTACATAGATTTATTTTGAAATTATTTAAATGTGGTGCTGAGAATAAATTCGCGATTCATCTGAAATGAACTCTAATAGAGACTCCCATATTCAAAGAAAACAATGTCCTTTGTCGTTTTTTGTCAGAACCGTTTTTAATAAACATAAAAAAACATTCTTGTTTTCATTTGAAATACTGCGATCATTGTCACTGTTTTCAAGAACAGTGATTTATTAATCACTTTCACTGGGAACGACATCTCTAATGGCAGCTGTCGTTTTTGTAAACATTTCTTGATGTAAATAGCGATTTTTAAAGAACTCCTGCAACTGCAAATTGTTTGCTGTATCAAGAATTTGTGGGAAAATTTTGACTGCTTTTAGGTCCTAAACTTTGCTTCAACATTCCCTCGAGCATCAATGATATAAAATTCTTCGAGGACATACGTTTCGTCATCCTTTATGCAGCAAGAAAGATTATTTCTTAAGAAAACTTGACCTGAATTTCAGGACTCTGTTTTTGGCCTCTACATTTTTAGAAGCGTTCCTGTCAGGAACTTTTTGATCTTTGTATATTTTCCAACCTGCATTAGCTTTAACTGTTGATACCAACAAGTCTGAGCAGTGAACAAACCGAGCTCCTTTCCTATCGATTGAGTTAGGAGCTCTTTTTGAAAAATGCTTTGTATTTCTTGGCTTTAGAAATCTCCTACTTGAACCAGGTGCTGACAGTACTGTTAAATACTGTAAGACCTTTTATTAAGCTATCGTCCTTAAGGGAAATATAAATGTAATTATTTTAAGTTTCTCCAAGTCGTATGTCCATTAATGATTCCGATATCACTTTCAGTGCAAATCATATGACAAATTCACATCTACCGGGAGTAGCAAATCACAGATATTTTATTTTTTATTTAACCATCTATTTTTACAATATCTTGAGGAGATTTTTTTTCTGTAAATACAAAATTGACCTGGTTTTTGCTTTTAATTTTTATTTTGTTTAAATTGTGAAAAACGATGCATTCAATGAGCGTCTCTATATATATATATTCGCCTTAGTTTTAGAATAAATTCTAGGTAACATAGATTTTCATTCATATGCCACTAACCTTAACACACTAACCTGACACCCTAATTTACTTTTAACTATTTTTATTTTCCTCAGCTTTTGGGTCATAACTTACAATAAACTAGTTTTTCAATATAAAATAAAAGAACTAAATATCAAGGATTTCTTTAATACATTTTCTTCTGTATTAGAAAATTGCAATAATTTTGAAAATTTTATTTTTTTACTTTAAAGAAAATCAAAGTAGGTCATTTAAAATCATCCTCCTACCTCTTGATGTCTTTTTCTATATACAACAAGTATTTACTATGACAAACAAATTTACTATTTTCTATAACATTTGCGTGTCTTTCTCTCTCCCGCCCCTGCTTTAAGAGGAAAAGAGGGTGTGTGTGTGTGTATTGCCTCCAAATAATGACGTGTTATTCTTCTTTTAAATATTTGCATGGATTTCTCTTTTCTTCTCCTTTGATAGCTGGCACATATGGTTATTTTCAAATTTATACCCTTCACCATCACATGTGGTGAAGAGGGGGTATATTAAATGTGTCATTTCGTGTGTAACGTTAAGAAGGAATCATTTCAGACATCATAAGGTATATATATATACTTGCACTAAATTAATATCGGAATCGATTTAACTATGTCCATCAGTATGCATGTCCGTCTGTCAGTCTGTCTATCTGTGTTTCACTGTTTGTCTGTCTGCCTGTCTGTGTGTTTTGCTCACATCCACAATTATTGACAGAACTCAGTGAAATTTGGCATGAGTGTTTGTTATAATCCTGAGACATTTCCTATTTAAAATCAGTATTCAGTATTTTAATAAATATATAACGATATCTGAGGCAACCTATAAGTTCAGAGGAAGAATTTTTGTAAAATTGTCAAAAGAAAATAGAATGAAATTTTCCAAAATTTTCCCTCCCAAAAATTATCAAAATCGGTTCAGAAGAAGTTAAAATATAGTTTAAAATATATCTAAAATTGTGGCTCATTAAGTGTTCCTGTGATTTAAGTAAATCCTTTTTCTACTGTATACGATTATAAGTGTATGTGTGACTTTGTATGTACGGTACATAACGTATTTTAAAGCATACGCATTTGTGGTAAAGGGTGTTTAAGATTCGGCATAGCCGAATATAGTATTCTTATTTGTTATTTCTAAAACTGACCAAATAAAAATCATAATCAAAATTTTAATGAAATTTTAAATAATTTTTATTATTTTGTTGTTGTTGTTGCTCTTCTTCATTCTGTATTTGCTATTTATCTCATTGCCACTGGGGGTAAATGTTTTCTCTACCCAAAAAGTTGAACAGACTGTTATAATGAAATAATTATCACATAAGAGAAACTACTTGTTGCTATGCGTTTTCATTAGAATTTCTATTATTTATTTTCTTTTTCTTCATTTCTTTTACTTTTTGCGGTATTTTTTTTTGTTTTCATTTCTTTTATACAAAAAAAAAAAAAAAAAAAAAAAAAAGAATCGTATGCCTAAAAATATAAACAGTTTGCTGGTGAGGAGTGTTTGTCTGATCATATGTCTGTCTGCCGGTCTACGTGGGCGTTATTGTGTTTGTATTTATTTGAATTTATTAGATTTTTCTTTAAATTTCTATTGATTTATTGAACAGTTTTTTGCTATAAAGAAGGGACTAAAACAATTTTAAGCATAAAAATATACGTCATAGAGACAAATAATTTAAGAAAGGAAATATATTTGGAACGGAATTATATTTCCGATTAACTTACTTTTTTAGCCTAATAAGTTTCGATGTTTTCATCTTAACAAATGAGCACATTAAATGCTTTTAGATTATACATGTAGAACTGTGATTTAATCACGGTGACTGAAATTTAAAATAACAGTGACTTATAATGTCTTTCTTCTTATTTAGTGCTGAGCATAAATTTGCGATCAATGTCACTGTTTTCAAGAACAGTGATTTAAAAATCACTTTCACTGGGAACAACAGAATCGCTAATGGCAGCTGTCGTTTTTGAAAAACTTTTCTTGATGTAAATCTCGATTTTTATAGAACTCAGAATAAATTAATTGACTTCTTTTCCCGCAACTGCAAATTGTTTGCATTATCAAGAATTTGTGGGAAAATTTTGACTGCTTTTAGGTTCTAAATTTTGCTGGACATTCACCCGAGCATCAATGATATAAAATTCTTCGAGGACATACGTTTCGTCTTCCTTTATGCAGCAAGAAATATTATTTCTTAAGAAAACTTTACCTGAATTTCCGTGCTTTGTTTATGGCCTCTAAATTTTTAGAAGCGTTCCTGACAGGAACTTTTTGATTTTTGTATATTTTCCAACCTGCATTAGCTTTAACTGTTGGCACCAACAAGTCCCAGCAGTTAGCAAACCGAGCTGCTTTCCTATCGGTTGTGTTGGGAGTTCTTTTTGAAAAATGCTTTGTATTTTTTGGCTTTAGAAATCTCCTACTTGAACCAGGTGCTGACAGTACTGTTAAATACTGTAAGACCTTATATTAAGCTATCGGCCATAAGGGAAATATAAATGTAATTATTATATGTTGCTCCAAGTCGTTTGTCCATTAATCATTCCGATATCACTTTCAGTGCAAATCATATGACAAATTCGCATCTACCGTGAGTAGATTGAGCAAGAAGTGAACCAGAATTGAACTAGAATTGAACTAGAACAGAATAAGAAAATAACCAGAATATAACTAGAACAGAACAAGAAAAAAAACTATAAAAAATCTAGAACACATTTAAAACAGAACTAGAACAGAATTGAAGCAGAACTAGAATAGCACTAGAGCTTAACTAGAATTGAATTAGACGGAAATAAAACTGAACAAGAACTGAACTAGAACAAAACTAGAACTGAACTAAAACTGAACTAAAACTAAACTGAACTAGAATTGAACTAGAACTGAACTAGAACAGAGCTAAAATTGAACTAGAACTGAACTAAAACTAAACTGAACCAGAACTGAACTAGAACTGAACTAAAACTAAACGAAACTGAACTAGAACTGGACTAGAATTGAATTAGAACTGAAATAAAACTAAACTGAACTAGAACTGAACTAAAAATGAACTAAAACTAAACTGAACTTGAACTAGAACTGAACTAGAACTAGAACTGAACTAGAATTGAACTAGAACTGAATTAAAAATAAACTGAACTAGAATTGAACTAAAAATTAACTAAAACTAAACTGAACTTGAACTAGAACTGAACTAAAATTGAACTACAACTGAAATAAAACTAAACTAAAACTAAACTAGAACTTAACAAGAACTGAGCTAGAACTGAACTAGAACCCAGCGTGATCTAAATGTTTTATAGACAAAATAAATAAATGAATTTTTATTTAAGTTATTTTTTAAACTTGTCAACATTTCGAGATTTTTAAATAATTTAGTAACTGTTATTTGTCAAAATTCCAAAATCCCCTCATAAATGTCATTTTTATTATCACTATTTAAGTTTATCTATGATTTTTTGCTAAAATATATAAATTCTTTTTTGATATCACAACGTCTAAAGTGAAATCAAAACAAAATTTTTCTATTTATTAACTTTATTTACGTCAACAATAATTTAGTTACTACAACTGTTACGCTCAATTACGTTTAATAAATATATAATTTATATTTTTCTCCATATTTTCTTTCCTCCCCAAACATAACAATTTGTCGTCTCTAGATTTCTGGCTCTTCAAATATTATTCCGAAAGAAAAAATAATAATTATCTAATCTGGTAAATTATTTTGCGTTTATTTAAGTTTTTTTCTTGTATTCTTCTCATTTCTCTGCCTTAAATGAATTTGTATTTATATACTTTTTAATAAATCGAAAAAAAAACGCTTTAAACAAATTTATCATGCTTAATAGAAGAAGAAAACGCTCCGAATATAAAATAAATAGAGACAAACTTTGTATACGCAAAATAATAAATGTCTACAAAGTTTAATTTGGGATTAGTGTAAAAAGTAATCGAATCATGAGGTCCACAAAAATTTATTCTCTTATATGGATTTTATGGTACTTTTACTCTTATACCAGGTTCGGGAGCTCAAACTTTTATCTGGAAGATAAGTTTTTTTTATGGGGAAGTAGTTGGGGTAACTTTTAAGTTCTTCTGGAAATCACAGTCAGGGTTGTGAGAATTTGTTTTACCTGTATCGCTAAAGATTTAATTCAAAAGGTAAAAATTCACCAGAAATGACAGCCCTGTACACAGTGAGAGAAAATAGGGAGAGAAAGTAGAGAGAGAAAGAAGAGTAAGATCACCATCTTAAGTTTATGAATAAATTTAGATTATTATCTTTTTCGAAAATTTGCTAATCGAATAATCGTTCCCAAATACACACTAAAATTATCTTTATTTATATCTTAATTAATCAAATGATAATGTTGACACTAATATTCGTCAGAACAGATCATTATCAATGATCACGATAAGACCGAGTCAACACAAATCTTAAATTGTAGCAGAACCATTGAAAATAATTATAGCGTTTTAGTTTGAAAAGCTCTATAAATGAGAGAACGTTGGTGATTAATGCACCCATAAAAAGATAATATAAAACGCAAAAATTTCGAAATAAAATTTTGGATTTGAAATCATTTTAAATATATAGTGAAAATTAATTGAGATATTTTTTTGATATAAAGTTTATTTTAAAGTTAGATTGTGATTAAAAGTGATATTATCTTCAACTTAAATTACTCAATTTTAATTTAATCGAATTGAAATAAAATGAGAAATATTTTGATTCAAAGGTAACATTTTTTTAAATGAATAAGAACTGAGATAAAAAGTGAATTAAAACTTGAACTAAAACTATAAAAATAATCTGAATTTGAAATTGAAATATAACATGAACTTGGGCTGGAACTAGAACCTTAACAAGAAACTGAAGCGGAAATTTAAATACGCTTTCAATGTGTTTTAGTTTATTTCTTGGGCCGGAATTAAAACCTGAACTAGAAAATAACTTGAATTTTAACTATACCTTGAAGAAGAACTGTAACAGATCTTCAATATGAACTTTAACTAGAACCTGAACTAAACCCGAAACTAGAAATTTTATCGAAAACTGAACTTGAGTCAGGAATAGAACCCGAACGTATACCGGAACTTAAAGCAGGAGTCTAAAACTGAACTTAAATTAGAACTGACATTTAAACTTGTGCAGGAACTAACATCAGAACTTAAACCAAAACTGGAACCAGAATTAGAACAAAAATCAGAACTAGAACCTGAATTAGAACATAACTTGAATCTAAATTAAAATCTGAACTGGAATCAAGTGGTATATGAATTAGAACTTGAACTGGAATTTGAATGGAAACTAAACTTAAACTTGAAGTAATACTGAACTTAGAACCTGGATAAGAACCTGAACTAGAACCTGTTTAAGTTAATTTCTTGGGCCGATATTAAAACCTGAATTAGAATCTAACTTGAATTTTTACTATACCTTGAACAAGAACTGAAACAGATCTTCAATATGAACTTTAACTAGAAACTGAACTAAACCCACAACTAGAAATTGAACCAGAAACTGACCATGAGTGAGAAATACAACCCGATCGTAAACCGGAACTTAAAGCTTAAGTAGTACCAGGACATGAACTGAACTAGAACATCAAATATAATGTGAATTAAAATTAGAACTAGAATTTAAACTTGTGCAGGAACTAACACCAGAACTTAAACCAAAACTGGAATCTGAATTAGAACGTAACTTCAATCTAAATTAAAGTCTGAACTGGATATCTCAAGGGTTATATGAATTAGAACTTAAACTGAAATTTGACTGGAAACCGAACTAAAACTGATAGTGGAATTTGAATTGAAACTGAACTAAAACTTGAAGTAATATTGAACTATAACCTGAACAATAACCTAAACTTGTCCAGAACTTGAGCCTGAGCTAGAACAGAACTAGAAACTGAACTAGGGCCTGAACTAGACCTGAACTTGAACTAGAATCTGAACTAAAATCTGAACTGGAACCTGAGCTAAAAACTGAACTAGAACCTGAAGTGGAACCGGGACTAGAACCTGAACTTGAACAGAACTAGAACTGAACTAGAATTAAGCTGAACTAGAACTAGATTATAGTCGATAACTTTGCATGTGCTATTTAATTTATGTCTGCTGCTAATTTTTAATCACTAAATTTTACATGTAATTTTGTTTTTGTAAATTTTTTTATATTTTATAATTTGTTTTTATTGTCTGTCTGTTTTATCTTTTTACATTAATTTTTTTATTTTATTTGATTTTATTATTCAAACACGTATTCATCATCGTATGTATTTGATTTTTTGCTCAAAACCCCCACAGTGTTTATAAAACGGTTTACGTCAATGCTTTTCAAACAAATATGACGCGTTCACTTGACTCTTTCTTTTCTTTTTTCTTTTATTTTTTACTTTCTGTGTTAAAACATTTCAGTTTTTTTTTTTGTTTTTTGTTCGCAAAATATATTTTTTAAATCTTTAATTTTTTAAATTTTTTAAATTTATTTTTAAAGAAATTTTTCTGAAATTCTCTTAAAAAATTTTGGATAAATTTTGGATAAAAATTTAGAAAATAATTTCAAAAATTCTCCTCTTGTCTCTTGTCTTGTCTCTTGTCTCTCTTGTCACTCTTTAACACTCGTGACAATTTCATCACACTACATTCCATTAATCAATATTTAATCATGGGTTTTTTATACATTGCAATGCCACAAGTGATGAACTGGGTACATAACACAACTGGGTACATTCCATGTGTAACGCTAAGAAGGAATCATTTCAGACCTTATAATGTATATAAATATGGGGATCAAATCAAAATCTGAGTCGATTTAGCTATATCCGTCTGTGTATCTGTTGTTGGCACACTCAATTGCACAATAATTGATACAGTTCAATGAAATTTGGCCTGGGTATTTGTCGTAGTCATGAGAAACCGGTTCAGTATATTAAAAGATATAGACCGATATCTGAGATTACCTCTAAATTCAAGCAAAAACTTTCGTAAAATCGTAAATTTTAAACAACAAATTCGAATGAACGAAGCTATAAGCTATACATGAAGCCCATATAGCTTTCATTCCAAAAGTTATCAAAATCGGTTCAGAGGAAAAAAATTTATAGCCAAAAATATAACTAATTTTATTATTTAATAAGTGTTTCGTGTTATATTTAGGAAGAAATTTTATATATTGTATACGTCTGTGAGTGTAAATTTAAATGTGAATGTACGAAACATAACGTATTTACTTCACATACATTTTCACTTGTTATACTCACCACCACCACAAGTGGTAAAGAGGATATATTAACTTTTTCATTCCGTTTGTAAAGCTAAGGAGAAATCATCTCAGACCCCATAATGTTCTTGGATTAAATTAACATCTGAGTCGATATAGCTTTGCCCATTCGTCTGTCCGTCTGTCTTACAAACAGAGCTCAACAAAAATTGGCCTCCTAAGTATTTGTTGTAGTTTTGAGAAGTTTCCTATTCAACACCAGTAAAATTGGTTCAGAATATGAAAAGATATAGACTGATATCTAAGACAACATCTTAGTCCAGGGGAAGAATTTTCTAAAATTTTCTATTAAAAGTCGTTAAATTAAAATGATATTTTGTTATAATTTTAAGATAAGTGAACTTCATTACCATTCCAAAAAATATATCAAAATTGTTTCAGTAGAAAAAACCGTTATAGCTAAATATATACCCGATTTTGTGACTCATTGATGTTCCTGTGTTTTATTAAAAAAACATATATATTATGTACGTTTATAATTCTATGTGTAAGTGTGTGCGTTCGAAACATAACGTATATACTTCACTCGCATTTGTGTCCGGAGAGTATTGAAGATTCGGCATAGCCGAATATAAAATTCTCACTTGTTTTATTTTTTCGTTATCAATTTTTTTAATTTGAAATGATTTTTACAAAAAGTTTTAAAGACGTCATAGTTTGATTACTTAGAACTTGTTTTAGAATGTTTCTTTGATTATTTCTTTGTTTGAAATTTATTAGATAAATTAAATTTTGAGAGAATATTTTTTTGTTTCTCTTTTTGGGTTTAATTTTTCGGTGTTGACCTTGAAAAAGTTTATTGAATTATTTTATTTTTAAATTTTTTATTTAATTAATTTTTTTTCTTTGCGTTTTTTTAAACATCAAATATGTGTGTGTTGATATTTTGATATATATTTTTATTTGTTTATTAATTTTGACATATTTTTTTTTTTTTTCAAAAATTTTAAATATATAAAAATTTATTCAGTGAATTTTTTTGTAACGAAATATATTTATTTTCTTTCTCTTTTTAGGTGAGTGTGAACAAATTTCAAATCAAATTAAAGGTATTCGTAATATAAGAAATTTAAAATCAATATGGAATCTTCAATATTTAAGATATTTCTATAGCATACTTTTGGGTATTTGTTTTTCTAAAGCATAATTTTTGGAGTAAAATTTTATATGTTACATTGCTTGAACAGAGTGTCCATCTCAATTGGATACCATATAAGTGATTTTTCAATACGCTTTTAACAAGAGACCAAAATCTCTCCACTGATCTTAGCTCCGGGCATTTTGAAGAATTGCCTCTTTTGGTACAAATACCCCACGTTATTATTTTTGTACCACTGTGAGGGGTTGCCAAATCAGGCCAAAAATAAGTGGAAACATTATGAAGTCTTTTGAATGGAAGCAGACAACTTGGTAAACATTTCTTGGTGTGATTTTCAGTACTTATAGAGCCTGTTGTAACAAATGATTGTTTTTTTTTGCAGCAACTGCATATTGCTTGCAATACCATAAACTTTTTTGGGAATTTTGACAGCTTTGGGATCAAAACTTTTATTTATTTTACCCTCGATCATCAGCAACATAAAATTTTTGATTAGGAAATTGAGAAAAATTTGACAGAACATACGTTTCGTCATCCATTATGCAGCAAGACTAGTTTTTTTTCGAAAAGCTGAATTCGTGTTCTGTGCTCTGTTTTTGTCCTCTAAAATGTTAGCAGAGTTTTTTTGTCAGGAGTCTTGTATGTTCTCTTAAATCTGACTTACCTTTAACTTTTCATGTCAAATAGTCCGAGCACTGAGCTTTTCTAATGGGTGGCTTTGTTAGCTATTTTGAAAATGCTTTCTATTTTTTGGCTTGAGAGACACTGTGGACCTGATTCAAGTTTGCTATTTACGGACAAGTTCTCTCGTTATTTTAAATTACATTGGAGACAGTTTGACGGCAGACTTTTGAATGCATGATGAACTTTTTGTACAATCCAGTTGGCTTTTGTTGAAAGTAATTAATAATTTTAAAATGCACTTTTTTCTGGTCACACATTTTAATCAGATTAACAATATATTCATTTGTGATAATAACATCCATGTCAAAATGAAAATCACATAATATTAAGGCTTAAAGTTTTAATCATAAATGTGTGTTAAGAATTTTTAGATCTACTTATTCAATAGTTGTCTAAAATTTATATTTTTAGGCTGAATTAAAACTAAAATCTGTAGCATACTTGTGGAGGGTGCTATTTTTATTGTAATGCCTACTTTTAGGTGATTATTGAAATATAGTTTTACACTCAATTTATTCTATTTAATATCCTTATTTGATAGCTTCAAATCGACTTAAAACTACTTAGCAAATATAAAATAATTTAAACCGAAAAAGTTCTGGAGATTATTTATATAAAATATTTACTTTTTTTAAAATACCATACAATGAATTTGTTTACACAATAGGAAGTCTATTTTAGGGCGCACATAAATATCTGAATCTATTTGAAATATTTATAACAACATTTTGTGGATACCGGGAAATTGCTATAAATTAAATTTTGAAAATTGTGTTTCTCTTTATTTATTGACAAATGACATTCAGTAAACAATTCCTAGAAAATATGCTGTTTTTATAACCCTCCACCAATACAAATGGCGAAGAGGTTATATTAATTTTGTCATTCCGTGTGTAATGTGTAGAAGGAATCATCTTCGATCCTATAGGGTATATATATTTGCATTAACGCTAAGAAAGAATCATTTTCGATCCTGTAATGTATATATTTTTTTTGCATCAGTTCAAATCCTTAGTCGATTTAGCTTTGTCTGTCCCTCTGTCTGTCTGTTTTTGGCACGCAATAAATGAAAGAGCTCAATGAAAACTGGCTAAAAAATCAGAAAAATAGGTTAAGTATATTTGCGGATATAGACCGATATCTGAGACAACTTCTATATCGTTTTAGTAGTATAAAATAGAGGTATTTTTATGACTCATTAAGTGTTCCATGTTATGTTTAAGAAAAACTTTTAAATATTGTATACGTCTGTGAGAGTATGAGTCGTATTTTCTTCACACTCATTTGTGGTGCAGGATATTGAAGATTCCGCGTAGCCAAATATAACATTCTTATTTGTTAATAATTTGTTAAAATTTCCTTGAAGTCTTATAAGAAAAATTTCATTTATAAACCAAAAAAAAAAAAATAAATTAAAACTTTAATTTAAATAATCTCTTATTGCAAATTCATCAAATAGTTTTATCTATTTTAATAAACATTAAATTGCATGTCACATCCAAATTAAATAATTCTAAATAAAATTTTTACCTATTAACTCCCCCCAATTATCCATGTTTGGAAAATAAATATTATTAAAATTTAAATAAACAACCTCTATAAATGTTATTTTATGAAATGAGAAAATAAAAAAAAAATGGCCAATTGTTTGTCAAGGTCAATTGAAATAACCGCAAAAGTTCCTCTAATCTATTAATTTCCTACAAGGTGGCTGAATTTTTCAATATTAGAGATGGCGTTCAAGGAAAATAATATATATTTTTGGCTTTCGCAAACGATTTGGAAATTATTTCAATTTTTTTATTATATATTTATTTTTAAAAATATTTTATATATTTTTAAAAATATTATACATCTTTATATATTTTTCCCAAATAATTAAAACGTTGTAAATTTAAATATTTTTTTACAGTTTATTTTTTCCCAGTCTCTGTTTAATGATATGTAAACTTTTAATTGCTTCACTTCGTGTTCATTCAAATGCAATTTAAGGGGAAAGAAAATGGAAACCTTAAGGTCACAGAGATCATATGGCTTTGAATTTAAAATTTTCTAAAGAATTTTTTTTCTATAGAAATTGTTGCTTAGATTCTAAGCAAACTTTTCTATAGAAAATTTTTGCTTAGATTCTAAGCAAACTTTTCTATAGAAAATTTTTGCTTAGATTCTAAGCAAACTTTTCTATAGAAAATTTTTGCTTAGATTCTAAGCAAACTTTTCTATAGAAAATTTTTGCTTAGATTCTAAGCAAACTTTTCTATAGAAAATTTTTGCTTAGATTCTAAGCAAACTTTTCTATAGAAAATTTTTGCTTAGATTCTAAGCAAACTTTTCTATAGAAAATTTTTGCTTAGATTCTAAGCAAACTTTTCTATAGAAAATTTTTGCTTAGATTCTAAGCAAACTTTTCTATAGAAAATTTTTGCTTAGATTCTAAGCAAACATTTCTATAGAAAATTTTTGCTTAGATTCTAAGCAATTTTCTATAGATATTTTTTTTAATGTTTCTATCATAAGATTTGATATTATGTGCCCTCAATTGTTCTTCTCTGCTTTTATTCAAGATTATTTTCATTATATGTTTATTTTTATAATTTAATTTATTTTTCACTTATTTATTATATTTTAGACTCATATCAAGTTCAGTAAAATGTTTTTTAAATTTTTGTGCAAATAAATTTGACAAAACAAAGAAAATCTGATTTAATATCGACACATCATCAAGTGTACTTCTCATCATTTATAGGTGTTTTAGCTTTTTCTTAACTCTCAATCATTTTAAATAATTTTACGTCATACAAATTCTATTGTCACAATTTTTGTCCACAAATCTTTTAAAAGCTTTTAAAAGGTTTCATTACAATTCTTTTCATATTATTGTTATTTTCACAATAAACATGTTTTAGTTTAACTTCTTCAAAACATATGTTTAATTGCGTCATTATGATATGTAGAAGATTTTAGTAACAACTTAGTACCAGTTAGATGTGTCAGCAGCCTACATGAATTTAACATTTGTCCATCTTGCTAAATTCTATAATAATGTATTTGTGACGCAATTGTGTGATGTCTGGATGTGATGTCAATATAATGATGTATCTCTTAGTTTTAGTTATTTGTTTTTTCTAATCTTAGTGGGTGTAATAATACAATAATTGTGTTTCATTGGAGTCTGTATTTAATTGCACTTCTAAGTATTTTACACAAATTGATATAAAATGTATTCTCTACTCGATTTATTCAAATGTTGTTTATTTATAGAAAATATTGCTCAGATACTGAGAAATTTTCTATAGAAAATATTGCTCAGATACTGAGAAATTTTCTATAGAAAATATTACTCAGATACTGAGAAATTTTCTATAGAAAATATTGCTCAGATACTGAGAAATTTTCTATAGAAAATATTGCTCAGATACTGAGAAATTTTCTATAGAAAATATTGCTCAGATACTGAGAAATTTTCTATAGAAAATATTGCTCAGATACTGAGAAATTTTCTATAGAAAATATTGCTCAGATACTGAGAAATTTTCTATAGAAAATATTGCTCAGATACTGAGAAATTTTCTATAGAAAATATTGCTCAGATACTGAGAAATTTTCTATAGAAAATATTGCTCAGATACTGAGAAATTTTCTATAGAAAATATTGCTCAGATACTGAGAAATTTTCTATAGAAAATATTGCTCAGATACTGAGAAATTTTCTATAGAAAATATTGCTCAGATACTGAGAAATTTTCTATAGAAAATATTGCTCAGATACTGAGAAATTTTCTATAGAAAATATTGCTCAGATACTGAGAAATTTTCTATAGAAAATATTGCTCAGATACTGAGAAATTTTCTATAGAAAATATTGCTCAGATACTGAGAAATTTTCTATAGAAAATATTGCTCAGATACTGAGAAATTTTCTATAGAAAATATTGCTCAGATACTGAGAAATTTTCTATAGAAAATATTGCTCAGATACTGAGAAATTTTCTATAGAAAATATTGCTCAGATACTGAGAAATTTTCTATAGAAAATATTGCTCAGATACTGAGAAATTTTCTATAGAAAATATTGCTCAGATACTGAGAAATTTTCTATAGAAAATATTGCTCAGATACTGAGAAATTTTCTATAGAAAATATTGCTCAGATACTGAGAAATTTTCTATAGAAAATATTGCTCAGATACTGAGGAATTTTCTATAGAAAATATTGCTCAGATACTGAGGAATTTTCTATAGAAAATATTGCTCAGATACTGAGGAATTTTCTATAGAAAATATTGCTCAGATACTGAGAAATTTTCTATAGAAAATATTGCTCAGATACTGAGAAATTTTCTCAAATTCTGTTCATATAATCACATGAGTTTTTATACTTTTTGCGTGTTAAAATCTGTGTCAGAAAAAATGTATTAATAAATTCTATAAAAGATTCTTATGATGAAATATCTATTAAATTTACTGTTCCTTATGGAGTGCCAAAAAATCTTGACACAATTTCTTTCAAAATTTAAGTTTTTGTTTTTATTTTTTTGTCTTTTGTTTTTATTGTTTGCATGAAAAAAATTGTCCCGTCAGCGATATTAAAATAACATGTGTATATATTTTCATAATTTAAAAATAATTAAAAATTCATTTCTTTTGTGTTCATTCACTATTTCAATTTCATTAATGGGTTCGGACTTGTTTGATTTCTGAGTCTACAATTTAAATTAAAATTTAAAGAAAGAGAAAAAATGTTGTTAATTTTTGTGTTGTTGGGTTTCAATTGTCTGGGAATTTTATTGCAGAATTTATTTAATTACAAAATAAAAAATATATATTTTGAATTCGTATTTGTTTATAGAAAATTCTGAAATTTAATATTTTACATGCGACAAGTTGAATGCACCTTTTTTCGTATAGCTTGTATTAAAGTCTTTTTGTATTTCTTTCATAATTTCAGTGTTTTATTTTTTATTATTATTTTTTTTTTAAGAATTTCTCTTTGAGTCTAAAGAACCCCTGTTTTCGTATTGTTTTATGTAATCCAATGCTTTCCTTTTTGTGTCTATTTCACTTTTTAGTTTACTCTTTCGTTTTAATTTTCCTTTTTTACTGTGTATTTTTTATTTTCACTTAAGCTTTCTTTTCAGCACATTTTCATTTAATAAAAGTTCAACAAATCCATAGTCGCAACCACTTGGTCTAAGTATGTATCTTGTGTGGAATTTATTTATTTTTTTTTAATTTTATTTTCAAATACCCCTATAAATTGCATTTGTTTCCTATGCTTTTGTAACATTTTATATTCTGTTTATATATTTTGTTTATTTATTTGTTTTATGGGGCTGTCATTTGTTTTGAATTCCTCCTAAAACACATACAAGTTGGGCTAAACCGCGCTGTCTGACTGACATTCTCTTTGTCTATAGACTCTCTGTGTATTTAAGCTTGCCAGGACATTGACCTGAAATAAAAACAAAACCGAATTGAACTTATGAAGGCTTGTCGCATTGCTCTTCTCAAGAATCTTTTGTTTGTTTAAATAGCTTATTTGCGTTTAACAGCTCGTTAAATTGTACAAAAAATATATATTAAAATGATCACAAGTACGTTTTAAAAATTTATATATTTACAGCCTAAAAATATGCAGCATTTTTTATATAATAAAGAAAATTTTGATTCTTAGCAACATTTTTGGTAGAAAATGGTTAAATTCTAAGCAACATTTTCCATAGAAAATGTCTTAAATTCCAAGCAACATTTTCTATAGAAAATGGCTTTAATTCTAAGCAACATTTTTTATAGAAAATGGCTTAGATTCCACTCAACATTTTCTATAGAAAATGGCTTAGATTCTAAGCAACATTTCCTATAGAAAATGGCTTAAATTCTAAGCGACATTTTCTGTAGAAAATGGCTTTAATTCTAAGCAACATGTTCTATAGAAAATGGCTTAGATTCCAAG
The DNA here is from genome assembly GCA_004302925.2 of Cochliomyia hominivorax. NCBI lineage: Eukaryota > Metazoa > Arthropoda > Insecta > Diptera > Calliphoridae > Cochliomyia > Cochliomyia hominivorax. The sequence continues at coordinate 83,581,233 of PYHX02000158.1, read as the reverse complement.
CAACATTTTCAATAGAAAATGGCTTAAATTCTAAGCGACATTTTCTATAGAAAATGGTTTTAATTCTAAGCAACATGTTCTATAGAAAATGGCTTAGATTCCAAGCAACATTTTCAATAGAAAATGGCTTTAATTCTAAGCAACATGTTCTATAGAAAATGGCTTAGATTCCAAGCAACATTTTCAATAGAAAATGGCTTTAATTCTAAGCAACTTGTTCTATAGAAAATGGCTTAGATTCTAAGCAAAGTGTTCTTAGCAACATTTTCTATTGGAAAAATGTGTTATATACTAAACAACTTTTTCTATGGAAAATTGGCTTAGATTCTAAGGTAACATTTTCTATAGAAAATGGCGTAGATTCTAAGCAACATTTTCTATAGAAAATGCCTTAGATTCTAAGTAACATTTTCTATAGAAAATGGCTTAGATTCTAAGCAAAGTGTTCTTAGCAACATTTTCTATTGGAAAAATGTGTTATATACTAAACAACTTTTTCTATGGAAAATTGGCTTAGATTCTAAGGTAACATTTTCTATAGAAAATGGCTTGGGTTCTAACAAGCCTTATATAGAAAATGTTGCTGAGAATTAGAAAAAAAAATTTTGCAGATTTCAATCAACATTTTCTAAAGAAAATTTTTCATTCTTTTTTTCATTCAATTTCACTATTAAACTTTTGGAATTAAAGATTCTTTGTTTTTTCCGTCCGTTTTACACGTTTGATTTTTCTTGTTTTTGCCCTCAGACAGACAGGTTGCCGCCCTTATTTTATTATGCATATACAAAGTATTGAACCATGGCCATATATAGGCAAAAATTCTCCCCTACTTTATGTACAAAATGCATTGCAACAAACAAAAAAAAATATATATATAACTGAGAATCATGTTCACAGACAACATAAAATACGTTGTCAGACCATGTGATATTTTAAGGGTATTTATCAAATCTATCTACCACAACATCCTTAAACTATCCACAGATGATTGTATTATCAAAGTAGTTTTGAAGCATAAAGAGAAGAATCACTCCAACTAAAAGATGACAATTTAATAACTACTGTTGCTTTTAGTCTCCTTTGAAATTCTCTTTTTCATTAAATTTCTAGAGAACAAAAGGGAAAAATCAATATTTTGGAGCATTTTTTTGTTTGAAAAGAGCGAAGTGGAAACCCTTAAAAAGCAAAAGCATTATGTTCTCTTTAGAAAACAAATACAAACTCTACAAAAACTTTCATTGTTACTCAAATAACAAAAAAGGATGTTTTTTTTTGCTTTGCTTTTTGGCCATGATATATTTGTTACCATTGGAGCCCTTAGACCTTGACTTTTTTCTTCTTATGTAGCAGACTTTTAGGTGTTGCTATTGTCTTTATGATTATGTTGTTTTTTGCCTTCAGATAACTCCCCTTATGCTTAAAACAGCATAGTCAAGGACATTTTAATTATTAAATTATTCATAATTTTAAATAAATTATTCATAAATGTGAGTTTCTTCGGAAAAACACTACATTTTTATGTTTAATAATAATTTTACTATCATGAGAACAATTCCGGATTGTTATATTAATCAGGAAAATCTAAGAAAATCTCTACACAAAACTGCTTAAATTGTAAGCAACATTTTCTATAGAAAATTTGTTCTATAGAAAATTTTTTGCTCTGAATGCAACATTTTTCTATAGAAAATTTTTTGCTCTAAATGCAACATTTTTCTATAGAAAATTTGTTGCTCTAAATGCAACATTTTTCTATAGAAAATTTTTTGCTCTAAATGCAACATTTTTCTATAGAAAATTTTTTGCTCTAAATGCAACATTTTTCTATAGAAAATTTTTTGCTCTAAATGCAACATTTTTCTATAGAAAATTTTTTGCTCTAAATGCAACATTTTTCTATAGAAAATTTTTTGCTCTAAATGCAACATTTTTCTATAGAAAATTTTTTGCTCTAAATGCAACATTTTTCTATAGAAAATTTTTTGCTCTAAATGCAACATTTTTCTATAGAAAATTTTTTGCTCTAAATGCAACATTTTTCTATAGAAAATTTTTTGCTCTAAATGCAACATTTTTCTATAGAAAATTTTTTGCTCTAAATGCAACATTTTTCTATAGAAAATTTTTTGCTCTAAATGCAACATTTTTCTATAGAAAATTTTTTGCTCTAAATGCAACATTTTTCTATAGAAAATTTTTTGCTCTAAATGCAACATTTTTCTATAGAAAATTTTTTGCTCTAAATGCAACATTTTTCTATAGAAAATTTTTTGCTCTAAATGCAACATTTTTCTATAGAAAATTTTTTGCTCTAAATGCAACATTTTTCTATAGAAAATTTTTTGCTCTAAATGCAACATTTTTCTATAGAAAATTTTTTGCTCTAAATGCAACATTTTTCTATAGAAAATTTTTTGCTCTAAATGCAACATTTTTCTATAGAAAATTTTTTGCTCTAAATGCAACATTTTTCTATAGAAAATTTTTTGCTCTAAATGCAACATTTTTCTATAGAAAATTTTTTGCTCTAAATGCAACATTTTTCTATAGAAAATTTTTTGCTCTAAATGCAACATTTTTCTATAGAAAATTTTTTGCTCTAAATGCAACATTTTTCTATAGAAAATTTTTTGCTCTAAATGCAACATTTTTCTATAGAAAATTTTTTGCTCTAAATGCAACATTTTTCTATAGAAAATTTTTTGCTCTAAATGCAACATTTTTCTATAGAAAATTTTTTGCTCTAAATGCAACATTTTTCTATAGAAAATTTTTTGCTCTAAATGCAACATTTTTCTATAGAAAATTTTTTGCTCTAAATGCAACATTTTTCTATAGAAAATTTTTTGCTCTAAATGCAACATTTTTCTTATAGAAAATTTGTTGCTCTAAATGCAACATTTTTCTTATAGAAAATTTGTTGCTCTAAATGCAACATTTTTCTTATTATTTAATAAAATACTTTGACGCATTCTGGGATTTTTTTTAATAAAAACTACGAATTTAAATTCATTTCGAAAAAAATCATAAAACCACAAAAAACTTATCGCTTATAAAACAAGATTTGCTTTAAATAATGCAAATATTTAGAAATTTGATTTGTTGTTGTTTGAGAATTTTTTTCGAATTTTTTTAATTCATGCAACAGTCGGAAATTTGATCTTTTGTTTGGACTTTATGTGTTGCGGCTAATACATTTGTCCTTGAACTTGAATGTTTGTATAATTTGTCCTTAGATGACCTTTAATGGAGGGCTATACCGTATTGTACAGTTGTTAGTTTATTTGCATACATTACACGAACTGAAAATGTTGTTCTGCTAATGTTGACACCCCTCAATGGTTATGGTAGCCAGACATAAAATTTTGAATAAAAATTATATAAAATAAAATTTTATTCCATAATTTACATAAAAAAGCATAGCTGCCATATAATATGACTGCTTAAAAGTGTGGCATAATTTTAGGCATTGAAAGAACTTAGGAAATGTTGCCTAACTAAGATGACTATGAAAAGTAAAGTATACTTTAAGCCTTTACAACATAACTACGCATTTGCTTTTTTAACTATTAGATAGATTTTTCAGATCTATGATGAGAGATCAAACATAAATCATTTAAATCCTCCTTCTCTCTTCTCTTTTCTTTTTAATTACTTTGTGCTCCTTTCTTTTCTAATTTTATATAATTTACTTAGCCTACTTTAAGGCTTAGTAAACAAAGTATATTTTTCTTTAAAATCTTATTAAAATCCTTTTAAAATTTAATCCTAAAACAACATAAACCCAAGATTATAGACGGTTAATGGTTAAATATCTCCAAACAAACTTAAAGAATATACAAATGAATTCCAAAAAAAAAGTGTGGCATAACTTAAGAAATGTGACCTGACTTAAATTACCATAAAAACTAATACATACTTTTGAGTTTCAGAAACATTTACGCAGGTGTTATTTAACTATTTTTAACTATCTGTTCTTGCAAATATCTCAGATCGATGATGAGAGATAAAACATGAATCATTTAATACCTTCCAGTTAAATTTTTTCTTTATATTTACAAAGGTTCTGCTTTCTTTTGTAATTTCCTTAGTCTACTTTTAGCCTTTGTAAATAAAACATATTTTTCTTTAAAGCTCTAATTAAAATCTAACCAAAAAAAATCCCTTCAAAATTTATGACAAATCTTAAAATTTAATCCTAAAACAACACAAACTCAAGATTATAGACAGTTAATGGCAAAATTTCTCCAAAAGAAACTTTAGCAGTGTACAAATAAATTTCAAAATTTAAAGCATGTTTTTAAGAGACTTCTTACTCCCTCCTCTTTTTCCTACAAAATTTTCCTAACTTTTCTCAAGTTTTTTTTCTGAAGAAAAATGTAGTCACCAAATTTTAACATGACAAACTAAAATAATTATTTTGTATCACATTGCTAAAGCCTACAATTAGGGATGACTCAGCATGGTTTTTTTGTTGTTGCTTGTTAAAGTTCACTGACACATTTCGCTTCTTGCTGCTTCTGCTCTGTGTTTGGTTTTGTGGGAATCGTTAAATTAATACAAATCGCCTAATTTAAGCTTTAAATTAATTTGTTTCATGTTCTTGTTTTATGTTCTGCTAAAGTGTGAGTTTATATAAAATTGTTGGTGATAATCGCTTAAGGCCATCATATTTTATTTTACAATTTATTGAAATTTGAGACCAATTTCGATTGTTAAAATATTTCGTAAGTTTTTTCCTCTGGTGAAATTATTGTCTAGGTTGCGTGTTTGCAATTAAATAACTAAAATTTGCGTGTTATGGTCATCAATTGGTAACCGAATTTCTAGAGGAATATTCTTGAAAAAGTGAAATTCTAATAAATAACTTTATAATTAAGCGTTTCGGGCTAAAAGTGTTATGAAATTTAAATAAATATTAGAAGAAATATTTGTAAGAAGAAATTTAATAAAGGAACATTTTTGGTAAAAAAGTAGCGAAGAATTTCTCTATAGAAAATTTTGCTTACAATGTAAGTAATTTTCTATAGAAAATTTTGCTTACAATGTAAGTAATTTTCTATAGAAAATTTTGCTTACAATGTAAGTAATTTTCTATAGAAAATTTTGCTTACAATGTAAGTAATTTTCTATAGAAAATTTTGCTTACAATGTAAGTAATTTTCTATAGAAAATTTTGCTTACAATGTAAGTAATTTTCTATAGAAAATTTTGCTTACAATGTAAGTAATTTTCTATAGAAAATTTTGCTTACAATGTAAGTAATTTTCTATAGAAAATTTTGCTTACAATGTAAGTAATTTTCTATAGAAAATTTTGCTTACAATGTAAGTAATTTTCTATAGAAAATTTTGCTTACAATGTAAGTAATTTTCTATAGAAAATTTTGCTTACAATGTAAGTAATTTTCTATAGAAAATTTTGCTTACAATGTAAGTAATTTTCTATAGAAAATTTTGCTTACAATGTAAGTAATTTTCTATAGAAAATTTTGCTTACAATCGAAGCAATTTTCTATAGAAAATTTTGCTTACAATCGAAGCAATTTTCTATAGAAGATTTTGCTAACAATATAGCAAGTTTTAAAAGAAATTTTGCAAGTCTCTATAGAAAATTGCTCTATAAAATTGTGCTCTGATTTTGCTCAGAAGGAGAGCAAAATTGCTTAAGCCCCACTTCTTTATTGTCCCTTTCCAACAAAGTTCTTTAAATTTATTTTCTGTGCCTCTTCATTTCATGTCTGGTTTTTGTTCTATTATAGTTCTTATTTGAGTATTATCAATTTTTACACACTCACACACACTCATTACTTTCCTCCATATTAATATTGAAAGCCTACAACAACTGTACTGTTGCAGCCAGTTCGTCCTCTATTATGGATGATAATAAAATAATGACGTTATATAGCTGTTGATGAAGAGTACAGATACAGATACCCAGCAACACTCGTAAAGTTTATTGTTATTTGTATTTTTACTTTCGAGGCCTCTGTGTTGTATACATGTGTGAAATATGTGCAACATCAATTGCAAGAGAAACAAAAACTATAGGAATAAAAATACATATAAAAACAAAACAATAAAACTGCACCAGTCGACTTTGCATTGACCGAGGTCATGAGTATCTTTTTTGTGCATGTCTTATGCCTTAAGAGTATTAAAAATCGATTATGATTCTGTTGCACATAAAACTGCATTAAGGAACTGGTTCGCTTTTCAAGCGTTTGACTCTTGCAATATTTTTTACAAATCTTTTGTTCAGAGAGTAGAGTACGAAGGGGTTGTTAACCTCTGAATAATTTATTGGAAGAAAAAAGGAAAATCAGATCTGTAACACGGGAATTTCTAAAGGCAACTACTGGTTTCTGTTTTAACAAGTTTAAAAGTTATTTTTAGTGTTCAATAAGAAGAAACTAAAATATTTGTAATATTTCATCAAAGATCTAAAAATAAAATCCATAAAACCGAAACAAGTTCCAAAATGCTTTTGAACTTTATTTTTCTTTTAGATTTATAATTAAAAAACCAAAAACAAATTTTCTGTAGAAAAATGACAGAAAGCAAAATTTTCTATAGAAAATTGTTTAGATTGTAAGCAAAATTTTCTAGAGAAAATTGCTTAGACTGTAAGCAAAATTTTCTATAGAAAATTGCTTAGATTGTAAGCAAAATTTTCTATAGAAAACTTGCTTAGACTGTAAGCAAATTTTCCATAGAAAATTGCTTAGACTTTAAGCAAAATTTTCTATAGAAAACTTGCTTAGACTGTAAGCAAAATTTTCCATAGAAAATTGTTTAGATTGTAAGCAAAATTTTCTAGAGAAAATTGCTTAGACTGTAAGCAAAATTTTCTATAGAAAATTGCTTAGACTGTAAGCAAAATTTTCTATAGAAAATTGCTTAGACTGTAAGCAAAATTTTCTATAGAAAATTGCTTAGACTGTAAGCAAAATTTTCTATAGAAAATTGCTTAGATTGTAAGCGAATTTTTCTATAGAAAATTTGCTTAGACTGTAAGCGAAATTTTCTATAGAAAACTTGCTTGAATCTGAGCAACATTTGACTGAGTTGTTATTAATCTTTGGTCCTTCGATTTCTATATTTTTTTTTTGGCCTTTAGCATAAAGATCAACAGACAGTCATATTTATTTACGAACAAGAAAAAAAGAAAACAAATCATTTGCCAAACATACCTATACATATGTATATGTATATATGTATATATGTATTGCATTGTCTGTGTAGCATTTAAGCAACATATGTTGCATACAATTCTTAAAAGTGCATTGACTTGCAATTGTCAACAGACACAAAGAGAGATACAGAGTGAGAGAGAGAGTGAGCTGCAAGGTTTTGTTGTAGGAAACTGCATACAAAACAAATACTTCAATCGTATAATAACAAAACAAAACACAAAAACGCTAAATAAAGACCTTCAAAGGCAATATGAACGTAAATACAACAACGTGATTACCATGATAATGATGACAAAAAAGTTCCTTTGACTGCAATGCGACATCTACATAATTTAGAATAATATTTGTATTTGTCTTTGTTGTTTATATATATTTTTTTGGATTCGTTTCACTGTTTCTGGTATTAAAATAAACTACAAGAGGAAATAATATTTTGGATATAAAAATATATTTTTAAATCGTTTCAATGTATGTTTTCTGGTATTTATGTTATTTTTTTTGTGGGGAAGTAATATATTTTTGGTTATAAAAAAAAACCAACGACATATGTGAAAACATGGTAAATATTATTAAAATAAAGTGGTTTTTGAACTATAACAGAGTTGAAGTAATAAATGTGTCTACTATAAAGCTATAAATGTTGATATAGTAGAAAAATGGGTTATTAAGTGCACTAAGAGAAATAATGTTTAAAATCGAACATTAAGAAGTTCTGAATATTGTTGAAGCCGGCTGAGGCAGATTTGGACCGGAAAAGATAATCTCAAATGTGTTATCTTCTACTTTCAGTATCAGGTGCTGTAAAGAGTTCATGGGATAAGGACCACTTGAAATTGAATTGCTACCTTTTCAAGCTTGGCAGTTGTAGAGAATTATAAACTGTTTAAATTTAAATTTTTTAAATCTGTATTCCATAAACTTGAGATAGATCGATACTAATACCCTAATATACTTAATGCTTAAAATATGAGTAGTGCTATGAAGAAAGGTAATAAACAATACATGGGAATATAACTCACTGATTTACAATCTCATAACTGTTGAAAAGAGCTGATTATTTTTATTCCACCTTAACATAGGCAATGTTTTAAAAGCCTTAAAATATGCTTTAATTAAAGTAATTTTGTAGCAATCATGTTATAAAATTATACATTTTTGCTTTTATGTTTAAAACTTTTGAAATGGCTTTAAAAAACACATATAAAGACCTTGGAGTAGGTAATGATTTTGGAGCCTAAAAAGGATGCTTTAATTTAACTTGAATCATACTTTAAAAAACTTTAAATTATAATAAGGTTATGATCTTGAAATCCCCAAAGCAAAGATATCCAAAGTTTTTTTTTTAATTTAAAATTTATTAGTTTAAATTTTTGAAAGAAATTGTAATTCATTGCAGAAGCTTTTTCATTAGTTTGAGGAAGACATTTAAGATTCAAGCACTTCCTTTTAAAAATGCCTTAAATTAGGCAATGTTTTTAAACATTTTGAAGTATGCTTGATTACTTAAGTAACTTTATTCAGTGTGTTTTTGATATTTTTTGGAATATTAATAAGAATGAGACTTGTACATAAAAACATGCCTTAAAGTAGGCAATACATTTTAAAACCTTAATGTATGCTTTATTAACTTTACGTCAATTGAGCAGTATTATTTATATATTTTAAGCATTTATTTTATTATTGTTAATTATAGTTAAATAGTTGAGATTGAAGTGGTTTTAGCAAACTTCTTAAAGTGTGCAAAATTAAGAGCCTAATTTAAGGTTGTTTAATATTTATTTTTTTATTTTTCTATATTTAAAATTAGATCTTGTTTTTAAAAATTTTCTACATTTCAAAGCATTTGAAGGATTTTGAATTATAAGTTAATGCTTAGTTCTCTAGGTTTTTCTCTTTGGTTTTTGGTTCTCCTTAAAGCAGACAAAGGTAATTCATATAAAAGCCTACATAAATATTATCTTTTTAGTTTAATGTCATATTATTAATAATTTTTAACATTCATCTGATTACTATATAAAGTTGAATACTTAAATTTGAAGTTGTCCTTTTCTAAACATTAATAAAGTTTGCAAAATCAAGAGTTTACTTGAAGGATGTTTTGCTTTCCATTAGTTCACTAAATTTATTTTTAATATATCCTAAAATTTTAGTTTTTTTTTTAGGACGCCACAAAGTAGGCAGTCTTTTGGCAAATCATTTATATATTTTTTATTACCGTAATTTGGAATATTATTTTTTCCACTTCTTTTAAGTATTTTTACTTAAACATAAAGCCTAAAGGAAATTTATTTTAAATCCTTCCATTAATAGTTAAAATTTAAAGTCGCCTTAAAAGAGGTTATGTTTTTACGCCTTAACTGAAGTATAAATTTCTTAGAATACTTTAAATTTTTTCAACACATTCCATCAAATTGTCTCAAGAAGACAATTTTATTTTTCTCAATTTTCTTTATAATTTTTAATTGAAATTTAATTTAAAATCGCCTTAAAATAGGCAAAGTTTTGATAGCCTTTACGAAGGCTTTTCTTCTTTAAAGGTTTATCTTGTGTATTCATTACTTTGAGCACTTTAAATACATTCAAGCAAATTACCTTAAGAAGGTTGTTTGTTTTTGACATTTAGTTTTAATCAAGTATTAAAATCCCCTAAAAGTAGACTATACTTTTGATTAACTTATTTTGTTATTTTATTCGAAATTTTTGAAGTTTTTATTTAACTTTTTAGTCAAGTTTATTTAATTTTTTAACTGTCTGATGTTTGTGAGTTTTCATCCTTTTCATATTTCTTTTCAACCAGTTTTAATTTTAAAATCTCCTTAAAGTAGGCTATGTTTTCATTAGCTTTGAAGTATGTTTTGTATTTTACTTTATATTTGAAATGACTTTATTTCATCTTTTTTTAACTTTATTTTAAGGTTCTTTTGCTTATGTTTTCGTTTTTTATAATTTTTTTCCGTCCGTCTGTCTGTATGTCTCCATTTCTTAGAAAGGTCTTTCAACTTGTCTTAAAAACCTCAACCAGATCGATAACCTTCATATTAATTTTCAATCAAAATTCAAAAAATTTCATTTCAAACTCCCTTATTTTCATTTCTTTGAATTTGAGGTATAGAATTTCTTAGACATTTGTGTGCAAAAGAATCTCTTTTTTTTAAAGGAATTTCAAATAATTTTAGCTTTAAAGGAGTAAATTATTATTTTTTGCAAAACAACTTCCTTTGTCTGGAATCAACTTAATGTCTATATAATAATATAAATATATAAGTGTCTGGATTTTTTTTTGTTTTTTTAGTTGTTGTTTTTTTTTTTTTTAAATTTCCTCCCCTCTTTAAGTGAAACTGTAGACAATGACTGAATGGCTGGCTGACAGACTGGTCTGAGAATGTCTGTCCAGACGTCTGTCTAAGGGTCTCAATGGTTGGTTGGTTGGGCCTTTTTTTTGCTTTTGTATTTTACAACTACTACTACTACTATGTACGTGAGACTAGTACAAGAGGAATACATTGACCTTTTCTGATATGTATATATATGAATTGAAACTGATTATTTAAGAGAAATATTTTTTATATAACTTCTCTAAAATAAGAAGACAAAATAAAAAAAAATTAGGTGATTTCTCTTAAAATAAAAATTGAAACTCAGCAAGAGTTCAAGTACGTTCAAAATTCAGGTTTTTGTTTTCTATAGAAATACCGAAAAAAATTAAAATAAAATAAGTAATAATGCTCTATTCGACTATGCCGAATCATCAATACCCTTTACCACTAATGCGTGTGAAGTAAATACATTATGCTTCGTACACACAGATTCATACATACACTCACAGATGACAATTTTCTTTTTAATAAAAGACGTAACATTTAATGAGTCATCAAATTAGTTATATTTTTGGCTATAACTTTTTTGCACTGAACCGATTTTGATAATGGTAAGGAATTCCAGTCTATTATGTCGATTTAAAATTGACAATTTTATGAAAGTTCTTTTCTCAGATATCGGTCTATATTTTTAAATATGTTAAATCGATTTTACTGATTTTAAATAGAAAATTTCTCAGGACATAACACAAAAGCTCAGGTCGAATTTCATTGAGCTCTGTCAATTATTGAGGCGCGGACATAGCTAAATCGACTGAGATTATTTCTTCCTTAACTTTACACGCGAAATGACAAAGTTAATATACCCTCTTCAGAACTTGTGGTGGTGGAGGGTATGAAAATTTTGTATTTGCAATTTTTAATATGAAAACAGAGAACGTGAAAAAGCAGACAAATCAAACCCTCTTTTTTATGGTTTTTAAATAACAAGAAGCGGGAACTCTTAGTTAATTTTATTGTTTAAAGGACAGACAGTTGAATCTGAAATAAAACATCAACATTTTTTTACAATTTTTTATCTAGATTTGTTTTAGTAAAAACAGTCTTTCCTCTAGACTCTCCAAAAAAAGCATATAACGAAATTATATTTTTTTGCCTTTAATTCTATATTTTGTGTGGCATTGACTTGTCTGCTTAAGTCTGCTGGGGAACAATAATCTTTTGTTGTTGTTATTGTTGTGGCAAAAATAAAAGAAATTGCTTTGTCTGATTTTGTCTTCTTTTCATTTTCTTAATTTTATTTCTTAAAATACTCCCTGATTATTCTTTCCCATGAGTCTATATTTTATTTACTTTGTGCCAGGAGTTAAAGACATAAACAGTTTTTTTTTCATATTTTATTTGGGATATTGACTCTCAAATGTGTCGCTGGCAAGATTGTTATCATAAAATTTTAATATTTATTTAATAGAGAATGAAAATATAAGACTCCGTAAATCACAACTCAAAACAGTTTTTGTTTCTTAAGTTTGTTTTAATTATAAATTATATTTTCTAAGTTTCAAATCTTAAACTCAGTTTAAGCGAGTTTAAACTCAGTTTAACTACCGAAAAATCAAGATCAACTTTTAAAAGTTTTATAATCAATTTAACCATTGATAACTTTTGCTAAATTTCAAATTTTAATCTTGGTTTAAGCGAGTTTAAACCAAGTTTAACTGACAAAAGGTAATTTTAATGTATTGAAATATAAATGAAAAATTTCATTTGACAAGAACTTTGATCTTGTCAAATTTTCTATAGAAAATTCAAGATCATTGATCTTGTCAAAATTTCTATAGAAAATTTTCTCAAGATCATTGATCTTGTCAAATTTTCTATAGAAAATTTTCTCAAAATCTTTGATCTTGTCAAATTTTCTATAGAAAATTTTCTCAAAATCTTTGATCTTGTCAAATTTTCTATAGAAAATTTTCTCAAAATCTTTGATCTTGTCAAATTTTCTATAGAAAATTTTCTCAAGATCTTTGATCTTGTCAAATTTTCTATAGAAAATTTTCTCAAGATCTTTGATCTTGTCAAATTTTCTATAGAAAATTTTCTCAAGATCTTTGATCTTGTCAAATTTTCTATAGAAAATTTTCTCAAGATCTTTGATCTTGTCAAATTTTCTATAGAAAATTTTCTCAAGATCTTTGATCTTGTCAAATTTTCTATAGAAAATTTTCTCAAGATCTTTGATCTTGTCAAATTTTCTATAGAAAATTTTCTCAAGATCTTTGATCTTGTCAAATTTTCTATAGAAATTTTTCTCAAGATCTTTGATCTTGTCAAATTTTCTATAGAAATTTTTCTTAAGATCTTTGATCATGTCAAATTTTCTATAGAAATTTTTCTCAAGATCTTTGATCTTGTCAAATTTTCTATAGAAATTTTTCTCAAGATCATTGATCTTGTCAAATTTTCTATAGAAAATTTTCTCAAGATCATTGATCTTGTCAAATTTTCTATAGAAAATTTCCTCAAGATCATTGATCTTGTCAAATTTTCTATAGAAAATTTTCTCAAGATCATTGATCTTGTCAAATTTTCTATAGAAAATTTTCTCAAGATCATTGATCTTGTCAAATTTTCTATAGAAAATTTTCTCAAGATCATTGATCTTGTCAAATTTTCTATAGAAAATTTTCTCAAGATCATTGATCTTGTCAAATTTTCTATAGAAAATTTTCTCAAGATCATTGATCTTGTCAAATTTTCTATAGAAAATTTTCTCAAGATCATTGATCTTGTCAAATTTTCTATAGAAAATTTTCTCAAGATCATTGATCTTGTCAAATTTTCTATAGAAAATTTTCTCAAGATCATTGATCTTGTCAAATTTTCTATAGAAAATTTTCTCAAGATCATTGATCTTGTCAAATTTTCTATAGAAAATTTTCTCAAGATCATTGATCTTGTCAAATTTTCTATAGAAAATTTTCTCAAGATCATTGATCTTGTCAAATTTTCTATAGAAAATTTTCTCAAGATCATTGATCTTGTCAAATTTTCTATAGAAAATTTTCTCAAGATCATTGATCTTGTCAAATTTTCTATAGAAAATTTTCTCAAGATCATTGATCTTGTCAAATTTTCTATAGAAAATTTTCTCAAGATCATTGATCTTGTCAAATTTTCTATAGAAAATTTTCTCAAGATCATTGATCTTGTCAAATTTTCTATAGAAAATTTTCTCAAGATCATTGATCTTGTCAAATTTTCTATAGAAAATTTTCTCAAGATCATTGATCTTGTCAAATTTTCTATAGAAAATTTTCTCAAGATCATTGATCTTGTCAAATTTTCTATAGAAAATTTTCTCAAGATCATTGATCTTGTCAAATTTTCTATAGAAAATTTTCTCAAGATCTTTGATCTTGTCAAATTTTCTATAGAAAATTTTCTCAAGATCTTTGATCTTGTCAAATTTTCTATAGAAAATTTTCTCAAGATCTTTGATCTTGTCAAATTTTCTATAGAAAATTTTCTCAAGATCTTTGATCTTGTCAAATTTTCTATAGAAAATTTTCTCAAGATCTTTGATCTTGTCAAATTTTCTATAGAAAATTTTCTCAAGATCTTTGATCTTGTCAAATTTTCTATAGAAAATTTTCTCAAGATCTTTGATCTTGTCAAATTTTCTATAGAAAATTTTCTCAAGGACTTTGATCCTGTCAAATTTTCTATAGAAAATTTTCTCAAGATCTTTGATCTTGTCAAATTTTCTATAGAAAATTTTCTCAAGATCTTTGATCTTGTCAAATTTTCTATAGAAAATTTTCTCAAGATCTTTGATCTTGTCAAATTTTCTATAGAAAATTTTCTCAAGATCTTTGATCTTGTCAAATTTTCTATAGAAAATTTTCTCAAGATCTTTGATCTTGTCAAATTTTCTATAGAAAATTTTCTCAAGATCTTTGATCTTGTCAAATTTTCTATAGAAAATTTTCTCAAGATCTTTGATCTTGTCAAATTTTCTATAGAAAATTTTCTCAAGATCTTTGATCTTGTCAAATTTTCTATAGAAAATTTTCTCAAGATCTTTGATCTTGTCAAATTTTCTATAGAAAATTTTCTCAAGATCTTTGATCTTGTCAAATTTTCTATAGAAAATTTTCTCAAGATCTTTGATCTTGTCAAATTTTCTATAGAAAATTTTCTCAAGATCTTTGATCTTGTCAAATTTTCTATAGAAAATTTTCTCAAGATCTTTGATCTTGTCAAATTTTCTATAGAAAATTTTCTCAAGATCTTTGATCTTGTCAAATTTTCTATAGAAAATTTTCTCAAGATCTTTGATCTTGTCAAATTTTCTATAGAAAATTTTCTCAAGATCTTTGATCTTGTCAAATTTTCTATAGAAAATTTTCTCAAGATCTTTGATCTTGTCAAATTTTCTATAGAAAATTTTCTCAAGATCTTTGATCTTGTCAAATTTTCTATAGAAAATTTTCTCAAGATCTTTGATCTTGTCAAATTTTCTATAGAAAATTTTCTCAAGATCTTTGATCTTGTCAAATTTTCTATAGAAAATTTTCTCAAGATCTTTGATCTTGTCAAATTTTCTATAGAAAATTTTCTCAAGATCTTTGATCTTGTCAAATTTTCTATAGAAAATTTTCTCAAGATCTTTGATCTTGTCAAATTTTCTATAGAAAATTTTCTCAAGATCTTTGATCTTGTCAAATTTTCTATAGAAAATTTTCTCAAGATCTTTGATCTTGTCAAATTTTCTATAGAAAATTTTCTCAAGGTCTTTGATCTTGTCAAATTTTCTATAGAAAATTTTCTCAAGATCTTTGATCTTGTCAAATTTTCTATAGAAAATTTTCTCAAGATCTTGATTTTTAATTTCAAGTTTATTATTTGCAATTACGATCTTGTTTATTTTTACTTTGCAACGGTTGATTTGAATATTATTGTGAAATTGTAATTAATAAAGCTTTGCCTTTATTAGAAATTTTTCGATGACGTTATTGCGAAATAATTAAATTACAGTTTCATTTGAAAATAAGTTCGCTAAGGCCCCGCAATATTTTGCAATTCAAATATGTCACGTTTTAATATTAGTTTACAAGCTACATGAACGAAAAAAAGATTAAAAAAAATTAATCAAAAAGTCTCGAAATTCAGCTTGAATATATTTTCATTAATATTTATAATAATTATTTTAAAATTTTCCTCAAATTTTCACAACTTTATTAATTTCCTTCCTTTTGTTCTTTTCAGGTAAGCATTTTTCATATTTATTGTTAAATTTTTTAAAAATAGAAATAAAATGGGCTGATAAAGGTGTCAGTACTCAAACCAATTGATTCGAAAGTAAGTGAGCTTTTAATGTTTTCACCATAATGGCATTAATATTTATTTGGAATGACAACAACCTCTTGAAAACTGAGTTGGGTCAAAGTTTTTGTTATTAACTATAAAGATGAGTATAAATGAAAATTTCATAGAAACTTAAATTTAGCAAGAATTGTAAATAAGTCTTATAATCAAAGATCAAAGATTTTGAGAAGATTTTCTATAGAAAAATTTTCTATAAAAAATTGACAAGATCAAAGATCTTGAGAAAATTTTTTGTAGAAAATTGACAAGATCTAAGATTTTGACAAAATTTTCTATAAAAAAATTGACAAGATCTAAGATCTTGACAAAATTTTCTATAAAAAATTGACAAGATCTAAGATCTTGAAAAAATTTTCTATGATAAAATTGACAAAATCTAATATCTTGACAAAATTTTCTATGGAAAAATTGACAAAATCTAATATCTTGACAAAATTTTCTATGGAAAAATTGACAAAATCTAATATCTTGACAAAATTTTCTATAGTAAATTTGACAAGATCTAAGATCTTGACAAAATTTTCTATAGTAAATTTGACAAGATCTAAGATCTTGACAAAATTTTCTATAGTAAATTTGACAAGATCTAAGATCTTGACAAAATTTTCTATAGTAAATTTGACAAGATCTAAGATCTTGACAAAATTTTCTATAGTAAATTTGACAAGATCTAAGATCTTGACAAAATTTTCTATAGTAAATTTGACAAGATCTAAGATCTTGACAAAATTTTCTATAGTAAATTTGACAAGATCTAAGATCTTGACAAAATTTTCTATAGTAAATTTGACAAGATCTAAGATCTTGACAAAATTTTCTATAGTAAATTTGACAAGATCTAAGATCTTGACAAAATTTTCTATAGTAAATTTGACAAGATCTAAGATCTTGACAAAATTTTCTATGGAAAAATTTGCAAGATCTAAGATCTTGACAAAATTTTCTATGGAAAAATTTGCAAGATCTAAGATCTTGACAAAATTTTCTATGGAAAAATTTGCAAGATCTAAGATCTTGACAAAATTTTCTATTGAAAAATTTGCAAGATCTAAGATCTTGACAAAATTTTCTATGGAAAAATTTGCAAGATCTAAGATCTTGACAAAATTTTCTATGGAAAAATTTGCAAGATCTAAGATCTTGACAAAATTTTCTATGGAAAAATTTGCAAGATCTAAGATCTTGACAAAATTTTCTATGGAAAAATTTGCAAGATCTAAGATCTTGACAAAATTTTCTATGGAAAAATTTGCAAGATCTAAGATCTTGACAAAATTTTCTATGGAAAAATTTGCAAGATCTAAGATCTTGACAAAATTTTCTATGGAAAAATTTGCAAGATCTAAGATCTTGACAAAATTTTCTATGGAAAAATTTGCAAGATCTAAGATCTTGACAAAATTTTCTATGGAAAAATTTGCAAGATCTAAGATCTTGACAAAATTTTCTATGGAAAAATTTGCAAGATCTAAGATCTTGACAAAATTTTCTATGGAAAAATTTGCAAGATCTAAGATCTTGACAAAATTTTCTATGGAAAAATTTGCAAGATCTAAGATCTTGACAAAATTTTCTATGGAAAAATTTGCAAGATCTAAGATCTTGACAAAATTTTTTATGGAAAAATTTGCAAGATCAAAGATCTTGACAAAATTTTCTATGGAAAAATTTGCAAGATCAAAGATGTTTACAAAACTTTCTATGGAAAAATTGACAAGATCAAAGATCTTGACAAAACTTTCTATGGAAAAATTGACAAGATCAAAGATCTTGACAAAATTTTCTATGAAAAAATTGACAAGATCTAAGATCTTGACAAAATTTTCTATGAAAAAATTTACAAGATCTAAGATCTTGACAAAATTTTCTATGAAAAAATTGACAAGATCTAAGATCTTGAAAAAATTTTCTATGAAAAAATTGACAAGATCTAAGATCTTGACAAAATTTTCTATGAAAAAATTGACAAGATCTAAGATCTTGACAAAATTTTCTATAGGAAATTTGACGAGATCAAAAATTTTTGCAAAAAATTTTTATAGAAAAATAAGTGTCATATTGTTTCATCGCATTTTTATACCCTCCAGCACCACAAATGGTCAGTTAACTGTGTCATAATGTTTATATATTCTTATGTCAGATCATAGGAATATATACAAAGTTGATTTAGCTATAATTCTCTGTCTTTCTGCTGTTGACACGCTCACATTCACAATTTGAGTATTTGCTTTAGTCCTGAGAAATTTCCTTTTTACAAATTAGCAAAATCGGTTCAGTATATTTAAAGATATAGACCAATGTCTGAGGTAACCTCTAAGTTCAAACAAAAAACTTTTGCAAAATTGTGAATTATAAATCGACAAATGAGAAGGAAATTTTGCCGTAACATTAAGTTATATGTACTTCATTACCATTAAATTCAGAAGAAAAAAAGTTATAGTCAAAATTATAACTGATTTTGTGACTCATTGAGAAACTTTTGTATATTGTGTATGTTTGTGAGTGTGAGTGTGTGTACAAAACGTAACATATTTACTTCGCATTCATTTGTGGCGGAGGGTATTGATGATTCGGCATAACCGACTATAAAATTATTAACTATTTTTTTCCAGAAATTATTCTAATTATTTTCACGAGTTTGAATACAATTTTTAGTTGTTTGTTTTTGAGGTTATCATGAGCATTTAACACGCCAGTTTTGGAAACATTTAAATATTATTTAAAAAACTTTTTATGATAGATTTTTATGGTGAAATATGAACATTTGAGAAAGGTAGGGGATAAGTCAAGTTCATTAAATTAGTTTTTAACATGTCTAGAATGAATAATTTACATTTTTAGTTAAAATATTTATTTAATTAGTTGTTATCAGGTTAAATGTTGAGTTCAAGGATTGATTAATTGTTATGTAATTGCTAAGAGAGAGCCTAAAGGTATGCTTTATAAATTGAATTGAGTAAGAGAGTAATAAGAGAGAGAGTAATAAATCGAAATCATGAGAGAAGTAATTGAAATTAATTTTTGTTTATGTTTTAAAATTCTCAGCTTCATTTTAAATTAACCTGTCTGAGCGCCCTTAAGTATGCCAGAGTTTTTAATCATGAAGGGTTAATTGGGACGTTAGTTTATAAACAAATAAAAAACGTTTTAATTTCAATTATGCTGTGGAATTTTTGTTTTATTTGTTTAGTTTGTTTTTGGGTTCTGTTTTCTAGAAACATAAAAAAGAAAATATCTTTATACTTTTTATTATTATATGATGATTTTAATGAATTTGTCATTGACAAGTTATGTATACAATTTTGTTTGTATGTCAATATATATATATATATATATAATATTTATTTTGTTATTATTATATGATGATGTCTTGTTATGTTTTAACCCTCCAGTTAAATAAACTTATAACAAACATTGTGGTCTATTTTTATTTTACAGCAGAGACGTTGCCATCTTAGGGCTTTTATATAATAAAAATTATAACTGAGGAGTGAGATTGGAAAATTCTTAACATACATTTAAGTCAATAAATAAGCAATTTTTATTTTAAGAATTTACAAACAAAAAAATTCTTTATACTTTTAACCACGAGTGATGAAATTTTGAACCTTTTTTGGAAACCCCCTCATTAATGTTTTTATAGCACTTTCTGTCACTTTGCTCGAACAGTTAGCCCATTTCCGCATAAATTCTACAACACTTTTGCACACCGTTATCACAACAATTGTATCTCAGTTCTGGAATGACCCGAATCAAATTGTCAAGCCAGCGACAGTTGTATCAAACGAAAGTTTCTCGCCAAGAAAAAATTATCGGATACAACCGAACTGTTACCATAACAAGGACTTTTTTGTGCTCATCAGTTCTCTTTCACTGGCCTTAGGTCCGGTCAGTTTGTAAGATTTAGAAAATTCCACATTATTCTTCTTGCACTACTCAAGGCTTCGCTTGCCATAGTGACAGTTTGCCAAGTCAACCAAAATATAAGTGGACATGGATCCGAGCATTTTGGAAGATTTGCTTCTTTTGGTACAAATACCACATTGTGGCTTTTGTACCACTCAAAGGTTAGAGAAAGAGTGCAAAGTCAGCCCAAAAATAAGTGGGTGAATTGTGAATGGATGCAGCCTGCTTTATGTAAATTTCGGTACTTATAGAGCCCCTTTTCTTTTTCTTCAACAGTTCATCGAGCATCAGCAATATAAAATTTTTGATTACGAAGGTTGTAAAAAAGTCTGCCATGAATTCAAATTTGTTTTTAGAAAACTTTAATTCAATTTCGGTGCTCTGCTTTCGGCTTCTAAATTTTGAGCGGCATTCAAGTCAGGAACTTTTTGAAACTTGTGTATTTTTAAACCTGCTTTTGTTTTAACTTTTCGTACCAAATAGTATGAGCACTAAGCTAACCGGGTTGCTTTTCTACCGGATGTGTTGGGAGCTGTTTTGAAAATGTTTTATATTTTTTTTTAATTTTAGAAAGATCACGTGAACCATTCCTTCTACAGGAACCAGGTTTTCTATTAACGGACAAGTTTTCCCGGTACTTTTTAATAACATTGAAAACAGTTCGAAAGCAGACCTTTGGCCAACTTTTGATAGGACCAAGTGGGGTTTTGTTGAAAATATTTAATGATTTTATAACGAAGTTATTTCTGGTCACTCATTTTAATCAGATTCAAAGGTAACATGATCAGAAGTAATATGAAATAATACTTGGATTAAATACTTGGATTAAAAGTTTTAATGTAAAATGTTTGTTAAGAGTTTTTCAATCTCACCCTCTAAAATTTTCAATCATGACTCTGTTATTTCTCCTATAAAAACTTTAATTTGCAACAAAATTTCTCAAAGTATTTAATACATTTTCCCATCATCATTTACTTTAACTTTTATAATCTCTGGAATTATAACACTTTTCTTTTTGATAAAGTTTTCTCTCGTTCTTTCTCTTTCCTTCCATCATTATGTATAACATATTTTAACCCATTTCACAAAAGCTAAATCAATTAGTGTTTTTAAATTTATAATTTTATATTATACACGTGTCATTTCCACTCCCCTTGATTCCTGCGAAACTCACCATCTACCCACCTTTCTTCTCACTTACCTCTATTTTCTGGAAAAACTTATGAAACATTTTCAAATCTGCATTCCACCTTTGACCTTTTGACTATAGAATTTCACAATGCATCATCAAATTGCTGTTGTGCATACACACGACTTCAGTTTTAAGTTTTTTTCTCTTTATTTCCGTCCCCCCTCGCAGAAAAAAAATTCCCAAACTGCATAAAAGCCAGTTGAAATCATTCCATAGAAATGATAAAAGCGAATTTTGTACACATGACCAAATAACTGTGCAAAAAAAAGGTTTTTGTTTTATTCTAAAAAAAAAAAAAAAAAAAATTCTCAACAATTTTCGGATCCATGGTTTTCAATGGAAAATTAAGACTTTCAATGGGAAATTTCAAATGCCAAAATTGTCTATACACATGTCCTTTACAGCAGGAAATTACATAAAAAATTTTATAACGCGAATGTTTTGAAAAAAAACGTGGGATGGAAATTATTCCATAATTTAAAACAAATCGAGATTTTTTTATTTTATATTTTTCAAGATTTTGACTTTTAAAAAGTAACGCTGTTTTTTTAAAAAAGTCCAATATTTATTCTCTAAAGATTTTGGTCTTATAAATTTTAGGATCTTGTTTTTTAAGGTCTTAATCTTTCTTCTAAGTATCTTGTTATTTTTTTAAAGATCCTGATTTTTTCCCAAAGATCTTGGCCTTTTCCAAATGTCTTGAATATTTTTCTAAAGATCTAGATCTTTTTTCTAAAGTTCTAGATATTTTTCTAAAGATCTTGATCATTTTTTTCTAACGATCTTGATCTTTTACTTAATATCTTGACCTTTTTTCAAGATTATTCTAAGGATTTTGATATTTATTCCTTAAAATCCTGATATATTTTTTATATGATCTAAATTTTGTTCTAATGATGTTGATTTTTATTTAAAGATCTCGATCTTTTTTCTAAAGATCTTGTTTTTTTTAAGATCTTCATCTTTTTTAAAAATATCTTATTTGTTTTTTAAGATCTTCATCCTTTTTCTACAGATCTTCATCTTTTTTCTGATCTTCATCTTTGTTCAATGTGTTTGTCTCTTTTTTTCTAAAAATTTTCACGTTCTTCTAAAGACCTCGATCTCTTTTAATGATCTTGATTTTTTTCAAAAGACGATGATCTTTTTTTAAAAGTTAGTGATCTTCTTCAAAAAAAAAAAAAAGTGATCTTTTTTGAAACACCATGATCTATTTTTGAATGATTTCGATATGTCTTCGAAAGATTGTTTACTTTGTAAAGGTCTTGATCTTTTTTTCTAATCTTTCATCTTAAGATTTTGATATCTATAATTTTTTAATATTGATATTTAATATTTAAAAAAAAATCTTTAAGGACATCTAAATATATAGACTTTAAAGTTCCTCTTGCATATTTTGAAGATCCATTTTTTTAAGATAACGATCCTTTCTAAATCTTATAATCAGTTCTTTGTGATCCTGATGTTCATATAAAAATTCTCAATCATTAAGGCGAACATTTTTTTCTCTTTTAAAAGGAACAATTTCCTTTCTTAAGATTATGGTCGTCTTTTGATCTCGATTTTTTTATTAAAAAAATAATATTATTAATTTCCTATAGGGAATTCTGTAAAAATCTAGATACTCTACCTTTAATTTTCCACTTTACACTCAGATCAATTCTATTTTAGTTCTTGAGTAATTCTAGATTAGTTCTACGTCAGTTGTAGTTCAGTTTTGGTTCAGTTTTAGTTCAGTTATAGTTCAATTCTAGTTTAGTTCTTCGTCAGTTCTGGTTCAGTTTTAGTTCAGTTCTGGTTCAGTTCTAGTTCAGTTCTAGTTCAGTTTTAGTTCAGTTCTTGTTCAATTCTAGTTTAGTTCTACGTCAGTTCTAGTTCAGTTTTGGTTCAGTTTTAGTTCAGTTATAGTTCAATTCTAGTTTAGTTCTTCGTCAGTTCTGGTTCAGTTTTAGTTCAGTTCTGGTTCAGTTCTAGTTCAGTTCTAGTTCAGTTTTAGTTCAGTTCTTGTTCAATTCTAGTTTAGTTCTACGTCAGTTCTAGTTCAGTTTTGGTTCAGTTTTAGTTCAGTTATAGTTCAATTCTAGTTTAGTTCTACGTCAGTTCTGGTTCAGTTTTAGTTCAGTTCTGGTTCAGTTCTAGTTCAGTTCTAGTTCAGTTTTAGTTCAGTTCTTGTTCAATTCTAGTTTAGTTCTACGTCAGTTCTAGTTCAGTTTTGGTTCAGTTTTAGTTCAGTTCTTGTTCAATTCTAGTTTAGTTCTACGTCAGTTCTGGTTCAGTTTTAGTTCAGTTCTGGTTCAGTTCTATTTTAGTTCTACGTCAGTTTTAGTTCAGTTCTGGTTCAGTTCTATTTTAGTTCTACGTCAGTTTTAGTTCAGTTCTGGTTCAGTTTTAGTTCAGTTCCACGTCAGTTCTAGTTCAGTTCTGGTTCAGTTTTAGTTCAGTTCTGGTTCAGTTTTAGTTCAGTTCCACGTCAGTTCTAGTTCAGTTCTGGTTCAGTTTTAGTTCAGTTCTGGTTCAGTTCTATTTTAGTTCTACGTCAGTTCTAGTTCAGTTCTGGTTCAGTTTTAGTTCAGTTCTGGTTCAGTTTTAGTTCAGTTCCACGTCAGTTCTAGTTCAGTTCTGGTTTAGTTCTAGTTCAGTTCTGGTTCAGTTCTATTTTAGTTCTACGTCAGTTCTAGTTCAGTTCTTGTTCAGTTTTAGTTCAGTTCTTTTCAGTTCTAGTTCTTTTCAGTTCTAGTTTAGTTCTAGTTCCGTTCTTTTCAGTTCTAGTTCAGTTTTTGTTCAATTCTAGTTTAGTTCTAGTTCACTTCCTGTTTATTTCCGGTTCAGTTCTATTACAGTTCTAATTCTGTTCAGTTCTACTTCAAGTTTAGATTTAGATTATTTCTAGGTTTGGTTTTAGTTCAGTTATATCAATATTTTATTTAATTTTCTTTTTCATTTTTAATTAAGAATTTTCTGAAAGTGTATATTTTTTATTCTTTTTATGAAATGACTCTAAAAGAGAGAGAACACAATTTTGTTATCCTTGAAATAATGAAGCCACACGTTTCTCTAAAACTCTGACTGCTTTTAGAAATTAGCTTAAAAATTTTATAAATGTATCCTGATTAGTGGTTTATTCAAGGTTTTATAGTTTATTTTAAAGTGTAAATTTGGACAATTTATTTATTAAATTTTAAATAAAACAGAAGAGTTGATGATGAGCTGGTAAATCACAGATTTTTAATAATTTCATTATTGTTCACTGTTTCCTGCTGATGCTGTTTTTTATTTAATTTATTTTTATCGTCCTTTGGAGAACATTTTCTTTATAAATTATTAACATTAGTCCTGATTTCAACGTCATTTTGTGTAAAATTGCATGTCCATCAATGTGAATCTTTTTCATGGATAATTTTTTTTTGTTTTATCTCAATCAAATAATTTTTCAGGAATTTCAAGATGAATCTTTAATAGTTCCCCTAAAAGCTTTCCAATTGTTGCTTGTTGTGGTGAAGATTATTTTAAATTTCCAACGAATTAAATAAGTGAACTGTAATTTTTTTTCAAGGATTTCAATTTAAATTTTGTCCTTTTGCTAACAAAGTCCCAAAAACTTTGTCTATTCTAAGTCTATTTTAAATTTTAAGGTAAAAATCTGTTTAATTACACAATTGACTTTTCCTGGAAATGGATTTCGTTTAACATACAAAAGCTTTCCTATCACAGTTAAAAGTGCAATACAAAATATCTCAAGCTAATTTCAATCTATTTTTATAGTTTCACTTCACTTCCCTCGAATTCAGGCAAAACATTTCACAAGTCTATGCAATAATTTGTATTAAAAAAAATGCCTTTAGCCTCCGCTTGTGTATCCTTTTTTCCACCCCTCATGAATTTTGTTTCATGACTTTATTCTAGGCGGCATGTGGTATTTTTATTGTGTACTTGTTGTTGTAAACTTAATGACGTAGTTTAGTCTGAGGGGAGTGTTAGGAAAGAGAATTATATTACTCTTTTTTTATTTTTGCTAACAACTAATAGAGAGAGAGAGCGAGAGAGAATGAGAGTGGGGATAAACTAATATATACTCTCTTGTTAAAAGTCTCCACATTAATTGTTGAAGTATTTATTAGTGTTGCCATTGTTATATGAGTCATTTTGTGTTACAAACTAAATAAAGTGATAATGATTTGCTTTATTTGTTTTTTTTATTTACTTTTAAAAGCAATTTTTATAGATACTTGAAAAATTTAGTAAAATACCGGAATCAGGTGTTCTATTCTTTGAAGATTTAGGTTAGCTTTCCGCTCAAGGCCACCGCCTTCTTTAGCGGATTGATTAAGGCATTTCCATTCAAATTCCAGGGAATTTCCATAACAATGAAATAATTTAACCAGCTCCTTTATTTGGTATTTCGATATCGACACCCGGATATTTAAAATTTCTATAGATTTCCTTATTCGAAAAAGCGGATGAATGCGATGTAAAAATATTTTTTACAAACGAAAAACTTTTTTAGTTCTAAATAGATTTTAATTCAGTTGTTTTTAGTTTAACCTATTTTGGACTAATACTTCATTTTAGCAGCAAGTACAGATTGAAGTTCTTATTATAATTTTTATTTGGCTTGAAATGTCAACAAAAAAACCGAAATTCCGGATTTTTTTTCCCTGCGTAAAGCCAGTTAATATAGTCCATTGTCAAAATGGAAATAATAAGAAAAAATTTTAATTGATTTCGGATTTAGTACTATTTTAGTGCAGTTCTAGTTTAGTTATATTTCTTTATTGCTCTTGTTCAGATTCTAGCTCAGTTTCTTCTACAGTTCTAGTTTAATTATAGTTCAGTTTTCGTTAATTTCTAGTTAAGTTCTAGTTTAGATCTTGTACACTTCCAAAAAATTTATAGTGCAATTTCAGATTAGTTCTAGCTCATTTCTACTTCTACATTTAATTGTATTTTCTAGATCAGTTCTTTTTCAGTTCTAGTTCAGTTCTTGTTCAGTTTCAGTTCAGTTCTAGTTGAGTTCTACCTCAATTCTAGTTCATTTCTTTTTCAGTCATTTTTTAGTTCTAGTTCAGTTTTAGTCCAATTTTAGTTCAGTTTTAGCCCAGTTTTATTTCAGTTCTATTTCGGTTCTAGTTCAGTTATAGTTCCGTTCTAGTCCAAAATTTAGTTCAGTTCTAGTCCAGTTCTAGTTCAGTTCCAGTTCAATTCAAGTTCAGTTCCAGTTCAGATCTAGTTCATTTCTTTTCCAGTTGTTTTTCAGTTCTAGTTCAATTCCAGTTCAATTTTATTTCAGTTCTAGTTCTTGTTTAGTTTAGGTTTAGTTTCAGTTATGATACAGTTATGTTTATAGTTCAGTCCTAGTTCATTTGTTGTTTGGTTTTACTCCTTTTCTGGTTCAGACTCTAATTCAGTTTTAGAGCTGATTTAGTTCCCTTCTTTAGAACTCTTCTCTTTCACTTCTTGTTTGGTTCTGTTCCACTTTTTTATATTTCATTTCTGGTTTAGTTCCAGTTAAGATACAGTTATGTTTATAGTTCAGTTCAAGTTCATTTGTTGTTTGATTTTACTCCTTTTCTGGTTCAGTTTAAGTCCAGTTCTATTTTAGTTCTTGTTAATTTTTGGTTCAAATTCTAACTCAGTTTTAGAGATGATTTAGTTCCCTTCTTTAGAACTCTTCTCTTTCACTTCTTGTTAGGTTCTGTTCCACTTTTTTTTATATTTCATTTCGTGGAATTTTTTTAAGGGGAATTTTCTCATTCAGTAGTTCATGTTAATTAAAATATTTTTAAAATCAACAAAGTTCAATAAAAAGCCATTAAACTTAATTATACCGGTTTATAAATATTTAAATTAATCTAAAAAAGAATTAATAATAAAAATATAAAATGAATTTATTTTATTTGTAAGGAGATGTAGAATGAACAACAACAACAAAAATATTTATAATAAAACAAATAATAATTAAATAAAAATCGTCAAAATCATAA
The DNA here is from genome assembly GCA_004302925.2 of Cochliomyia hominivorax. Lineage (NCBI taxonomy): Eukaryota > Metazoa > Arthropoda > Insecta > Diptera > Calliphoridae > Cochliomyia > Cochliomyia hominivorax. Next base: position 83,554,251 of record PYHX02000158.1, on the reverse strand, counting down.
AGAGAATTTAAATAAATTAACAGAAAAATAAGTTATACAATAAACAAATAAGAATGTTGTATTCGGCTGTGCCGAATCTTCAGTATCCCCTACCACAAATGTGTATGAAGTAAATATGTTATGATTCGTACACACTCATACATACACTCACAGAAGTATGAAATAAATAAAATTCGTTTTCTGATATGAGTTCTAAAATTAGTTATATTTTTGACTATAACTTCTTTTAACTGAACCGATTTTAATAGTGGTAATAAAAAATACAAAGAGTTTAATATTATGGCAAAATTACATTCTAATTTGTCGATTTATGATTGACAACTTTACGAAAAGTTATTTGCATGAACTTAGAGTTTAACTCAGTTATCGGTTAATACCTTTTAATATACTTATCTGATTTCGCTGGTTTCAAATAGCAAACTTCTTAGGACTACAACAAATACTCAGGCCAAATTTAATGGAGCTCTGTCTATTATTATAGATGTGAGGGTGCTAGCAACAGATAGACATACAAACGGGCATAGCTTAATCGACTCAGATTTTGTTTTGATGCAAGAATATATATACATTATGGGATCTGAGATTATTTCTTCCTAGAATTACACACGGAATGGCAAAGTTAATATAACACTTGAGATGGTGAAGGGTATAGAAAGAATTAATGAAATTTAAACAAAGAATAAATAAGTGTAAATTAAGTGGAGACTTTTATTACTTGTAAAGGGAGAATATTTACTTTTTGAGTAAAACGAAAGAGTTAACCTCTCTTTTCTTTAAGAGATTCGTTTGAATTTATAAAATAACTTAAGAGAGTATAAATTTGATTATATATTTATAATCATTTATATACATTTTGTGACAAAGAGAATCATTTATATATACTTTTGTATATATAAACGTCTGTTGTTTTATTTTATTTTTTATTCTGTGTAGAGTTTTTCTTGTGTTTTTGAATAATTTTTATTGAGTTTTTAAAGCTTTTTGCTTACAATTTTTGAAATTTTTATATCAGTCTACATCAAATGATGAAACTGTGCTCATCTTGCAGAAGCTCTAATCTGCTAAATATTGTGATTGATCAACGTCTTAGAATTGACACCTGTCGATATCTAATCGAGATATTATCGCGACGCATAACGGGTGAATAAATCGCCAAAAAAAAAATTAACAACACAAAAAATCGTTTATTAATTACAAAAAGTGAAGAAAAAAATTAATAAAATAATTATTGTGAAGTGTGGAAAAAAAGTTTCAAGGCAAAAAAACAAAATCAAGAGAATTTCTTTAAGAATTCCTTGAGCAACAGATTAAAGAAAACAGAACGTAAATCTGGGAATCTGTAAAGGAATTGTGGTTAACAGAAAGAAATCAGAAAATCAAGAAAGATTTCAAACAGAAATCTTTAAAGCGAAATACTGAATTTTAAAATAAAATTAAGAAAAATAATCCCAATTTTTATTTTTTAAATTAAATTTTATATAATTTTATTGAATAATCGAATGAAATTTTGAAAAAATTTTTCAAAAATTATATATAAAAAATTCTTCTAATAAATATTAAGTATTTAAAAAAAATCTTTATATATCTGAATAAAATTGGTTTCTCATCTATATACCAACCAATACTTCTACCAAAAAATACATATATATTAAATACATATATAAACAACAATTTATATATAAATAAAAAAGGTAATTTTTAATGGTGTTTGAAAAAAAGCTTCAGAAAAAAATCTAAAACAAGAAAAAAAAATCGTTGGAACTAAACAAAAACTACAACAACTAAAAATAATCTTAAATAAAACAAAAAACAAAAAAAATAATTAGGAAAATGTAAAATAATGTGAGAAATACAACCAAAATAAAGAAGCAAATAAAACAAAAACTTTTGCAAACTTTGTGGAATTAAACATAATCATCATCACCATCATCATCATTAACGTCATTATCATCATCATTATAATTATTATTTGTTTCGCCTTTTTTAAATTTTCAGTGAAAGTTTTTTTTGCTTCTTCGTTATTCAGTTTAATGTTTAGTTTTTCCATTTTCCGTTTTTTATACCCTCCACCAAGTGGTATGAAGAGGGTTTTTTTATTTTGTCACTCCGTTTGTAACGCTAAGAAAAAATCATCTCAGATCCAATAATTCATATATATTCTTGCAACAAATCAAAATCTCAGTCGATTTTGCTATGTCCGTCTCTCTGTCGGTACAACTGAGAAGTTTCCTATTTAATTCTAGCAAAATCGGTTGAGTTAATTAAAAGATATAAATCGATATCTGAGACAACCACTTAGTTCAAGCAGAAAACGTTCGTAAAATTTTAAATTTTAATTGACAAATTAAAGTATTTAGAATGAAAATTTTGTCATAATATTAAGTCATATGTACTTCATTATTATTCCAAAAAGGATCAAAATCGGTTCAGTAGAGTAAGACAGTTATAGCCAAGAATATAACGAAAAACTTCTATAAATTCTATATGTCTAAGAGTGCATGTGTGAGTGTGTTTGTACGAAACATAACTCATTTACTTCACAGACACTTGAGGTGGAGGGTATTGAAGATTCGGCATTGCTGCATATAATATTGTTACTTGTTTTTTGTGTTGTTTTTATTTGCTCATATTTTTCTCCTTTAAGTAAATATTTTTTTATTTTATTTTTTATTTTAATTTCCGCTAATGGATATTTTTTTGACAAATATTGGACCATTAGAAATCAGAAATGGGGTGGCTGAACTGCACCAACATGAGATATAAATATAAAAATAAAAAGTTGAAATTTAACCGGTTTCCCAGTCATTTTCCCAAAAATAAATTTATTGTTTTTTAATCTGAATCTTATTGCGTCCTACTTTGAGTTTTAATACAGTTAAGTTCTTAAAAAGTACAGTTTAAATATCTCTGTTTTATTTAAATTTCAGTTCAATACTAAATTCAAATCTTATTTTGGTCTATTCGAGTTTAGTAACTTCAAAGCTAAATTTATATTTCTACCTCTGTTCCCTATCGGTTTTAGATAAGATCTACTTCAGTTCTTGTTCTTATTTCATTACTATTTTATATCAAATTCAAAATTTTGTGTCTGGTCGTATTCTTTTTAAGTTCATTTCTAGTTAAGTTCTCGCTCTAATTTAAAATTTCGATATCATCTCAACTAATTCTCTGTTAACTTTGGTTCAATTCCGGTTCGTTTCATTTCAAATTTAATTTTTATTTTAAGTTGTTGTACAGTTTAATCTCAGTTATAACTCGGTATATCTCCCTTTCCAATTCTATTCTTCTATCTATTCCGGTTTCGTTCGTAATTGTAGAGAGCTTAAGTTTATTTTTAATTCAATTCCAATTAATTTCAGTAGTTCTCATTCAGATTTAGTTCAGTTCCAGTCTAATTTTATTTAACTTCTCAATTACATCTTAATCGATTCAGTTTCATGTTTGTTTATTCTACTTCTTTTCTTATTTTTAAAAATTTCTTTTTAAATTTTACTACTTCAGTTTAAGTTTAATTTTATTTAATTTATAAATCTGATCTTAATTAATTCTGAATTTCCGTTCTTGCTAGTTAATTTTCATATCAGTTCTAGTTCAATTTTTCTTAAGTTCCAGTTCTGGTTTAATTCTGGTACACTTCGACAGAAAATGTTTTTGGTTTTAAATTTTTTTCGATATATATATATTTTTTTTTTTTGATATAAATCGTTTTCTTTAATTTTTCGATCTTAATTTTTTTTGAAGAAAATATTTTCGATCATAAAAATTTTACAAAAAATTTTTTATCTTTATTTTTGTTCGATCTTTAAAATTTTCGATATCAATTTATTTTGAAAAAAATTCCCGATCCCTAAGTATTTAAAAAAAATGCTCTTTAAATTTCGGTCTTTAATTAAAAAATCAGTTTTTTTGTTTGAAAAGCAGTTTCGGTCTTTAGAATTTGGTCGAAAAAAGGTTCGGTCTTTATATTTTCTTTTCTTTATTTCATTTATTTTTTTATTTTTGATCTTTAAGAGTTGTTGTTAAAGTTCCTTGATTTCTCATAAAAATGTAGAGTTATCAGTCAACAAATGTAGAGTTGCCAGTCAAAAAAAATAATACAAAAATTGTTAATTTGTTAATAAAAAAAATATATAAATTTTCTAGGGAAGACTCATCGATAAAATACAATTTATGAAGAAGATTTATTGATAACTTTACTTTTCAAAACTAATAAAATCTGATTTTTTACCGATTTTTTTTTTTCTAGAAAATCAAAAAATTTTTTCTCATCAATAAATATTAAGAACAAAAGTTGTACTTTAAAATATTAAAAATGAATTTAGAACGAAATTTTTCTAACAAAAAATTTAGGACGAAATTTTCCTGAAAAATCAAATATTTTTAAGAACCAAATTTGTCTAACAAAAAAATTCAGTTTTTTTTCGATAAATAATTTCGGTCTTAAGAATGTTCGGTTGGAAATGTTTGGTCTTTATTTATTATTTTTTTTTTTTATTTTTTTATTTTTTATTTTTATTTTTTAATTTTATTTTTTATTATTATTTTTAATTTTTTATTTTTATTAAAAAAAAAACATAAAATTATTTAAGAAAAATTCACCCAATCCTAAAATTTTCCAGGAAATTTTTGTTCCAATATTTTTTAAGAAAAATTTCGTTCTTAAATTCGTTTTTTAAATATTTTAGAGTAAAATTTTGTTCCTTAAAATTTGTTGTATAAGGAAAAAATTTCGTTTTCTAAAAAATAATCGATTATTATTCTTAAATGTTCCTTATCGATAAAAAATCTAAAGCTGATTTTGTTCGTTTGGAAAAAAGGTGTTATCATTACATTTTCTTATACACCAATTTTTGTATCGATAAATTTTCTTTAAGATAAATAACGTTAATGATTAATTTTTTTAAAGGAAATTAATGTTATCGATAAATTTTGTTAGAAAAATTAATGTTATCGATAAATTTTGTTTATAAAATTTATGTTTTTATTAAATCTTCCCTACAAAATTTATGTTATATTTATTAACAAATTATCGATTTTTCTATTCTTTTTGTTAACTAACGACTCTATATGTTTATTAGGAATCAAGGAACTTTAGCTTATGTAATTAATGTCCATGACCGCTCTTATAGAAAAAATAAGAAAAAGAACTTATTTGTTACTATTTGCTCTTTTATTTTTATTACTTTTTATTCTTGTCGTCGTCGTCGTCGTCTTTTTTCTCGCTTTATTAACTAGAATATTGTTGAATCATATGATTTTTATTAAATGAAAATATATAATTTTTTATTTACATTTTTATTTACTTGACGACAGACGACAACCTAAAATAGAACCAACAAACAACGACAGCCAAAACTCTACAGAATGATTCTCCAACTCAAAAACCCCATAATGAACGTTATCAATTAATTTCTATATATATGATTTTTTTTCCTTTTCGCAATACAGCGTAAATTATTAAAGTTTGTTTTTGGTTTTTGTACCCTCCACCACCACAGGTGGTAAAGAGGTTATATTAACTTTGTCATTCCGTTTGTAACGCTAAGAAGGAATCATCTCGGATGCTATAATGTATATATATATTCCTGCATCAATTCAAAATCTGAGTCGGTTTAGCTGTGTCCGTCTGTGTATTATTGGCACGCTCACATCTACAATAATCGACAGAACTCGATGATAAAGCTGGGTATTTGTTATGGAGAAGTATATTAAAAGATATAGACCAATATGTATATGTATATGTGAGTGTGTATGAACGGAATGTAATGTATTTTATTTCAAACACATTTGTAGTAGAGGGTGATTGTAGATTCGACGTAGCCGAATCTAACATTGTTTTACATACTAATACACTTGTTGTATTTGTTTTTTTATATATTTTGGTGTAGAGATACTTTTGTAATATATATTTTATTCAAGTCATTGTTTATTTAAGCTTTTTTTGAATTATTTTCTCATGTAAATTTTTACGACTTTTTTTGTAGTTTATTTTTCGTAGTTTTGTTTAAATGTCGTAGTTCCTTTTTTTTTTGTTAAATGTAAAAAAAACGATCGACTGACTAAATAAATGATTCTTGTTCTTAACAAATCATTTGTTGCAACAAATTCAAGTTCAATGAAATGATCTTTTTTTATTTTTATATTCTGAATTTTATTTTATTTTTTTTTTGTTTCTCTCTTCGAATAGAAAATTTAAATAAATTTTTAATGGGCGGTTGATTTTTTTTGCATTATTTACTCGTTAATTGCTAACATTTTTATATATTTTAATTATTATATTTTTCCCATTTAAGGAGTGAGGTTGAAATGTTCTTAACATACATATATGTTAATAAAAATGAAATCACTTAATTTTTATTTAATTGAAATTATTATTACAATTTTGAACATTTTTCGGAAACCCTTCTATTAACCTGCAACTTCGCTCGAACATTTAGTTTATTTCCGTTTAAAATCTGCCACTTTTTCAAATCTCTTTTAATAGGAACCCAATATTTCTCCACTTGCTTGGTACAAATGCCACATTATTGTTCTTGTACCACTCAAGGGGCCTGTTTACCATAGTGATAGGATGTCATGTCGCATTAGCAACATTACAATTCAATTCTCTACTTGTAAGAGTCCAATATATCTACTGGTCTTAACTTCGGGCATTTTAAAGGTTATACCTCTCTTGGTACAAATACTACATTATTGTTCTTGTAGCACTCAAAGGGCCTGTTCACCATTGTGAGAGGATGTCTAGTTTTTTGTAGACACTTCCAGATTTTAATTTGGTTGGTTTCTTTTGTCGCAACTGCATATTGATTTGAATTTTTTGGAAAAAGTTTGACTGCTTTTGGGTCTTAAACCTTTCTTCAACATTCCCTTGAAATTGCGAAGAAACTGCACGTTCTTCTGCTCTTCAATTCTCTTTTAATAGTGGCCATAGCTCCGAGCAGTTTGAAGGATTTTCCTCTCTTGGTACAAATACCGCATTATTGTTCTAGTAACACTCAGAATGTCAAGTCAGCCCAAAAATATGTGGACACATTACGAAGCGGAAGCAGCCTTTTTCTAAACATTCCTTGATGAAAATTTCGGTATTATAGAGCCTGTTGTAGCAAACTGCATATTGCTCGCATACCAAGAAATTTTTGGAAAATTTTGACTGCTTTTAGGTCCTGACTTCAGTTTCAGTTTCGCCCTCTGTGTTCGGTCTCTAAATTTGTTAGCAGCTCTCCTATCAAGAAAAGCCTTTTATGTTTTCCCAACTTGCATTTGCTTTAACTGTTAGTACCAAGTGGTCCAAGCAATCAGCCAGTCGGGCTGCTTTCCTATCGGATGTGTAAGGAGCTGCTTTCTACTTTTTGGCTTTAGAAACATCATTCTATCTACCTTTACTACTTTTGCTTTCAACGGAAATGTTCTCCCAGTACCGTTGGAAACAGTTTGACCGCAGAATTTTATATGCTTGATCAACTTTTTGTAGGACCAAGTTAGATTTGTTGAAAATATTGCTCATTGGTAACTCAGATCAGGTTAACAATAAATTCAATTGCTTCATAATAAACAAAATGACTGACATGTTTTACAAAGTTAACTTGGATCATACAAAAAGTCAAATAATATTTAGATTAAAAGTTTTAAAGAAAAATGTCTGTTTAGAAATTTTCAATCTCACTCCTTAGTAAACAATTTATTTAGCAAATAAATCTTTTGTTTTTCTCAGTTTTTTTTTCAAAACATATTTTTATAATATTTTTCGCAGAATTTTGTTTTCTTTAAATAATTTTAAAAATAATTCTTTTTGTTTTTGTTTATTTTCCAGCTTCTGCGACATAATAAATATTTGTAAATTTGTTTATTTTGTAAAAATCCCTGAATTTTATTTAAAATCTTAAATTTGTATTATATTCGAGAAAAAAAGAACATTATTTTGTCATAACAAATAAAATTTGTTTTTCATAGTGGGAGAGAAATTTCTAAAAAGTCTGATTTGTGTAATAAAACAAAAACTTTTAAATAACAAAATTCTTTAATAACAAAATTTTGTTTTAAAAGAATTTAATAAAAATAAAATTATAACGAAAATATTTTTGCAAAAATATATTTTATACTAAAATTATTAATTTTAAGGTAAGAAAAAATATTAACAATTAAACAAAATTAAAAAAAATGTTGCATGATTTATTATTAATATAACTAATTTTTTAAGAGAAATTTCTGTAACAGCTCGTTCTCGATTCTGGCTTAATTCCACTTTAACTCTCGATCACATCTGTTTCAGTTTCAGTTCAGTTGTCGATTTGATCATCTTTAGTTCACGATCATTTTTGCTTAAGTTCTAATTCAGTTCTCTATTTTATTTTCTTTAGTAATAATTCAGTTCTAGTTACAGATTAATGTTAGTTCCAGTTCCAGTTATGTTCTCGATTAAATCATTTTCAGTTTTGATTAAGTTTTAGCTTAATTTATGATCAGTTCTAGTACTGTTCAAATTCAACTTTACTTCATTTTGGGATCAGCTTTAATTCTGTTTTCAATCACCTTAGTTATTTCATTACCGTTCTAGTTCACTTCTAGTTCAGTTCTACTTAATTTCCAGTACAGTTCTAGTTCATTGCTTCATTTGTTCTTTTACAATTCTAGTTAATTTTCAAACTCGGTTTAGATTCCATTTTAGTTTATGACTCATTTGTGGTAGAGTTTATGTTAAATTTCCGTTCAGTTCTTCCTAACATATATATTAGTCCCTAGTTCATTTTTTTAGTTTCCAGTTAACTTTGAGATCGGTTCTGTTACAGTTCTAATTCAATTTTATTTCGCGATCAGCTTTAATTCTGTTCCTTTTAGTTCCATTCTCGTTTAGTTCTAGTTTAGTTTTAGTTAAGTTTTAATTCAGTTTCTAAGAGAAAATTGCTTGTCTAAACAAGCAAATTTTCTAAGAAAAAATTGCTTGTCTAAACAAGCAAATTTTCTAAGAGAAAATTGCTTGTCTAAACAAGCAAATTTTCTAAGAGAAAATTGCTTGTCTAAACAAGCAAATTTTCTAAGAGAAAATTGCTTGTCTAAACAAGCAAATTTTCTAAGAGAAAATTGCTTGTCTAAACAAGCAAATTTCTAAGAGAAAATTGCTTGTCTAAACAAGCAAATTTTCTAAGAGAAAATTGCTTGTCTAAACAAGCAAATTTTCTAAGAGAAAATTGCTTGTCTAAACAAGCAAATTTTCTAAGAGAAAATTGCTTGTCTAAACAAGCAAATTTTCTAAGAGAAAATTGCTTGTCTAAACAAGCAAATTTTCTAAGAGAAAATTGCTTGTCTAAACAAGCAAATTTTCTAAGAGAAAATTGCTTGTCTAAACAAGCAAATTTTCTAAGAGAAAATTGCTTGTCTAAACAAGCAAATTTTCTAAGAGAAAATTGCTTGTCTAAACAAGCAAATTTTCTAAGAGAAAATTGCTTGTCTAAACAAGCAAATTTTCTAAGAGAAAATTGCTTGTCTAAACAAGCAAATTTTCTAAGAGAAAATTGCTTGTCTAAACAAGCAAATTTTCTAAGAGAAAATTGCTTGTCAAAACAAGCAAATTTTCTAAGAGAAAATTGCTTGTCAAAACAAGCAAATTTTCTAAGAGAAAATTGCTTGTCAAAACAAGCAAATTTTCTAAGAAATGCTTGTCAAAAGCAATTTCTAAGAAATTGCTTGTCTAAACAAGCAAATTTTCTAAGAGAAAATTGCTTGTCGAAACAAGCAAATTTTCTAAGAGAAAATTGCTTGTCGAAACAAGCAAATTTTCTAAGAGAAAATTGCTTGTCGAAACAAGCAAATTTTCTAAGAGAGAATTGCTTGTAAAAGCAAGCAAATTTCCTACTTTGATCCTTGAATGTTATAAATCAACTTAATTAAAATTGATAACAATTTTATTAGTTGTTTACACAAAAGAAAAAAAAACATTTATTACATGTGACCATTTTATTGACGTATTGAAATACTAGAAATAATTAATTTTTTACATATAAAATCTATAAAATGTGTGAATTTTATTTATGGCAAAAATGTCAGTTTTAATGACCAAATAAAAGTAATTTAAACAGAGGCGTTTTATAAATTATCAAACTAACATAAGTCACATTAATTAACGATTTTGACTTTCGGTATCTTTTTATCTGTTGGGTGGCAGGTTTCTTAGATTTAGCGGTTTTTAAATAAAATAATTGTAGTCATTAAAAATTCTAATAGGTTTTCATCATATAATCATGTAATTTTAATACAAATTGTGAATTTATAACCCAGCAAAGACTTTCGGGAAGAGAGATAAATTTATTTGATAATTGAATTTTTCGCAGAGGTTTATAAAAATATTCTTGTTATTTCAGTAAAATTTCTAAGAGAAATTTCTTTGATGATCAAATATTATTTTTATAAAGGTTTCGAAGAGAAATTCTCTTTTTAATAAAACAAATTTTCTAAGAGAAATTTCCAAGCAAGTTTTTTTTTTTTTTTTTTTTTTTTTTTTTTTAAGAAATCAAGCAAGTTTTTGGATGATCAAGCATGAGTTGAAGTATAAATTTGCTTGATAATTAAACAGATTTTCTAAGAGATATTTGCTTGATCAGCAAGCAAATTTTCTATGAGAAATTTATACGATCTGGGAGCAGTTTTTCCAATAATTAGTTCCCCAATAATCAAGCAAATTTTCGAGAGGAGAAATTTATTTGATCAGCAAACAAAATTTCTAAGAGATTTTTTCTTACTGATCATGCAAGTTTTTCAAGAGAAATTTTCCTGAGCTCCGGGCAGTTTGGAGGATTTGTTTCTCTGGGTACAAATACCACATTATTATTCTTGCATCACTCAAGGACTCGTTTACCATAGACAGAATGTCAAATCAATATTCCTTGATGTAATTGCGCGTTGTTTGCCATGACAAGAACTGTTTGGAAAATTTTGTCTGCTTTTGAGTCTTAAACTTTTCTTAATATTCCCTTGAGCACCAGCAACATAAAATTTTTGACCAGGAAGTTACGTAAAATCTGCTAGAGCACCATTCATTATGCGACAGTTTAAAAAAAACTAGACTTGAATTTTCGTGCTCTGTTTTGGGATTCAAAATTTTTAGTAGTGTTCCTATCAGGAACTTTTTGAGCCTAGTAAATTTTAAAAATCTGCTTGAGCCCTTTTTTGGCCTTAGAAACATCATGTGGATCATACTTTCAACCTGAATCAGTTTTTCTATCAACGTACAAGTTCTCCCGCTACTGTTAAATAATATTAGGCTCAGTTTGATGACAGACCTTTGAATATTTTGCCAATTTTTTGTAGGACCTTGTTGGGTTTTGTTGAAAAATAATAGTCCTTGTACTCACTTTGTTTGACATTAAACATAATAACTGTCACGTTTTACAAGAGAAATCAAATAATATTTGGTTTAAATTTTTAATAAAAAACATGTGTTAAGAATTTTTCGCTCTCACTCTTTATGATTTCTAACACATATTTCTTTATGCAAGTTTTCCAAGAGAAAACTTTATTTAATGATTATGTTTTAACTATTAGTTGAATTGCTTATTGGGTTATATTATCAATCATATTCTAGTTGTCTGTCCCTGTGTCGTATACGTTATATGCAATTTTTCTTAATAAAATTTTTAATAAATTTTATTTTCTGTGCAAATTTGTTTAAGGAAAAACTTGTTAAACTAATAAATTATTTACATTATTTCTAATAAATGTTTACATAAATTTTCTTTTACAAGATTTTTTTTAAAGATTTTTAAATCTTTTTAAAATAAATATTTTCCGTTTAAATTTTCGGACTTAAGCTCTTTAATCATCGAACATGTCTTTTAGCGAAAGAAATGTTAAATATAAAAAAAATTTGTGGCAAAAAAAAAAAAAAAAAAAAAAAAATTGTGGCAAATTGTGGCATCGTAGGTGGCTTGGGATGTTATGCGTTTGAGCAGTAGTTTATAGCGGGGAGAAAACAATATTCCTACCATCACTTTTAGAAGTATACCGTTCGACTCAGAAGCACTTCTTGAGTCGATTTAACCATTTCCCTCCATCCAGCTGGTTGTCTATGTAAAGCTTGTACGCAAAGTACAGGTTGCAGCTTTAAAAGATCTCTTAATGATGCTATTATTTTGGCCCAAGGAAGATGCTTTTGAACTTGGTTTTGATCGCTCCATTATTTCATATAGGCCCCACACAAATGTCCACCCGGAATGGGGTTTGTAGCTTATAAAATTTCTTAATGTAAAATGATTAAAAAAAATTGCGAAAATAAAAAATATTAATAGGATGTGTATGTATGTAACGTATAGACTCCAAATAGGCTGGGCCAATTTACACAGAATGATCCCAATATACCCGAAAGAGGGAGAGGATTACTTCCCATACAAAGCAGATATTGATTATCGAGTATCTAAAGATATATAACAGCGAGAGATTTAAAATTTGGTCCTTACTACTATCTCAAGGAACTGTTTCACAGGACTAAATGTAGGACGGATAGGACTAGGGGAACGGGTATAACCCCTTCCACCAAGCCAATATTGATTTTCGAATTTCTAAGGAATTATAAAAGCGAGAGAGAATTTGGTCTCAAGGATCTGTTGTACTGGGCAAGATCTAAGAAGGATAGGATCTAGGGGTGGGGTAAACTAAATAGAAATCAAACATTCGTTATTGAATGTCTGAAGAACTACACAAGCGAGAATTTTCAAATTTGGTCCCAATCATATATTGGGATTATTGTAATAATACTAAATCAAATAATGATAAGAAAAACTCCCATATAACCCACCAGAAAAAATTGCTTTTCAAACGCATATACGCCGTTCATAAATTCATAAGCCGTTCATAAATTTTTCATAGCAGTCATTAACAACTTATATTGTGGTGTAGGGTATTACATAGTCTGGTTTGATCGACTATAAAATTTTTACTTGTTTTTTTTTTTGCTTTTCTGGTTATTAAAATGTCATGATTCGTTTGAAATTTGTTGTTGTTTTTGTCGTCGTTTTTCTTGTTTTGACATGTCAAAATATGGTTGTTGTTGTCTTTAGCGGAGATGGAAGCGTTTTTTTTTTTGGGTGCAAAAAATATGTATTTTGTCATGAATATTTGAAATCTTTATAATTTATTTCTCCTTGTTGTTTATTTTAATATGAAAAATAAAAATAAAATAAAAAAAATCACAAAATTTTTCTTGCAATTTTATGCAAAAAAAAATAAAGATTTTTGAATTCTTTTTATCTGTTAATTGCGTGTTATTCGAAGTTTAAAAATAGATTTAATTTGTTTATATCGAATAAATTTATGAATGCAAAAAATATATTTTTAAGAAAATTGCATTATTTTTTTAATTTATTATTTATTATTTTCTTTAGCCAAAATTTTTAATTATTTTGTTAATTTTTTGTTCGTTTTTTTCTTCGATTATATTTGCAGCTGGTTAGACCTGTTCCTACATCTATGGAGTTTCATCTAGACAGTGCAGAATACTGCCAGGCACAGCACAAATAAAAAGTAAGTTAAAAATTAAACGCATTTTAGAGTTTAAGGTATTTCATCACACAGTAGCGTTTTTTTTTTTGCAATACCATAGCAATTTTGCTAAAGACATTGCGTTTTCTTTTTAAAAGTAAGTTTAAAGTTAAACAAAATTTAAAGAAATTAATGAAATTAGTACAAATGTAAAAACCAAATGTAAAAACCACATAATTGCGTTTTTGCAATACAGTAGGAATTTTGCTTCAGACATTGCGTTTTCATATTAAAATAAAAAGTAAGTTTAAAATTAAACACAATTTAGAGATTCAGTTATCATTTTTAAGAAATACAATTCTTACAAAAATCTTAAATTCACAATAATGCATTTTTGCAATACCATAGGAATTTTGCTACACACATGGCGTTTCATTTCAATAGATCATATTGCTTGTTTATAATTTACAGTGAGTTTAAAATAAAACAAGTAAGAAAGTTATATTCGACTATGCTGAATATTCAGTACCCTACACTACAAATGCGTGTGAAGTAAATACTTCATGTTTTGTTCATACACAACCGCATATACAAATGCAGATATATATAGAGCTTTTTTTCAAATTTAACACAGAACACTTCATAAGTCATAAAATAATAAAAATTTCGCATTTATTCAAATTTGCAACACCATAGCGTTTATGCTACAGGCATTGTCTTTTTAAAAAATTTGCTCGAATAGTAAGTTAATCATAAAATTATGTTGAAAAGAAGAAAAAAGTTTAAAAGATTTTAAAATATACAATTGCAACCCCTTGCAAGGTTAACATTCACGCTATGTTAATGATTATTTGCTTAATTCTGTTCATTTTGTAAAATTATTTATATTAAAAAAAAATTAAGAAATTACAAATTTGCATAGTTGCGTTTTTGCTATAGGCATTGCACTTAATCAAGAGGAAACTGTATTGCGTATTCGCTACATACATTGTAATTGCTTCTTTTATATATTATTCTTTCATATATAAATTATCTATTCAGTACGAAAAAATTGGAAAAGATCTTAAATTAAATGTTTGCAATGCCTTGCAAGAAGAATTTTGACATTTCTTTAATGGTTTTTCAATGAAACTGGCTGGTTTTCAAGTTTATAAATGTAGAATATCAATAAAATTTAAAAAAAAAATATAAATGCTTATATAATTGCATTTTTGCGAAACCATTGCGTTTTCGCTATATTCCACATATGGGCATTTTTACTTAAAAATTGTATGTAAAAAAAGATATTAAAAAAGAAATCTTAATACATGTTGCTGCTTTAAATTACAAGAGGAATTGCGACATTGCATTTTTGCAATCCAATAAAAATGGTCTTTAAAAGTAAAAGTGACAAAATTTTTTTGTAATTTCCTAAATAATATTTTTATGTCTATATACATCAATTCAATTTTAAAAAGTATTGCATAAATGCAATATCTGAAAAATTATAGCTTTTATCCAATTTAACAAAACATATTTAAAAATTTAGCAAAATCACTTTAATTACAATTAAAATCTCTTAATAAGTTCATTTTAATTGTTTACTTTAAAAAATATTTTTTTTTTTTGCAATGATCGTGGTGCATTTTTGCAAGACATAACATACATCGAAAAAAATCAATTTTACTTATAGTTTACTAAAGTTACTACAGCTTATCATATTTATAAGCTCACAAAATCACATTAGTTTCGAAATAGATATTTTGCAATACCCAATTGCAACCATGCAATATCAAATAATATTAACAAAAATAGGAAACTATTAAACCTTCATTTTAGAGACTCACAATATTTTTGTGAAACTTATTGAAGAAAAATTTTGTTTAAAAACTTGCAATCATTGCATTTATGCAATACCTAATATTCTGATATTTATTGCAAATGTTTAATCATACACGAGTTTTCTTATTTTAGATTAAAAATAGATTTTACTTTTAATCTTTTAAATATTTTTTTTTTTTTTGTAAAAGCTAAAAATTGCTTCCCTTAACAACATTTTTTTAATTGTGACAATTAAAAAGTTTCAATTGATTCATTGATTTTAATAAAAGAAGTGGCGGCAGGTGAATTCTTTTAATTCTTCTATTTTTTAATTTAAATTGTCATTGATTAACTAATTTAACAATTAAAGCAAAAAAAAAAAAAAATATTGCGTCTTTTAATAACCTTAAGTGACCGCTAGCAAAACCTGATTGTCTACGACGGAGTGAAATCAAAAAATTCCTAACATACATTTATGTTAATACAAACGAAATAAATAAATTTACAGTTTTAATTATTTTATTTGCAAAACCCTTCCAGTAACGTTTTTATAGTACATTCTGTCACTTTGCTTTGAACAGGTTGCCCATCTCCGTTTAAATCAGTCGCACTTTTGAACACTTTTTTTGTACTCTCCAATTCTTTTTTTACAAGAGCCCAATATCTCTATACTAATCTTAGCTCCTGGTAGGATTTGCCTTTTTTGGTATAAATATCACATTATTGTTCCTACCACAGTGACAGGATGCCACATTATGCAATCTTACGACTTATGGGAGCAGCCTTTTTTGTTAACATTCCTTTAGGTAAATTTCGTTATTTATAGAGCCCGTTGTAGCAAATGTCTTACTACATTTGCCGCAACTATATGTTGCTTCCATACCTTGTACTTTTTTGGGAAATTATGACTGTTTTCTTCAAATTCCCCAGAGCATTAGCAGCATAAAATTTTTGACCAGGAAGTTGAGTAAAGTCTGCTAGAACTAACGTTTCGGCATCCATTAGGCGGCAAGATTTTTTTTAGAAAACTTGACTTCATATTCCGAGCTCTGCTTTTGGCCTCTAATTTTTTATCAAATTGTCAGCAACCTTGCTAACCGGGCTGCTTTCCTACCGGATGTATTGAGAGCTATTTTGAAAATGTTTTCTACTTTTTGACTTTTGAAACACCTTGTGATTCATATTTTCTGCTTGAACCAGGTTTTCTATCAATGTGCAAGTTCTCCGGTACTGTTTATTTACATTGGAAAAAGAGTTTAACGGCAGAGCTTTGAATGTCTTGCCAACTTTCTGTGACACCAAGTTGGGTTTTGTTGAAAACATTTAACAATTTTGATACACTCTTTTCTGATCAAATCAAATAATATTTTGATAAAAAATTTAATGAAAAATGTGTGTTAAGAATTTTTCGATCTCACTCTCTTTATGAGTTTTAAAATCGATGTGAGACACAAAAATCATTCATTTGTGTTAAAAACCACAAAATGTGAAAGATAATTTTGAAAAATGAAAAAAAAGGAAAATTAAAATGCAATTTATTGACAGCTGTCAATGTCTTCTGATCATTTTAAGAAAGGTAAACAAATATTCTTGGATTTTGTTGAAACAAAATATTGAAAATTAAATTTATTCTTTTTTGAACTTTAACACTTTCATTTTCAACACTTTTTTTCTGGTCTCAATAATCATTTTTGTTTTCTTTCTCTCATTTATCTTTTATTTACATATAAATATCTGTTTTTCCTCTCTTTGTTTTGAAATTGTTGTTATTATACCCTCCACCACCACAAGTAATGAAAAGGGTATATTCTCTGAAAATTGTACTTCTCTGAAAGGGTACTTCTCAATTCCGTGTGTAACACTCAGAAGAAATCATCTGTATATTCTTGCATCAAATCATTATTTAAGTCGGTTGTGGTGGAGGGTATTGAAGATTCGCCATTGCCGATTACAGTATTCTCACTTGTTCTATTTCACTTTATTGTTTTCTGTTTTATTTGTTTTATTTTACATTTATTATACGATTTTTTTGCCGTTTTTGTGTGATTTGCGCCTGGTTTAATCAGAAATTGAGGGCAACTGAGCGTATAAAATTTCCTCTTAACTTTTATTTTCTTGCTTTCGATTTTCTTTTTATTGTTGTTTTTTCCCCTCTTTTTAAAATTATCTCAAGTATTGTTTTTTTGATAGGAAAAAATTGGTTCTTGGGTTGTTGCTTTTTGTAAAAATATTTTTTAAGTGATTTTTTTTCTAGAATTCACTTAATGGAAAAATTATGATTTAAATTTATTTACTAATTTAAATGTATCTTCAATATTTCCCCGAACTGATTCTTTTGTTGTCAATCAAAGAATGTAATAAATTATGTGATTTTTTCGACATTTTTGTATTTTAAGCGATTTTTTAACATTTCAACGTTTTTTTAAATTTTACTTTTTTCAAAATCAAAAATTGTTTACCATAAAATCGTTTTCCCAATGATTTTGCTTTTCTTTCCAGTATGACTAAATTTTCGGTAAAAATATCGAAAAATAATTATTTTGACGATTTTCAAGTTTTCAGCGATTTTTTGGCGTTTCAATGTTTTTTTTTCTAATTTATTTTTCTCTAACACTAAAAAACTAAAAATTTTTATTTAAATTTAATAACAAAATTTGAATAAAATCAAAACAATCTTGTTAATTTTGAACCGTTATCATTTAAGTAGTGAGATCAAAAAAATCTAAACACACGTTTTTCAATAGAGCAGAAAAAAATTACGTACAAAAATTATCAAATAACTTCAAAACATTGAACTATTTTCAATGTTATTAAACTGCACCGGGAGAACTTATCCGTTAATAGAAAAACAGGGTCAGGTAGAAATAATGGTCCACATGATGTTTTAAAGCTGTCAACACATCCGGTAGGAAAGGAGGCGATTAGCTGAGTGCTCGAACTATTTGGTAAGTAAATTTAAAGCTAATGCAGATTTTAAATCATACAAGGCTCAAAAAGTTCCAGACAGGAACGCCGCAAAAAATTAAGAAGCCTAAAACAGAGCACGGAAATTGAAGTCAAGTTTTTTATTGGATGAGGAAACAAATGTACTGGCAGATTTTTCGCAACTTTCTGGTCATAAATTTTATGTTGTAGAAAAGTTTAGGACCCAAAAGCAGTCAAAATATTCCAAAAAGTTCTTGGTATGCAGTTGCTTTAAAAGGAGCCAACGGTCTTTATAAATACCGAAATTTACATCCAAAAATGTTTACAAAAAATGCTGCTACCAATCTTAAGACTTCATAATGTATCCATCAATATTTCTTGAGTGGTACAAGAACAATAATGTGGTATTTGTACCGAGACAGGCAAATCCTACAAACTGCCCAGAGCTATGGACCGTGGAGATATATTGAGCTCTTGTTAAAAGAGATTTTAATCGGAGATGGATTAACTATACTAATTTTTTCTATATATAACTATTTTTAGATTTTGTTTCTGGCGTTTTTTTTTTTTTTTTTTTTTTGCATTTTAGCGATTTTTTCATCTATTGCGAAATTTTGTTTCAAAAGTATTTTGACTGATTTTTCTGACTTCATTTTTAATATTTTAGCGTTTTTCGTCAGTTAACTGTTTTACGGATTTAACGTTTTCTTTATCTAGTTTTTCATATTTTGTAATTATTTTTTTTTCAGCGTTTTTGACGTTTTTAATGTTCCTCGGCATTATTGCATATAACTTGATTCTAAGGCCAAATTCTGGAAATTTATTTAAGTTGGTTCCATAACAACGGTTGGCCTTTTGACAAGATTTTGTTCTCTATATAAAATTTTCTAAAAATACAAAATGCAAATTTTTTTGTGTCTGGATTTTGTCTCCTAAATAACTTTAGTCAATTTGATTAACTAAGATAAACAATTATTTAACAAATCTACATGTTTAAGTAAACAAAACAATTTTGAGTAAATAAAGACGATAATAATTGTTATTCTGTTTGTTTAACCAAAAATTTATAAATAACTGGAGTGAAATAACCAAAACACAATCACAATCACAAAAAGTAGACAAATTATCAAAATCAATAGAAAAAGCAGAAAATATGTCTAAGTTCCAAAAAATAATAACAATAAAAAGTTAATTACGCTTGTAAACTACTGTTAAGGGCAGGGACAAATAAAACTGGAGAAGATTTCAAATAATTATTGTTGTATTTTATTATTATTGCGTTTTTGCAAGAGTGATTTTTAGTTTTTTTAATAATTTTAATCAGTAATGAAGATCTTTTTGTTGTTTTGGATATAAAAGAAAGTTTAATTTTTAGTATTGCAAAAACGCAATGGTAAATATTTTTGCATCAATTCTTTTATGATTTGTAGAAAACTAAACTCTTCAATAAAGGGCTTTGCATTTTTTAATGGTAAATTATATAAAAAATCTTAAAAAAAATCTTAAAATCGAATATTGCAAAAACGCAATAGTTGCTTAATACTTATATTTACAGTAGACTAATTAGTTAAATATAGAGAGTTTCACTATTTATGGATTTTTGAAACATTAAAATTTGTTGAAAACTAACTTAACGATATTTGATTGTTAAAATATTGAGTGTTGCAAAAACGCATCAATTTCAATTTTGAAATTATTAAGCTTTCAAAATATGGAATTAAAACAACAAATCTTTTAATTCGTTATGATATTTTTTACTAAACCTAAGTTGCATTCCAAAAAATTAAGTGTTGCAAAAACACATTAGTGATCAAATCTTCATTAACAAACTTACATAATAAGCTTTCTTTGAAAATTTGAGTTTAAATTTTAAATTAAAAATAAAAATCCTTTTAAAATGGGATGTTGCAAAAACGCAATTGTAAAATAAGAGTAAAGTTTCCAATGAACTGGGTTTGTTATTAGATTTAAAAAAAAAATTAAATTTTAAAAATTTCAATACAACCAAATATTCTTGGTTGTAGTTTTCTAACTTAACTCTATTTCAATGATGAAATATAAGATGTTGCAAAAATGGAACAATGACCAAATTTACATTATTTTTTTACTATGCTTTCCAAGTTATAAAATGCCATTGAGATTTTTGGGGTTAAATTTGCATTTAATGGCAGTTGAGAAAAAATTTAAAAAAAGTTACTTAAAACTGAGTGTTGCAAAAACGCAATAGGAGGTTAAAAGTTAAGTGTTCAATGTCAAGGCTTTAGAACAATTCTGGTTTTTTAACTGAGGATATTTTGAGGTTTCCATTTATTTTTTTGGAGTTTCTATTGTATTTCGTTACCCTCATTTTTCCATTAAGATCATGTCTATTATAATTAAAGTCTTCATATTGAAAAAAAATTGTTTTCTTTTTGTTTATTATTTATTCAATTTTGTTTTGTTTATATAAATAATATTTTTTTGTATTTATTTTTATTATTATCATCCCAATAATATTTTGGTTAAATGCCAAACAAACCCCTACGACATATGAACGAACAAAATCAGGCGTATAACCGCAACAACAAATATGATAAAAGTACGTAAAATTTCATTCTAATGATGACTTTTTTGTTTAGGTTGATTATTTTTTGTTTGTGTCATTTGTTTCTAAGTTTTACGTACTGAAAATTATCACCTACAAACAAGGAGGGCAGGTCTACACAAAAAAATCACAACCATAAAAGTTTTGGGAGGTAGAGAGAGGGGAACGAAAAATATATATAAAATAAAATTAAATTAAATATAGAAAATAATATAAATTGAGAGGAAATGTGGGTGTTTTGTTTTTCCCCATCAAACAAAGAAAATCACAGCAAAAATTGACAATTGTTGGTGTGAAATGAAATAACATACGTTTTACTCTCTATGTAGAGGAAAAAAAGACATAAAATAATTTAAGCAGAAATCCAAATTACAACCAGATAAAACAATATGTTATAGAAAACAAATACCTAAAACCTCTAACCGGAACCCCTCTCTTCTTCCATAAACCAAAACTCATTCAAATTTATTTTATTGCGAGATGTGGTGGAGAAGGGAAACTAATTGCAGGAAATATTTAGTGTAAACAGTTCGTTCTGTCTATTTATGGATATTAGACTTAATGACTTGAAATTAGTTGTTGTAAATTATCTAAGAGGTCCGGTAAATGATACAATGAATGATATGTCCATTCAACTTAATAAGCAGGTTGTGGATTGTATTCAAAAGTAATTGAAAAATGGAGGAAATATAAATATACACAAATATATATGATTATATTTATATTTATTATGGCATCGCACAGTGAGACAGAAGCGACTTATTTTGGTAAATAAATCTAGTGAAGAGATTTTATACCTTCTTCGGCAATACTTCCCATTTACCGTTTTTATATTCCTTTCTGCCATTTTGCTAGAACAATTAGGGTCATTTTCGTTTAAAATCAACCACAATTTTGGACACTTTTTTGTGCTCTTCAGTTCTCTCTTAATAAGAGACCAATATTTCTCCATTGACCTTAGCTTCGAACATTTAAGAATTTGCCTTTCTTGGCACAATCAACACATTAATATTCATGTACCACTCAAGGGCTTGTTTACCATAGTAATAGGATGACAAGTCAGGCTAAAAATAAGTGGACACATTATGAAGTCTTATGAATGGAAGGAGGCGTTTTTTCTAAACATGCCTTGATGTAATTATCGGTATTTATAGATCCCGTTGTAAAAAAGAATTCTTCTTTTGCGGCAACTCCATACCAAGAACTTTTGAGAAAATTTTACTGCTTTACGGTCATAAACTTTTCTTCAACATTCCCTCGAACATAAGCAACCTAAATTTTTTGACCATGATGAAAAAGCAACATCCTTTTTTTGACCAGGAAGATGCGGAACATAGGTTTCTTCATGCATTATGCAGCAAGAATACTTGTCATCAATTTCTGTGCTCTGTTTTGGGCCTTGTGTATTTTTAAATCTGTATTAGTATTATTTGTTCGTAGCAGACATTCCGATCACTGAGATGACCGGGTTGCTTTCTTACCGAATGGTTCAATTTATTTCTGATATACTTTGTGAAGACTTTAAAACTTATGTTGTGTTCTATCTTCCGTTTGAGAGTCTAAAAACATGCTTCGGAGAACCTATAGAGCCCCAGCTTGGCTATATTACCGTTTGCAACAGAGTTATAAATCTAGATGTTCGTTCCTCTTTAACCATATGATATTTTCGAAACTTATGCTATCTTCTACCTTGCGTTTGAGAGACTAAAACGGGAGCTCTATAGGGTCTCAACTTGGTTATATTACATTTTTCAACGGAGACAGATTATAATTGAATAAATCAAACACTGCCATCTAGGTATTTCTACGTTACCATGTGATATTTTTAAAACTTATGTTGTATTCTACACTCTCTTGGAAAGTTCTAGAACATACTCAGCTGTTTTTAAATCCTTGAATTTTAACCTTTAATAACAATATTACAATATTTTTATTCTACACGACTATAAGGGTATAGTGTATTTATGCTGATATTTATAATAATCGGAAAATGGTGTTTGCCTACTTTTAAGTATACCAATGGACTTATTAGTCGTTTGGTTGACCGTCCGGCTTGCTGACCATCTAAACATTGTAAGCAGTCTATAGGTCGAAATTTTATAGTCTTTAGGAATATAAAGAGTGCTCTTTATATTCCTAAAGAGCACTCTGGAGATCTTGAGTAGAAATGATGTAATAACCCTATTAAATCTTGGCCATATCCTGGAAAGCAGACACAATAGTTCATTATAGCAACTGTGTTGCGCAAGAGCACAGAGCACGTCCCCTTGTTTCTTATAGACGGTGAGTGATAAACCACACATTGTCCTCATCTGTGATGTTCGCTCACTCTTTTCGCAAGGGTTTCAGTCTCTAGTTAACCCCGATCAGTCAGTCCTTGCAATCAGCCCTGTGTAATGTTCTGTTATCCTATTTAATGATGTGCGACAAGGTTTGATGTGTTGTAGACACTTGTTAAGGTCCTTATTGCGACCTGGTTGTCGGTAAAAATCATAATATCTCGACAGTTGGACGCTTTATGAATATCTGCTTGAAGTATATTGCATTCATCCAAAAGTTTGAAGGACATCGGAATGTTGAATTCCTGAATGTGGACACCTCCACCAACTTTGTCCCTTTGTCAGCCGGCAACCAGTTGATAATCACAAATATAGTCCTAGTTGATGGGCACCTAAGTGCTTCAGTGATTAACAACGCCACCCTTCGAAACGCTGAGTCAAATTTCAAACGATTTGAGGAGACTTCAAGTGATTTCCACCAGAATGCTGCAACGTAGAATAGAATTAGTCTTACCACGGAGTCATAAGTACACTTTTTGGGGCTAAGTTGCCCATCAGCCTCCTATGACCTTATTTTAGCCTTGGATATTTTTATATAGAATAAAATGTGGCCTTTATCCCTCATAGTTTCCATAACAGTTAAAAATAAACCATTTCAATACTAATTTCCCTTAAATTCTCTTTTCTTTACAGGGGGAAAAAGTTTGCATCAAAGGAAGCAATAGAAAATCTAAACGATCACGACGGCGTTTAAAAGTTAGACGAAGAAACTGCAAGTTTAAGACTAGAAAAAGAAAACATTCAAGGGAATCGAAAATATTAAGAGAAGGAAACAAACGTATCGTTGAAAATACGTCAGAAAACGCTCTACAGCAAAAGCAAAGCAACAAACAATCAAGCAGAAATTTAAAACCAGAGAGAGAGAAGGAGAAAAAAATCAACTATATAAGCGATCATATCAAACCGATCAAGTGGTATTCCATAGAAAAACAATCCCCTAAAAATTTATAAACAAAAACAATTCAACGAATTCTAAACAAAAATAGGAAAACAACCAGATCTGGAAACCCCCTTCAAAAAAGCAAACAAAAAGAATTAAAAGAATCTTTAAAAAAAAGAAAGGATATTGAAATTATAAAAAAACTGACAAACTACTGAAAGAACAGGGAAAAGCAGGTTTATTAAGAAAAAAATAGAGAAATATTTTTTGAAATTTTTTTTGACTAAAAAAGAAAAAAATTAGTAAGAAAAAAATAATAACAGATTAATTTTATTTTGTGATAATTTTTAAGCTACAAAAAGTAAAACTTATAAGAAAATAATATTAAAATTAAAATTTCCTAAAAATTAAAAAGAAAATATTAAAAAATAGAAAGAAAACAATTTCAAATTAAAGTACTTAAAATTAAATTGCTTAAAACATAAATTTGCTAAAAAGAAAAATTTAAAATCAACAAAAATCTAAAATTATACTTAATTTAAAGGAGAAAAAACAGCTGAATTTTATTTAAAGCAAAAATTTATAAAGAAAATTATCTTCCGTTAGTTATTAGAAAAACCAACATTTTTATTGTAAAGAAAATTGTAAAATTTTTGCAAAAATATTTGCTTTAATTTGTAAATTTTTCCGTTCACTTTGTTGTTCTTTCAATCACTAAGACTTTTTCTCAAAACTAAAGTCTTTAAAACGGTCTAAATATTGAAATTTTTAAAAAGACAAAATTATAAAACAGAAAAATAACTAAAATTTAAACGCTACAAAAAACCTCTTTTTTTGAATACAACTTTTTTTGCTAAATAAAAAATTTCTTAAAACTTTTTGTAAAACTTAACAGAAAAAAAAACAACAAAATAATATTTACTTAATTAATTCTATAAGATCGTTTTATATATATTTATTATATTAACACACACAAAGAGAACAACAAAAACAACTTATAATTGTTTTGTGGTAAAAAAAAACATAAATTAAAAGTTTGTAAAAGTTTTATTTTTTTAAATTTAATATAATTGTATAACGATATTAATGAGCAACATGCGTCAAAAGGATTTACGCCCCGCACCTGCTCTTATTGAGTTTAAGGGAATGAAGTTCCTAATCACTGATCGGCCATCAGATGTAACCATACATCATTATATAATGGTGAGTTTAATCTTTACAAACACTTTGCTCTCATATAGAGTAAATTTTCTGTAGAACATTTGCTCTCATATAGAGTAAATTTTCTCTAGAACATTTGCTCTCATATAGAGCAAATTTTCCGTAGAACATTTGCTCTCATATAAAGTGAAAGAAAATTTGCTCTCATATAGAGCAAATTTTCTGTAGAACATTTGCTCTCATATAGAGCAAATTTTCTTTAGAACATTTGCTCTCATATAGAACAAATTTTCTCTAGAACATTTGCTCTCATATAGAGCAAATTTTCTCTAGAACATTTGTTCTCATATAGAGCAAATTTTCTCTAGAACATTTGCTCTCATATAGAGCAAATTTTCTCTAGAACATTTGCTCTCATATAGAGCAAATTTTCTCTAGAACATTTGCTCTCATATAGAGCAAATTTTCTCTAGAACATTTGCTCTCATATAGAGCAAATTTTTTCTAGAACATTTGCTCTCATATATAGAGCAAATTTTCTCTAGAACATTTGCTCTCATATAGAGCAAATTTTCTCTAGAACATTTGCTCTCATATAGAGCAAATTTTCTCTAGACCATTTTCTCATATAGAGCAAATTTTCTCTAGAACATTTGCTCTCATATAGATCAAATTTTCTCTAGAACATTTGCTCTCATATAGAGCAAATTTTATCTATAACATTTGCTCTCATATAGAGCAAATTTTATCTATAACATTTGCTCTCATATAGAGCAAATTTTCTCCAGAACATTTGCTCTCATATAGAGCAAATTTTCTCCAGAACATTTGCTCTCATATAGAGCAAATTTTCTCTAGAACATTTGCTCTCATATAGTGCAAATTTTCTCTAGAACATTTGCTCTCATATAGAGCAAATTTTCTCTAGAACATTTGCTCTCATATAGAGCAAATTTTCTCCAGAACATTTGCTCGCATATAGAGCAAATTTTCTCCAGAACATTTGCTCGCATATAGAGCAAATTTTCTCCAGAACATTTGCTCGCATATAGAGCAAATTTTCTCTAAAACATTTGCTCTCATATAGAGCAAATTTTCTGTAGAACATTTGCTCTCATATAGAGCAAATTTTCTCTAGAACATTTGCTCTCATATAGAGCAAATTTTCTCTAGAACATTTGCTCTCATATAGAGCAAATTTTCTCTAGAACATTTGCTCTCATATAGAGCAAATTTTCTCTAAAACATTTGCTCTCATATAGAGCAAATTTTCTCTAGAACATTTGCTCTCATATAGAGCAAATTTTCTCTAGAACATTTGCTCTCATATAGAGCAAATTTTCTCTAGAACATTTGCTCTCATATAGAGCAAATTTTCTCTAGAACATTTGCTCTCATATAGAGCAAATTTTCTCTAGAACATTTGCTCTCATATAGAGCAAATTTTCTCTAGAACATTTGCTCTCATATAGAGCAAATTTTCTCTAGAACATTTGCTCTCATATAGAGCAAATTTTCTCTAGAACATTTGCTCTCATATAGAGCAAATTTTCTCTAGAACATTTGCTCTCATATAGAGCAAATTTTCTCTAGAACATTTGCTCTCATATAGAGCAAATTTTCTCTAGAACATTTGCTCTCATATAGAGCAAATTTTCTCTAGAACATTTGCTCTCATATAGAGCAAATTTTCTCTAGAACATTTGCTCTCATATAGAGCAAATTTTCTCTAGAACATTTGCTCTCATATAGAACATTTTCTCTATGTTTAGAGCTTTTTGATTTCATTTCATATTTTAATTGATTTTTTCTTTCTTTTATAGGAATTAAAGAAAAACAATGTTAACACTGTGGTACGTGTCTGCGAGCCCAGTTATAATACTGAAGAATTAGAAGCACAAGGCATCACCGTTAAAGATTTAGCATTCGAAGATGGTACTTTCCCGCCGCAGAATGTTGTTGACGAATGGTTTGAGATTTTAAAACAAAAGTAAGTTTCTTCTTCTTTTCTTTAAATGAGAAATGAATTTCGATTAAAAAAAACTTAATTATTGGCTTCATATTGTTGTTAAACTGTTGTAAAATTTTTCTTTTCCTTGTTTTATAATGTTTTTTTTGTAATCATCAATGAGTTTGAAAAAACCTTAAATTCAAGTGGGGTTTTTTCGTTGTTACATATGTTTAATAAATCATCAAATTTGTTTTACATTTTGAAATTTTCAATCAACAACACAAAAATTAATCTATTAACACTCACAAAATCCAGACAAACAAATTATTAAGAATCAAAAATCAAAATACCACCAGAAAACAAAATATACGTTCTTTAACATATTTCACGCTTTTTTTTTGTGATCACGAAATAATATATGAAATCATCAGAATATTATTTTTCTTGAAAATATTTTTAATACATTTGTTGTTTTTGTTTTATTTTATTTGCTGTTTTTTTAATTAAATTCTTTTGCTAACAAGACTGACCCAGCTTTTTTGCCACTTTTACGCAAACTATTATTTTTCGTTTTCCCTTTTTCTTTACTAAACCTAAAATATTTCAATAATTAACCCTTTAACGTTTAAGATATTTGTTTTACAAAGCTGTTTTGTTCCTTGTTTTTCTCTTTTTTTCTTAATGAAATTTTCTTTATCATCATTCAATAATTAATTGCTTTTCACTTTTATGATTTTATTTTTGAAATCCTCTACTTCTTTTATTTCTAATTCCTTCCCTTCTCTTTTATATAAATTTTTTTTGGTTTCTTTTTTTCTTTTCGTTTTATTATAGTTTTAGTAAGAAAAAATCCTCTTCCACTAGAGCATCCTTTTTGAGGAACAAACGTTTTTCATTAAGACATAATAAATCTCATAAAACAGCAGATACAATCGACAACACCAACACTTGTAATAATACTACTACTACCAATGCAAATACAACTACTACTACCACTACAATTGGTACCAGTAATCATACTAATTATACCAACAACACCAATAATACTTCCTCCCCTAGTTCTACATCTTCTACCACACATATTTTACAAAATAGAAATCAAATTATTAGCAGTACAAGAGTTACTGATGATGTTCATAATGATGATGATAAAAATACCACTTGTAGGTAAGGTTTTTTGTCGTGTTTTGGTTCCTTCTTATTGTGTTTTTTTTTTTTTTTTGTGGACTTGGTTTTATATTGAAGGTCTAAAATTTTTTAATTTTGTTGTTAAGGATTTTTATTGAATGCAAATTTTACGTTTTTTGTGTTTTTTTTCTGAATTTAAGTTTCTTTTGCAAAAGAACTTTTTCTATTGTTTTTAAGTGTAAATCTCGGAATGTATAATTTCATATTTAGTTTGTTAGATAAATCGGCATATATCATTAGTGTAAATATCTATAATTTTTAAATTTAATTCAATTTTTGATTATCGATAATTAAAGGATTTTAGAATTAATAATTTTATAGACTAATTGAAGCAATAGTTGTAGAGCCCAAAGCTTGCAAATACCATACATGAGGATATAATTTTTTATTTTTTCTATATAATTTGAAAACTAATGGAACCGTCTAGGGCCTATTTTTTAATCCAGAGAATCCGACCAACTGTCAGGTCGGATCTTTGTAAAACCTTTCCATCGTAATAATCAATGGATCGATCTCCTTCTTGGATCGATCCAAATATTGTCAATTCAGCAGTATTTTTGGAATTTTTTTCCGATCTTCCAGAAAAAAAGAAAACGCAAAGACATAAGTGCTACCTCTACTTTTAAGCATACAAAACGATTCAGAATCTCTGCCAAGACTCTTTGCTTCATTAAGCCATTAAAAAAACTTTCTTCAAGAATATGGATTTATCTCAAAGAAGAATTGGAAAGCTGAACGAAGAAACAGTAATCAGAACAAAAAAGTAAAAAAGAAAAAGTGCTACAGTTGTTCAATCTGGGTTTAAAATCTACTACACTTTTGGACACATATTTTGTGTTCTTCATTTCTCTTTTAACAAAAGCCCTATATCCTTCCACCGTCTTTAGCACCGTGCAGTTTTGAGGATTTGCCTTGGATGTTTTTAAACCTGCGGATGTGTTGGGAGCTCTTTTGAAAATTCTTTCTAATTTGTTTGGCTTTAGGAACATCATGTGGATCACTTTTCACCCGCTTCTGTTTAATAGCCCATCTGTTTTAAGCCCATTTAAGAACTGCCGCCCTAACTACTTCATTCTCGAGTGTTGGATTCCAGGACAGTTATAAAGTAAATGTTTTAATACCATCGACTTTTCCTCATCATTACACATCCTACAAAAATCGTAATGTACCCGATGCACTGCTCCATTTGTGTTGTGATCTCTCCAAGTTACGAATCTCAATGATTTTGTGGAAGAACCATATTGGTGTCTTAATCCACAGTTCCGACTGTGCGGATGTCGTCTTGGTAGTTAACAGAGTCTCTGACAAGCACTGAAGATTCAAGATGACCTTCCAAAGTTATAAACATAATTTTGGATATGTTCTTCCCTCTCCAAATGCTACCGTACCAGCCCTGTGACCCTTAACATTCCAAGGATCTTGACCTGAAACACGCTGCACTCATGAGGACGTGTTTAAGACCTTCAGTCGAGATAGACACCCGAATCTGTAACTATTAGAGGGAACGTTCCCAAAACAATTGGATCTCTGTTCCGAAACGATCAGTAAACTGTCAACTCAGTTGTATTACAGTTGTATTAACCAAAAGTTTTTCACAGGGAAGAAACTCCGATAACAGCGAAACTGTTACAACATCAACTTAAGAGGGACCACCCGACCTATCAAAATTGATTTAATGTTCAATTGTTTTCTTTATTTTTTTTTAGAAAAAATAATTTATAGCAAAAATTAATTATAAAAGTAGTTGGATTTTATATTCACATAAGAGATTGTTTATTAAAAAAAAACTGCTATGGGTCAACCTCTTTTAACCGCAGGGTGACCAATTTTCTAAAAACGTTAATGTTCAAAATAAGTTTTTCCCCAATTGGAGTTTTGGGTATTTAGGCATAAAAAATGGGAATCTGTTTACCATTCCATATCAAGGACAATATTGTTTATATTAAAGTTCCATTATTCTAGTTTTTTATAAAAAAAATATATTTTAGGAAAAAAATTTAATAGTTTTTTTTTTGCGAAGGTCCATGAGAAAACGTTAGATTTGTTTAATTAAATTAAATTTTTAATTCGTTCTTATAACAATAAAAAAGTTCTTTAGCGTTTTAAAATTTTTGTCAAATCTCTTTTATTATTATTTTTTTCTAAATTCTTCTTTTTTCTTCTTATTTTTCTTTAGATACCAACAAAATCCAGAAGCTTGTGTTGCTGTGCATTGTGTCGCTGGTCTCGGCCGTGCACCAGTTTTGGTAGCCTTGGCTCTTATTGAATTGGGTTTGAAATATGAGGCAGCTGTAGAAATGATAAGAGAGTAAGTGAAATAAATTTTCTTTAATTAATTCATTTTTTAAATAATTTTCTCTCTCTCTCTCTTTTCAAAATAGCAAACGACGAGGAGCCATTAATGCCAAACAGTTATCATATTTGGAACGTTATAAGCCCAAAGCCAGGCTAAAGCACAAAAATGGCCATAAAAATTCATGTTGCGTGCAATAGATTTCCAAAAACCATATAAATTCCCACCAGTTGAAAAGTGTTCATTTTTTAATTTAAAAAACAACAAAAAAAAAGAGAAAAAATTACAAGAAGTTAAGAGAAAAATGCATAAAAAACAAACTTAAAATAATTTAATTGAAAGCTGATTGATGATTGATTAAATTGAATTAGAAAAATAACAACAACAACAAATTCTATTATGAAGTTGGCAAAAACAACAACCACAACAAACAAATGTTAACAACATTGTAAACCAAAACCAACCAAGAAATCTTAAATGAAACAAAAACAAAACTAAAAAACAATTTAAATTTAAAACAAAATTTTTGTAAATTTTTTTTCTAAAACACATCTACACACACACACAAAATATGAAAATTACACCACTTTTCCCTGCTCCTCGCCAATCATCCCTAATTTCCTTACTTTTTATACGATGGGTTTAATTTTGTTGGAAATTTTATTATAACTTTCCTATTTCCCCTCTCTCCCGTTCTCCATTAAAAAAAAAAAAGAAAAGAAATTTTAAAAAATGCAACACTATATTTAATTGATATGATATGATTATATATATAAATATTTTATTATTATTATTTTTTAATTAAAAGATGTAGTTTTTTAAACAACAAAATTTTTCTAATTATTTTTTTCTTTTTTTTTTTTTTCATTTTTTGTTTGTTAATTGATTTATGTTTTCTTTTTTTGTATTATTAAAAAAATTATTATTTAGAATTAATTTGCAAATAATAGTTAAAATAATAATTATGATGATAAATGATTAAAGGAAATAACAAATAGAAAAACAACTTAACAAAACAAAAAAATATATACAATAATTATTTAAATAATTTTTTTCATTCAAGGATTTTTTTGTTTTAAAGGTCATTAGATTCGTTTCTTTAATGGCATAGTTATTAACTGGAAATGGAATGATCTTGCCACGAATTCCGAAATCTAGTGAAAAAGCAGTTTTTAGAGTTTTGTTTAAAAAGATTTATTAATTAAATTTATTATATAAACATTGTGAAAACTCTACAGTTCGCAATTATACAAATATTTTTATGATATGTTTAGGGTCAAGTACGAAGGCAATTGGACTGTTTATTCCAATATTTTTGATATTCTCCATTTCAATGAGTCCCCAAATTTAACAAGAATGGTTTCAAATTTCCTATAGTCCTTAAAAGGACAATTTTGTTAATTATATTGGATTATGTTTTGGTCCAGTCCAAAAAAATGTGAATTTTCCATTAGGTGAGTCCATAAAATCTCAGGACTGATATATATATAGGAATGGACTGGCATTTTAACAAATGTGAGTATCATGTCCTAGTAGGACATACGTTTGGAACTCCAAGATCAATACAAGAACAGTTGGCTTCTTGCTTCATTTCAATTGTGTCAGAACTGTTTCTGCAGTAAGTGGTGGGCGGCCTCCGTGCGAGTGTGGTTACTTGAAACCGCAGAATTCTTCATTGGATGCGGCTTGTTATGGTTGTCGTTGTAACAGCTGTAATAAAGGTACTGCAAGAATCTTAAGGACTGAATGAATTACGATTGGAATGCCAGTTGAATAAATGTCGTATTTCATGTGGTCCGTGGCCACCATTCAGGTCATAGGTTTGGGATGACACGTCAATACGAGACCAGTTGGCATTGAACCTGTTGCCCTATCCCGATCTCAGTTGTGCCAGAACCACTCTTGTTGATTGCAGTAAAGTAACTTGCTATGAAATCAATGCGTTTAATTAACCATGTCGTTTAAATAACAATTTACAAAACCGCGTAGGTCATCAAGTCTATGACTCTTCTGTTCCGGGTAGAGGCGGTGGAAGTTTCGAGAAGTAGTAATCAAGAGCTCGCCTTGTTTATGTCCGGTCTCAAAATTCAACGAATGTCTAGCGGCCACATAAATAATTATCTATCCATCTCATCATGTTGTTGGGCAATGAGGACTGGCTGGAAGAGAACATTGTGGCTGACTGTATCAAACGACCGTTCATATGGTCGTTGCTGGTTTAAACCATGTGTTCATGTCCGTGATTGGCAGACTAACAGACTAGGAAGAATAATTTGAATCTTGTAGTTTAGAAAATTTTCGAGCTTAATTTCGAATTTATATGATGGGGAAAGTGGGTAATTGCAGAAGTTTATTTCAAAAATATTTATACATTTCTTTAATTGCAACCTAAAAATAATTTCAATATTGTAATTTCGAAAATTTTCGAACTTAATTTCGAATTTATATGCAGGAGTTAACTTCAAAAATTTTTATGTTTTTTTTAATTGCTACAATAAATTTAGAAAATGATATTAATACAATTGAAAACAAACAGGCTTTAAAAATTTAAAATTTCTTAAGAAATTTATAAAATTTTATTTTTGATAAGAGAATATTAATTTCGAAAATTTTCGAATTTTTATTTTCTGT
Organism: Cochliomyia hominivorax; assembly: GCA_004302925.2. Lineage (NCBI taxonomy): Eukaryota > Metazoa > Arthropoda > Insecta > Diptera > Calliphoridae > Cochliomyia > Cochliomyia hominivorax. The sequence goes on along the minus strand of PYHX02000158.1, from coordinate 83,521,032 downwards.
CGGAACTATTAAATTTTGATAATAATCTGGATGAAACCCATATAAATGTGTTTAAATTTTTTTAAATATTTTAATACAAAGTAAAGATTTCAGTTGTACTTGTGGGGTGTGTGGGTGAATTCAGGAATTGATATCGCAAATGTTTAATCTAATTTTTTTACGTAAATCCTAAAAGAGTCTAGAAATCGTTTTTACTTAAATATATTAATTTTGATAAAAAATATTAATTTCGAAAATTTTCGAACTTGATTCCAGATTTTAAATTTTTTCGAAATTGTTTTATTTTGAAAATAATCTTTATAAAACTAATATTAATGTGTTTCGATTGATTTTTTTTGGATATTTGACTATAAAAAAGATTCTTGTTGTACTAAAGGGAAAAGTGGGTGAAAACAGGAATTGATTTCAAAAAATTTTGGTTCAAATTTTTATTTTATTTTTTTTTTAACACGTTAACATTTTTTGATAAAAATTTTTATTAAAAAAAACAAAATTTAATTTCAAGAAAGTTTTGATGAAAAAATGTAATTGTACTTAATTACAGCCTTAAAGTATGCCATGAAATCGATGTTTACATAATTTCGAATAAAACTTATTTAAAAAAATATAAATTTTCTTAAAAAAAAGTTTATTTTAATTAAATTTTTGTTAATAATTTTTTTCCATAAAAAATCCTTTAAAAAACTTATTGAACAAAAACATTAACTTTAAACAAAAAAATTAAACAAAATTTTGTTTCTGTTTTCTTAAAACTATTAAATTTTTTCTTATTTTTTTTAACAATCAACTGGTTTTTAACAATATTTCCATACTTTCGCTCCCTTAAACAACAAACAAAATTATAACAACAACAACTGATCATTCATAAATTCATAATTTCATTCATTAAATTCATTCAAAAATTAATCATTTGTAATAATATTTAAGCGATAAGATAAAAAAGAGAAGATAAAAACTAAATAATAAATTAAAAATAAAAAATTATAAAAAATTAAAAAAAAAACATTAAATTTAGAAGGTCTTAGATCTTCTGCTAAAGAAAGGAAAAAATTAAATTAACAAATTTGAAAATAAAAGAGAAAGAAAGAAGAAAATTGAGGAGAAACAAACAATTTAAATAAAACAATAAAGAAATTGTGTATGTCTTAGTATCATACCAAATAACAACAAATACAACATGTAGTTTTATAATAAAATTAATAAAAAAATAAAAATAAAACAAAAAGAAGAAAATAAATAAAATTATAAAAAAAATATAAAATTAAAAAAATAAAATAAAATTGTGGTTTTATTTAAGGGATTTTTATTTTTATCTTTATTTTTTGAAAAAAAAAATAATGATTTTAAGGACTGAGGTCGAAAAATTCTTAACTTACTTTTAAACCAATTTTTATTATTAAACCCTCCACCACTACAAGTGGTCATGGAGGTATATAACCGCTAAGAAGGACTCATCTCAGACCCCATATATTCTTGCATCAAATCAGAATCTGAGTCCATTTAGTTACGTTCGTCCATCTTTTTGTCTGTCTGTCTGTTGTTGGCTCTACAGATAAGATTTTTAAATAATGTCGTTCCCAGTAAAAGTGATTTTTAAGTCACAGTTCTCTAAATTACTGACAGTGAATCACAGTTTTATTACATTTTTCATTCATTTGTTGGCTGAATATATTTTTAATGTATTTATAACTTACTTACATAATAGATGGTTGGATATTATGCACCGCCAGGTGATTGTATTATTCAAAAGGGTTCAACAAAAAACAGAGAACATCCAAATTGGAGTATCTATTGGAGTTGATAATCTGCATTGTAGATTGGAAGTTGCGCATTTAATTTCTACGAAAAATCAAATTTGAAATAAAGTCATTATTCGTAACTGTCATTTCATAATTTCAGTCACTGTAGTTAAGGTGATTTACCAATCACAGTGATTTAATTACAGGTGTGAAAATATCGCTTATCACGATTTGAAATTAATGAAATTTGTCCTGAGTATTTGCTATAGTCCTTAGATGTTTTCTATTTTAAAACCAGGAAAATCGGCTCAGTATTTTCAAAGGATATAGACCGATATCTGCAGCAACCCAATCAAAAAATTAGAATGAAATTTGGCGATAATATTAAACTATAAACTTACGTACTTCATTATCATTCCAAAAATTATCAAAATTGGTTCCTTAGAAAAAATTTATAGCCAAAAATATAACTAATTTTGACTCACTAAGTGTTCCGTGACATATTTATGAAAACCTCTTATATGTTGTAATGTAACGTATTTACTTCATACACATTTGTGGTGGAGGATATTGAAGATTCGGCATAGCCAAATAAAGCATTCTTACTTGTTTTTTATCAAAACCTAACCTGGTCTAACAAAAAGTTGACCAAGCATTTAATTGCCCGTTGATCGAAAACCGGTTCAGGTAGAGAGAGTGGTTCACATGTTGTTTCTGAAGTCAAAAAATAGAAAGTATTTTCAAAAGAGCTTCCAACACATTTGGAAGGAAAGCTGCCCAGTTAGCTCGGTGCTGGGACTAATTGATAGGATAAGTTTATGTTAATGCAGGTTTTAAAACATACAAGGTTCAGAAGATTCTTAATAAGTTCTCACTATCTTGTCAACAATTTTATATTGCTGTTGCTTTATGGAACGCTGAAATACAGTTTTGGACTTAAAAACATTTAAGATTCGCCAAAAAGTTCTTAGTATGTCAAGTTATATTCAGCTGAGGCAAAAGAAATAGGGCTGCTTCCATTCATAAGAATTCATAATGTGTCCGCTTATTTTTAGACGGACTTGACATATTTTCACTATGGTAAGCAAAGGCCTTAGTGAAAAAGAACGATAATGTGATATTTGAATCAAGAGGGAAAAATCCGGAGCTAAAGCCAATGAAGATTGGGCTCTTGTTAAAAAGAATTTAAGAGCACAACAAAGATGTTCAAAAGTGTGGTACATATTCGAGCAAAGTGAGAGAAAGCATTATAAAAACGTTAATGAACGGGGGTTCCGAAAATGGTTCAAAATTTTATGATTAAAATTATAAAAATATATATTTTTTGTTGTAAGTTGTAATAATTCAATCAAATGAAGAAAAATTAAAAATTAAGTGGTTCCGTTTTTATTTACATATATGTATGTTATGAATTTTTCAATTTCACTCCTTATATAAAATCAGCAATTTTTTAAGCGAAATATAAAATTATGGTACATAATTTTGTTAGTTTTACAAAAAGATTGCCAATTCGAGTATTTTCGAAAATTCGAAATTAATTTCGAAAATTCGAAATTAATTTCGAAAATTTGCAAAGTTCATATTTTTATTGGATAAATTTTGTAGTTTGTTGTCATTCTCGAAAATGGTTCAAAATAAAGAACTATAAAGGCGAAAGTGTTCCAATTTGGATAAATACCCAAATTACATTTTACGTTTTTTTTACAATTACGATACACGTTGTGATCTATAAAAATTCTTGCGAAATCTAGGACTGAGGTAAATCTTTGTGAAACAAAGTGCGCCGGGTTAAAACTAAAGTGTATCTTGGGAAGACAATTAATACCGTGTGTTTGTCACCGATTAGGTGTAACGTAAGGAGACAGGCCACCTATGTTTACGAAATTGGTGGTAAAGTATTTCCACAAGGCGACAGTACTTATTGTGTATTCTGATGAGACTTTAGAAAAGTACAATAGTTTCGCTCTTAGCCCATATTAATTTTTATTTATAAAGTGAGTAGAGTTACCCCTCTTTTTATTTTCAATAGACAAGTTCTAAGCAGTCACCATTCATTACTTCACATACTTATACTTCATTACTTCACATACTTCTACTCTATAAAAACTCTTCATACATATACTGGTTAATACAAATCGTTTCTCATAGAGAACATACTCAGAATGTCGTTATCTGTAATAATTTCCATATGTAAAAAAAGACTTAAATTTATCCAAATTTTATATTTTTGACAACAGTTATCCTCCATTAAATTTTTTGACTAAATTTTCGACTTATTTCACTTGATTTAAATTTGTACAAATATGTATACTTGTAGCAAAGACATGAACCAGACAATAAAGCTTTCAAAAGCTTTGTAGACAAAAATAAATATTAAATTTTCTTATAACACAAAAAAGGAGGAATTAACTAAGTTGTTAGCAAACTCCTCCCCGAACTAACATTCCAAATTAAATGAAATTTGGCCGGATTGTATGATTATTTAAATCGATTCAGTAAAATCAAGTTAAGTGTAATCGTCGGCAAAAACCGACTATATAACACGTTTACTGTTGTAGAATTTGAATTTATGATTTGTAAAAATCACGTCAAATAAAAACTATATTATGGACCGTATATTTTGTAAGGGTGTTTTCTGATCATATGAATTTTAATTACCATAAGTTTTGGAGATTTATTCACTTTATATAGATTTTCGGAAGTTGGTTTTAGAGCTTTGTGATATACAGAACAGGATATAATTCAGAAATAATGAGACTTTTCCCGTATTATGATTAAAACACTTGTCATAGCGTATAAGTCCAAAATTTTGAAGATATTATTCATTCGCATTATATTGAGAAATCGCAATCATCATTATGGTTTCCAGATATCACTGATTTTTTCTATTTTTTATATCCTTAAGTGGTGATGAGGGTATAATAACTTTGTCATTCCGTATGTAATGCTGAGAAGGATCCATCTCAGACCCCATAATGTATATATATTTTTGCATCAAATCAAAAACTGTTTGTCTGTCTGGTGTTGGCACGATCACATCCAAAATAATTGACAGAACTCAATGAAATTTGGTCTGAATATTTGAAATTTAAAAGCAGCAAAATGGGTTCAGTATATTAAAAGATATAGACCGATATCTGAGGCAACCTCTAATTTCCAGCAAAACACTTTTGTGAAATTGTTAATTACAGGTTAACAAATTAGAGTAAAATTTTGCCATAATATAAAGATATGAACTTCACTGCCATGCCAAAAATTATCAAAATCGGTTCAGTAAAAAAAAGAGTTATAGTCAAAAATATAACTAATTTTATTAGTTATTAAATGTTCCTGTGTTATACTAAGAAAAACTTTTCTATATTGTATGCGTCTGTGAATGTATGTGTGAGTGTATATGTATGAAGTATCGCGTATTTACTTCACACGAATTTGTGGTGGAGGGTATTGACGATTCGTTATAGCCGAATATATAATACACTTTTTATATTAATTAAACGCCTGCTAAATGTGGGTGTGGCATACTGTTATAGACAAAAGTTTGCTCTTATTAAAATGTGTGTGTGTGTGTGTGTGAGTTTTGCTGCAATATTGTCTAGAATTAAATGAAAAATAATAGTAATTGGAAAAATTTATGGATCATTTAAATCCCGCTTAAATGAAAAATTAATCTCAACATATCGTTCAATCACTTTCAGAGTTGATCTAACGATGCTTTTTCGAACGTTTGACAAGCTGACAGGTTGCAATTTCAGCAATGAAAATTGGTTCAGGTACTTTGGAGCAAGATCAAAGCCCTTTGAAATTGATGATATTTTAGTTAGTTCTCATACAAATGTCTTTTTTCATAAAATATACAGATGTAATAATATTTAATATAAATATAACACGATTTCTGTGATAATCGAAATTCGCATAAAAAATTGTAAGAAGATTCATCTATAGATGACCGAAGTTTTCATAAAAATCCTGGATCTCTTTAGAATATATGAATCTTAAGTGATTTTTCCGAGAGATTGAGATAAAACTTTTGTTTTTATAGAAAATTCGACTTTCGAAAACAAATTTTAGTTTTTTGTAAAAAGTCTAGATTTTAGGAAAATGTTCAGTTTAAAGAAAAAAATTAGTTTTTATTAAAAACTTAATTTTTAGTGAAAAATCTGGATTTAGAAAACAGCACAGTGATTTTTGATCAAATGTCATGTTTATACCCTCCAACAAAACCATAACAGATCAACTTTGTCATTTCGTGCGTATCGCTAATGAATCATCTCAGATCCCGTAATTTATAATATATTATTTCATTAAATTAAAATCTGAGTCAATTTAGCTATGTCGATCTGTTTGTCCATCTGTCTTTCCTTAATATTTGTTATAACCCTGAGAAGTTTCCGGTTTTAATCAGCAAAATCAGTGCAGTATATTAAAAGATATAGACCAATATCTAAGGGAACCATTAAATTTAAGCGAAGAACTTTCTTTAAATTGTCAATTATAAATCGACAAGTTAGAATGAAATTGCCATAAGAATGAGTTATATATACCTCATTATCATTCTTAAAATTATCCAAATCGGTTGAGAAGCAAACAAACTATAGCCAAAATATAACTGATTTTTTGACTCATTAAGTGTTTCTGTTAAATTCGAGAACAATTTTATATACCGTAAACCTGTAGTCCTCTTAGTATTATACACGAAAGATAAAATAACTACAACCTTTCACCATTTATGGTGGTCGAGGGTATAAAAAGAAACATCGTTGATTTTAATATTTAACTTTTTCTATATTTGTCACAGTATTAGTATTATTTTCGTCTGTTTCCCAAAAAAAAATGTTACCTACAGATTCCATTATTACAATTCTTGGAAATAATAAACCTAAAAACAGAACTTTCATACCGAAAATCTTCATTTATGATAAACAGAATTTATATACAAAAATAAAAATTTTGCTACACACAAATTCTGTGGTCCCAGTAAAATGAAAGGTTTTATCAATTTTTTACATACAAACGTGTGTATTTGTTTTTGTTTAACAGTATTTGTATGTATGATATGAAGTACTAAATAAAACATAAAATAAGTTACAATTACAATATAGTGATGATAAACAGAAACAAATAACAATGTTATATTCGGCTATGCCGAATCTTAAATACCCTTCACGAAAAATGCGTTCGAGGTAAATACATTATGTTTCGTATATACACACACTTATACATACACTCACAATTTATACAAGTTTTTCTTAAATATAACACGGGACACTTAAAAAGACATTAAATTAATTATATTTTCGACTATAACTCTTTTTTGCTTAACCGATTTCGATCATTTTTGGAATGGTATATAACTCAATGTCATGGTAATTTCATTCTAATTTGTCAACTTGTAATTGACAGTTTCATGAAAATTTTTGTTTAAACTTGCCTCAGATATCGGTCTATATCTCTTTGTATAACGAGACGATTTCATTTTTAATAGGAGACTTCCAGGACTATAACAAATACTCTTGCAAAATTTCATTGAGCTCTGTCAATTATTGTAAATGTGAACGTGCCAAAAACAGACAGACAGACATATCAAAATCTGTCTTATTTGATGCAAGAATATATATAATTAAAGTGTCTGAGATGATTCATTCTTAGCGTTACTTATGGAATGACAAGGTAAATAAACTCTCTTCACCACTTATGATGGTGAAGGGTATAACAAAAGAAGCGACAATATGACGACTGTTTATTTTATTATATTTTTTTCACAAAAAATAATAATAAACTTTATTTGTGATATTAACACGAGTTTTTCAGCTAAATAAGAGGGAAAAATAACAAAATAATGTTATTGTGTGAAAAAAGCTGAAATTTTCTCATTTCATGTATCCTATTTTGTTTTGTATTCCTCTACCATTTTTTTTACTTACACAAACACACATGAGTTCTACATTCGCATAAAATGCGAGATGTTATGCTGTTATGAATATGCATGTGTATGTATGTGTGTAGGAGTTTTATGAGCATAAAATACTTTTAGTCTAATTGCAAATTATGTTCGCCTGGTGGATGATGCTAAAGAAATCGCACACATGCACAAATACGCGTATTTGTAAAAAACACAAATACATATAATAAATTAACACATACACACATGAATATCAATATGAATGTACAATGGTTAACAGGTGTATTAAATAAAAAAATATACAGAGAAAATAATAAAAGTGGATGGTTTTTTGGAGAAATTGTGAATTTAACTATAACAAAAAAAAGTAGTCTTCTGAGGTTTTCGACTCTTTATTTTGCTCTTCAAAAGATTGGATATTTAAAGAGTTTAATTTCATTTTTTTAAAAAGAGTTTTAGTTTTCTATCGCTTTTCGAAAAAGAGTTAAATTTTTCAAAAGAGGGAAATCCAAAATTAAGCTCCAAAATGAGTAATTCGAACTAATAATTTCGAAGCCGTGTGTAGCAGTAAAAATATGTTTTTTTTTTTTTTTTGTTAAGCTGAAAAAATAATGTTTGTATGTTCACAACCTTGTATGAATATACAAACATACTGACATGTAGAGATGTGTATTTTTTCTTTTCAACTACTTCGTATTTTTGAGCGAGTAAAAAAATGATTTTTTTCTTTTTTGAGTGCTTTAAAGAAGAGTAAAATAAAAATTTTAATCGAAAAAAGTTTAATTTTGTTAATCTTCACAAATGAAGATTAAAAATGAAGATCATCGAGCATGATGACAAATTGAGTTGTTTTTAGCAAAAACGCAGTATTTATATATATTTCTAGTTTTAAGAGTCGATTTTATAATTAAAAAACAATCTCAGATTAAGCTCACTTTAACCAAAAGTACATTATTTACTAAATTAAAGCCTTTTTTAATATGAAAATATAGATTTTTGAATATTTGAAAAATGATCTAATGTTAAGCTTATTTATATGAAAACTGCTGTATTTAAGAGTTATAATAATTTTTATAAAATTTTTGATTTTGTAAAAATGATCACAGAATTAGCTTATTTATGCTGCACAATAGATTTTAGTAAATCAAATAAATTTTTTAATTTTTCAAAATGTGATCAATGAATCAATTCAGGATTTACTAATTTAAAGGCATTTTTATTTGAAATTATTATTTCTCGTATATTTCAAAAAAAAAAAAAATCACAGATAAATCTTATTTTGATAAGAAAACGTATTTTTAGTTGAAATCATTTTTTACTTAATTTTTCAAGAATTTAAGACAATTTTCGTTTATTAATTATCGAATTTATGTAGAAGTGATCATTCATTACGAATATTTTTGTCAAATACACAGTAATTGCTGAGTTATTAGCCTTTAAAGTTAAAATAATTGTTTCTTGAATTTTTCTAGAAGTAATCACCGATTACTTAGTCATTTTAGAGCTTTTCCAGGAGTTTTCAAATATTTATTTTATTTTTGTCTAAAATACAGTTTTTTTTAATTACAAGCATTTTTAATTAAAATAATTGATTTTTGAAAATTTTCAAAATTGATCACAGATTAATATTATTTTTTGAGTAACAAACAGAAAAGTGGAATAATTTCTAAATTACAAGAATTTTTCAGTTAAGTTGTCGATTTTTTAAATGTCCTAAAAGGGATCACAGATTATAATTATTTTTGATTTTCTTTTCGAAAGCTAATCACTAGTTGAGCTTATTTTAATTAACTTTTTAGTTATTAATATTGATATTTGTTTTACTTTTTGTTAAAATTGTAGTATTTACTGAATTATAAGCATTTTTATAAAAACGTATTGACTTTTTTAATTTTTTTAAAGAATCACAAATTAAGTTTATTTTTATTAAAAACTAAACAATTAAATAGTTAGAAGCGTTTTTATTTAGAAAATTTGATTTTTTTGGTTCTCAGATTCGCTTATTTTTTCCAAAAGCCATTATTTATGAAATTTTGGAATTTAAACAAATATTTTGATTTATTATTATTTTTTTTTGTAAAAATGATCACACGTAATGCATTTTTTTTGCAAATTATTGAAATCATTTCTTTAAGCGTATTGTCCTCATTTCTCTCTTGTTTATCATAAAATATAAACAAAAGCCTATTTGTATATCTCATACCCACCATTATCTATGTATGTGTTGTGTGTGTTTATATTCCCTCACATACATACAAACATCTCACAAAGCATATTCGCATAGTGAGTAAATATGTGTGTGTGTTAGTTTATACACCTTGTACTCAGGGGAACATAATGTTTTTATGTTTTAGCCAAGAGTTTAACAACAACAACAAACAAGGAAAAATCAAACATAAAAAATGTTAACGGGAATACTCAGTATTTATAACACTTACACTCTTGCTCTCCTCATACTCTCTCACCCTCTTCAGATACTTGAAAAACTAACAAAGTACTCAAATACATATTCATTTGTTTTTGTTGTTTTTTTATTACAAAGAAGAAAAAAGTACCGTATATTTTCGTTTGTTTACACATATACATACATATGTATGTATGTGTATTTAGTTGTTTATATATTTCTGTTGCTCTATTTTTTTTCTTGCTCATATTTTTTAATTTATTTCCCTCGTATTGCTCACTTTCTATACACACATGCATATAATCTGTGTATGTGTTTGTACTTTAGGAAGCCACTGAGCATATATTAAAATATATTTTCTCCATGATTACACACACTTTAGGGACATTAAGTATTATGAGTAGTTGTACACTTAAACTTATACATATAAAATAAATTCACAACAACAACTAAATATTTATATTAAAACTCACACTTATACAATACTTGTGTGCATATTTACAATTTGAATATTTAATGCCATAGAGAATAAAAGCTTAGTTTTCCAAATAAATGCATTTTTATGTCAAATGGATTTTTGATGGAGTGTTTTTTAGCACAAAGCAAAAAAATTCTTTATAATTTAGGAAAATTGGTTGATATTCTAATATCAAAGACCAAAATTTGTTTGATTTAAAGAAAATGTGAAAATCGAAAACTAAAATTATTTAAATTACATTTTTAACAAAAATAAGCATTATTTCTGATAAGTTTAAGCATAATTCAAATATCATAGTTTTCGACTATAATCAATTATAATTCTGTAAATATAACATATGTTGGCAAAACTACGCTTAATTTGTGAATATTTTTCACTTGTTAATCATTAAATACTAGAGCATACAATTGTTTGAGGTTTTATAGCCAGATTTTAATGCGTTTGTGCTGATGTTTGTAACATACCTTTAGGTATACCGTTCTACTCATAATTTCTTTCTGAGTCGATTTAGCAGTGTCCATCCGTATGTCTGTTCGGCTGGCTGTCTATGTTAACATTGTGAAACTCTACAGTTGACAGCTTTTGAGATATTTCGACGAAATTTAGTACATATATATTATTTCGGCCCAGGGACAAAGCCTATTAAAATTGGCTAAGTTCGATCTAATATTTCGGGTACGTACCATACAAATTTCCTCTCGGAATGAGATTTTAAGCTCATAAAAATTTGGCAAAAACAAGTGTTATGATATAATAAAATAATGTACCAAATTATGCGAGGGTCGGTCTATTATTTCTCATAAGTCTCATACAACCTCTGACGTTACGTCATAAAATATTTAACTCTGAATATAAATATGTTAAAGAAACTGAAAAAATATTATTCCTAGAAATTAAAATGTTAACTGATTTTGACCTCTTTGAAGGCCTTAAGCTATTGTGATCTAATGGGACCATCGCATCGAATCCTACCATATAGGGAGTATATCCCAGAACCCATAATGGTCAAAAACTGACTTTCAATTTTTTTTTTAAATCTCACAAACTTAATTCAAATGTTTCACTTATTGGAGATAAAAGCCTTAATACTGCGATATATTTTCCATATGGTGGGATTCGATGTGCTGACCCCATTAAGTCAAAATAGCTTAAGGCCTTCAAAGAGGTCAAAATCAGTAAAATATTTTTTATAATTTTTGTTTAATATGAACAATATTTGAATATTTTTTTTAATAAAAAATCTGTATTAATTAATGTATAAAATTGATTTTTAAAAGTATTATTTTGAATTTCTTAAACATATTTATATTCACAGTTAAATATGTTTTGACGTAACGCGTTACGTCATAATATCATGACATAATTATTTTCACACACATTCTACTAGTTGATATTATGAAGCCTATTTATACTCATGAATAAAATTTTGCACGTATATTGTGAGAATCTTCTTCTTTCTCCTTCTTCTGCAAGTAATGATATTATGAAAGCCTAAGTTAGTAAGATTTAGGCTTTCATAATATCATCACTTGTAGAAGAAGGAGAACGAAGAAGATTCTCTAGAGCACAAAATATACATGCAAAATTTTATTCATGAGTAGTTTTCGCTTTCACTAAAACAGTATTAATATAAAAATATAGGATTAATTAATAACTCGAATATTTATGGGCCAATTTCGAAAATTTAAAAAATCAATATTTATTCCATAGAATGTTCAAAATATAATAAATTATGTTTTTTCTTACAACTCAGGAGCTAATGGTCCAAATCATTTTATATATTTAGTGATAAATCCGCTAAATTAGTTAAAATATAATTGAAATCTATCTGGGAAACAATTAAGCCTTTTACTCTTATAGATTCTTCAAAAAATAGAATAAAACCCGAAAAAAGTTTGAGTTACCTTCCATTTTTTGCTAATATCTGAACCATTTATGAATCAATTTCCCTGAATTCTCGAAAGCATATCATATATGTTAACTATAGGTCGGCCACATAAACTTGATTTCAACCTACATTCGGACGAACGGACGGACAGACAAATATAGCTCAATCAATTTATTTTTTCATAATTTAATAATTTTATGTATACAGTACCGAACAAAACTATTTGCTAGAAGCTCACCGACACTCGCATATGTCATACATCCCCACACCGTTACACGTTAAGGGAAAGATTTTGCTTTTCATATTCTGTATTGGACTTTCTTAATACAGTAATCCGGCCCTCATTATAAAATCATATTAAATTTACTTTCATAGATTTACTTTTAAAAACTTGCGCATGCTCTAAACGCTTAATTTGGATTACTGAATAGATTAGTGGTTTAAGTCTAGCAACTTGAGTATTATAATCAGATTCATGGAACACTCTGCGAACGGAAATGGAGTGAATGTTTTCGATATATACCTGTTGGTCTTCAGTCGAGTTTTTGGTAGATGCTTTTTTAGGATTGTGTTAAATTTTTCGGACCACTTGAATGCTTTCTCGGGGACTTAAAACTTAAGGTTCTATTCGAACTTTGGAAACTTGACTTGACCTTATAAATTTCGGTCGGTTCACTAAGCTTTTAATTGTGAAACGACTTCGTTTCATTATTTGACTTATCTGGACATATAACTTGCCTTGATTATGCAGGTGCGGTATTATTTGTCGCTCAGACTCGCTTTTGATTTTGGGCTCATTATTGGCTTAACAATGAACCGATTAGAACCGACATACATAGAATGATTTATTGTATGCAAAAATTTTTATTCTTTTTTTCATGATTGCTAGATTTACGAAAATTCAAAAATAGTGAATTTGCAGGACTGAGTGAGCCAATACATTTGTTCGGCAAATACCTTTGTATTTGTATTAGTCAAACCACTTACGGTTGTATTCAGTATTAACAATTTTCTAAAACTTAACTATAATGGTAGAGAAATTAGGATAAAACATAAAATGCTTGCTGTACCAATAGTTTTGTTTGGGACTGTAAATTATATTTAATTTTTTTCTGATTGATCATTTACTTATTTATAATGTTGCTTTTTATGGGCAATATTTCTTTCCCTGGTTTTATCCGTCCTACGTTTTGTCCAGTACAGTTCCTTGAGAAAGTTGTCGGGAGTGAATTTGAGGGTACATCTCCCCCTGGTCCTTTCTTACTTTCGGGTATTTTGGGATTATTCTGTGAAAAATTCATCAAATTTGGCCCAGCCGTTTTTGAGTCAATACGTTACATACAGACATATATACAAACTTCTTATTTTATATATATAAATTTTTGTCATTATAAAAAAAAAAAATAATTTTTCTTTTTTCATTTTCCAAAAAAAAAAAAAGCTTTTCATTTCTATGTCGATTTACATAATAACTGTTATTTCACACAGCTTTCTGTTAAACTGTCATGTTAAGAACATTTATCGTAATTTAGAGTCAAACTTTTAACGTTATTAACTGTTAAAAGTTGTTAACATTGTTATGTTATTCAAATATAGCTTTTTAACCCCTGCAATTTTCCCTTTTTTCACTTTAAATGTTTCTGTAAAAGCTTAAGGAGAATTGGTAAAGGGGTATATAAAAGTGGAAAGGAATTCACTTCGATTGTTTTGTTTACCTATGGAACGAAGAAAAAGGTATGAGTAATATCGAATATAAATATTAATCATACGTCTTTAAAATTTATTAAAAATAAATTTATTTTGGGAATAATTTTTTAGTTCCACATCCATTGCATTAAAATTAGGGAGAAATTTTAGTGTTATTAATTCAGCAATGTTTTTTCAAGGGGAATAAATGTTAATACTAAAACATCTTGATTACGTATGATTATGTTTTTCCTTCTATTTAAAACATCAGAAGCAAAGTGTATAGAAGGAGTTTTCTGCAGATGTTTTTAATCTTTCCATTTGTGATAGCTTTTTCCTAGATCTTGTAGTATGCAACGTCACCGGACTAATCCATCTCCATTTTCTAGGTTTAATTTGTATTGCTCGTGGGAAATGTTCTAAAGAAATATGTTCTTAGGTATTTGTTAGTGAAAACCTGTAGTTTTTGTACGATGTTGTTCGGAACCAACCTAAGTGTTTTTAATATGAACCACCTCCATATTGATTGCAGTCGTCTAAATGACGCTCTCGCTTTTTTGAACACGATAAAGAATAGCTGATGTGACAGAGGAAATTTTTTTACTCCAGCATTTATTTGAGATGATTAACTGATATAACCGATGTGAAAAACTAAGGTTTCAGCGATCTTGTATATAGCTCTGATGGTTTCCTTTATCTTCTGGGGTACTTCTTTTCTTTTGAATGTTTTATGCTGTTTCTCTTTGATTGATTTTACGCAAGTTTGCTTTCAAGCCTTTCCCTCATGATGATTGCCGACATCTTATCTTCCAAACCGCAGTGTTGTAGGGTCTGTTTTAGTTTCGATGTCTCCACGCAACATTTCTGCTGGTATTCTATCTTCGCCTTGTCGTTCCTTATCTTCTCTCTTGTCTCATTATTTAACTTATACTAGGATATTCGGAAGGTTTTTGTATAGGACCTATAAGAAATAATGGACCGATTCCCATATAATTACGCGCATTGTTTATGAATATTATGAGACTGATTTGTACCGAAAGCTGCTATAAAATAGAATGTAGAAGCCGTAATGAGCCTCCATTTTGAGTCGAGTATTTGTATGAGGACTAGGTGAAATAATGGATCATCTATTTTAACAAACATCGCCTAACAGATGGCCGAATGAACATCTATACAGCGATGGTTCTGAGTCGATCGGTATGTTTTAAAGTAGCGGTAGTCTAGTTTTTCTGGTCCGATACAAATATTTGTGCACACGCATAATATTCAAATAACAGGATTAAATCCTTAACTTCATTGAAACTAAAATTCCAGTTTAAATAATTTTTTTAACATGTCAGAATACTATATATACGGCTGTGCCGAATCCTAAATAACCTCCACCAATAATATTATGTAAAAATTAACTTAAGTTGAAAATATTACTCCAAAAAGCGTTTTCCTTTATTAGTTTAAACAACGAATATGGGAAAAAAATAAAAATAAAAAAATAGTGCAAAGGAAAAGAAATAAGATACATATGTGGGAGCTAAAACAAAATATGGACCAATATTGGTCACATTAATAACATAAAAAAGGGTGTTATGTGGGAGCATACAAAAAAAAAACGTAGCTTCCATAGAACGGAAAGGGCCATTATATGGAAGCTACGTAAAATAATGATCTCAGCGACCCATACAGTACCCAGATTTTGGATATTTAAGTCTATAATCTATTTGTACTGATCCAACTTTGATGATTTTTACACGATGATGAAGAATATAAAATTGTATGTTGCAGTTACATTTCAGTTTAAATTTAGTCAACTTTTTGTTTAAAAAAAAATAAATAAGTTCTTTATTCGAAATTTTGAGGATTTCTCAGATATCATAACAATGAACCGACATATCTGATTTGAGATAGAAACTGCTTAGGACAATAAAACAATATGGTTAAAATGGTTAGGACAATAAAAACAATATGGTTAAAATTCATTGAATTTGGATTCTAGGCGTGAGAATTTTTTCAAGAGATAGGCAGACGGACATAGATAAATTGACTCAGATTTTGATTTGATGCAAGAATATATATACATTTTAGGGTCTCAGATGATTTATATTAGGCGTTACACACGGAATGACAAAGTTAATAAACCCCCATCGCCACTTATGGTGTTGAAGGGCTTAAAAAACGAATACTGTTATTTATACAATACGTATAATCTTCATTAAAGCAAAATATTACTCATACGTCACAAGGTTTTAGTACAATTTAATTCTATATATATTATATACATATATAAGAATAAAATAAATAAATTAATAAATTTAAATAAAAAATTAATAAATTTCTTGAACCAAAAAAAAAAAAAAAAAGAAAAATATTACAATTTATCTCAGAATTTAATATTTATATATTGAATAACCATTAATGGCAACATTCTATATTATAACATATAAAAGTTGAGCATATTTATATAAATGACATCTTTACCATCTGATGACCATTAATTTTACAGGCTATAATTTCAGATTTCCTTAATACACACACATACAAAGATATATAAAATAAATAAATGTATATAAAATCAACCAAACACAAATTTTATATACAAAATTTGTTGTCTTATCTTTGTTTCCTTTTTCCAGTTCCTCTCTTTTACTGTTGTGTTTCGTTTTTTATTTTCTGTTTCATGTTTGGTTGGTGAAATATATTTGCATAAGCTTAATAATTTACACTTCCTACATATATTTGACACGTTTTTACCAAACCAACCAACCAACCAGTCAGTCGAAACAGCTTTTACATAAATACACACACACACAACACAGAGAGATGGTTGCAAACAGACGGAAGAATGGACAGACAAATGTAGTATGGACAAATATTATAAAGTCAACACTATCGTTGTATTTTGGAAACCATATGCAATTTTTTCCAATATTACTTACTATCAAAATATGCAAATAATAAAAATGGAAAATAATAAAAAAGAAGAAAAAGTTGAAAACTATAATCGACTGAGACGAATTTACAAAATGCTACTTTGATTCAAGTTTATTTTTTTTGGTTCAATTGTAGTTGAGTTCTCTTTCAGTTCTAGTTTAATTCTAGTTCAGTTATAGTTCAGTTCTTATTTAGTTAATGTTCTGTTCTAGTTCAGTTCGAGTTCAGTTCTTGTTCAGTTCTAGTTCAGTTCAAGTTCAGTTCGAGTTCAGTTCGAGTTTAGTTGTTGTTCAGTTCTAGTTCAGTTCGAGTTCAGTTCTTGTTCAGTTCGAGTTCAGTTCTAGTTCAGTTCTAGAGCAGTTTTTTTCAGTTCTAGTTCAGCTTCAATTCTAGTTCAGTTTTAGATCAATTCTTGTTCAGTTCGAGTTCAGTTCTTGTTCAGTTCTAGTTCAGTTCGAGTTCAGTTCTAGTTCAGTTCTAGATCAGTTCTTTTTCAGTTCTAGTTCAATTCTAGTTCAGTTCTAGTTCAGTTCTAGTTCAGTTCTAGTTAAATTCTAGTTCAGTTCGAGTTCAGTTCTTGTTCAGTTCTAGTTCAGTTCCAGATCAGTTTTTGTTCTGTTCTATTTCAGTACGAGTTCAGTTCTTGGTCAGTTCTAGTTCAGTTCAAGTTCAGTTATTGTTCAGTTCTAGTTCAGTTCGAGTTCAGTTTTTGTTCAGTTCTAGTTCAGTTCGAGTTCAGTTCTTGTTCTGTTCTAGTTCAGTTCGAGTTCAGTTCTTGTTCTGTTCTAGTTCAGTTCTAGTTCAGTTCTTGTTCAGTTCTAGTTCAGTTCTTGTTCAGTTATTGTTCAGTTCAATTTCAGTTCTAGTTCAGTTCAATTTCAGTTCTAGTTCAGTTCTTGTTCGGTTTTTGTTCGGTTCAAGTTCAGTTCGAGTTCAGTTCTAGTTCAGTTTTAGATCAGTTCTTATTGAGTTTTAGTTCAGTTCAAGTTCAGTTCGAGTTCAGTTCGAGTTCAGTTCGAGTTCAGTTCGAGTTCAGTTCTTGTTCAGTTCTAGTTCAGTTCCAGATCAGTTTTTGTTCTGTTCTATTTCAGTACGAGTTCAGTTCTTGGTCAGTTCTAGTTCAGTTCAAGTTCAGTTATTGTTCAGTTCTAGTTCAGTTCGAGTTCAGTTTTTGTTCAGTTCTAGTTCAGTTCGAGTTCAGTTCTTGTTCTGTTCTAGTTCATTTCGAGTTCAGTTCTTGTTCTGTTCTAGTTCAGTTCTAGTTCAGTTCTTGTTCAGTTCTAGTTCAGTTCTTGTTCAGTTATTGTTCAGTTCAATTTCAGTTCTAGTTCAGTTCAATTTCAGTTCTAGTTCAGTTCTTGTTCGGTTCTTGTTCGGTTCAAGTTCAGTTCGAGTTCAGTTCTAGTTCAGTTTTAGATCAGTTCTTGTTGAGTTTTAGTTCAGTTCAAGTTCAGTTCGAGTTCAGTTCTTGGTCAGTTCTAGTTCAGTTCGTGTTCAGTTATTGTTCAGTTCTAGTTCAGTTCGAGTTCAGTTTTTGTTCAGTTCTAGTTCAGTTCGAGTTCAGTTCTTGTTCTGTTCTAGTTCAGTACGAGTTCAGTTCTAGTTCAGTTCTAGTTCAGTTCTTGTTCAGTTCTAGTTCAGTTCTAGTTCAGTTCAATTTCAGTTCGAGTTCAGTTCTAGTTCAGTTTTAGATCAGTTCTTGTTGAGTTTTAGTTCAGTTCAAGATCAGTTCGAGTTCAGTTCTTGTGCTGTTCAAGTTCAGTTTGAATTCAGTTCTAGTTCAGTTCTAGATCAGTTCTTGTTCAGTTCTAGTTCAGTTCTAGTTCTGTTCAAAATCAGTTTTAGTTCAGTTCTGGTTTATTCTATTTGGATTCTTGTTCATTTCTTCTTTAGTTCTAATTCAGTTCTAGTTTAGATTTTAGTTTGGATTTAAGTTATGATATTCAGATTCTAGTACAGTTTCCAGCTCTTAGTGTTTAGATTATATTCAAGTTTACAATTCAGATTGAAGTTAAGTACCAGTTCAGTTGTAATTTAGTTTGGACTGTACTTCATTATTCTAGTTGAAGTTCTTCTTCAGATTATGGTAAAAGTTGTAACTCCGATTGCTTATTTTCTATTTGAGTTTACAGTTCTCATTTTGGCTTAGATGGTTTAGTTTTAAATGTAATTCAGATTCTACAATAGTTTCGACTTTAATTCGTATTTTAATTGCTTTAGTTCTTAATACAGTTCTAGAACGGATCAAAATTACGATAAACTTAATTGCCAGTTTTGTTAGTGAAGTTTATAAAAAAAGAAAAATAAACAAGAAAATCACTCAGTGTTATAAGCGAATTTAAATGTAAAAAATGAAAAAATGCATAATATTTATTGACCACAAAGACCAAAGACTGAACAGCTGCTCCCCACAAAACCTGATCAGTCGATGCAGTAATACTAAAAGTCACTTGCATTTATAAAAATTGTACAAAAGGAAGATAGAAATTTGTAACCCAACTAATTTTCCAAATAATATAAATTCTGTAAAACTAATTTGAAAGAAAACAACTTTAAAGATTTATTAGTTACTGCAAGTAATGCTTTGGTGTTGGAACATGATTTTCACAAATTCTCCAAATATTTTCCTTTTTTTCTTGCTGCAGTTTGTTGGTTTCATTTTTAACTTAACAAAAATTACCATATTTTGATTTAATGCCAATACAGTGCAAATATACATTTTTTAACTGCTAAAAACCTGGCTGCCATTATTTTCATTTCGATATTTTTCCTTTTTCACTTTTTTTTATCAATTTTCAATTGCTTTATTTGTTACTCGTTTGTATGGGAATTTATTTTCAAGTTATCTTTGTTAGTTGTTGTTACATACAAAATACAATTTTCCATATTGTGAGCTCTGGTGTGGAATTAGCCTTGGTATTGTTGTTCAGGAGCAAAATGTTTGAGTCAAGTTAAGATGTAATAACTTGTGGTATTTGTGGTTCAACAAATTTTAAGTTTTTTTTTTGTGTTTTAAGAGAGATATTTATGATGGTGTTGCACAGGGGATGTAAAGGAGAATATTTACCTTAAGGAAGATTTGTATGTTCCCAAGAATGGGCTAATAGATCCCTGAATAAAAAATTATATATTCAGGTATCTAGAGATCTCTTGAAGTGATTTGAAGGTTTTAAGAAGGTTAACTCTCATCATGAATAGTCAATCATGGGATCAAGACAAATCTTGATCTACTTTACAGGACTCAACTAGAGTGTGATAGGGAGGGAATGTTGATACATTGCAACTAAACTTCCAGAACTACCTTAGCGCTCAAAAGGATACACTGTTTCTATTATAGTTTTACGTTCAGATTTTAACCATTCTGTAGTCCAGGCATTAAACATCCTATTGTCCAGATTTTAGCTGGTCTATAGTTCAGACTTTAACCATTCTCTAGTCCAAGCATTAAACATTCTATAGACCAGATTTTTTCCGGTCTATAGTTCTGACTTTAACCATTCTCTAGTACAAGCATTAAACATTCTATAGATCAGATTTTTCCCGGTCTACAGTTCAGATTTAAACCGCTCAATAGTCCAGAATTTAACCGGTCTTACCTTCCATTGTTTAACCGGTCTATAGTTCAGACTTTTGCCTTTCCATAACTTAGGCTTTTACCTTCTTATAGTCAATCTTCTTCTTACCTTCATATAGTCAGATCAAATTATAGCTGTTCTATAGTTCATGGTATTGCTGATCTTCAGTCAAGTCTATAATTATTTAATAGTCCATGCTAAAATCGTACTAAAGTCTGGATTAAAGTCATTCTACAGTCAAGACTAAATAATTTTTATAGCCCAGACTAAAGTTGTCATTAATCTAGACTATAGAACTTAAAGATATTATCTGATTTTTTCGGAAGAAGTGAACAATAATCCAATCCTTCCAAACCACTGCTTCTCCTAACAAAATTTAATCCAAACCAGAAAAAGGAAGTAAGCAAAATGAAATTATTGAATAAATCTATGAATCAGAAAAAGCAAAAAATAAACGGAAATGCATAATGGAGCACGTAAAAGAGATGTATTGAAGATACAAATTTATGAGGTTTATTCCTCTTTTTTTCTTGCTCTCAATTTTGGTCAATTTGTGTAGAAATAGAAACATTATTGAAGGTATGAAAATGAAAAAAAAGCAAACAGTTGCAAATTATTTATGAATTATTGAAAAGTTGGCAAAAGTAAATTGTTAAAAAAAAAGAACTGATAGTGAGAGAATCATAAAAAACCATGATACATTTATTAGATGCTTAAAGCAAAAGTTGTGGAACAATTTAGAGAAATTTTTTGTTAGTTTCATTTTGCTTTTGAAATAAACTTATTTATAGTTTTTGGGCATGAAATTATTTTAATACAGTTACGTTTTAATCAAACATTTATGGGGCCTAGAAAATATGTTGGCTCGAAAGCAAAAAGGAAATTTGCCAAGACTAATTACTGAAACAAGGGTTAGTGTTTTTATAAGTGATGGGAAATAGTAAATTAACAGAATATTTAACCCATTGCGGGTGAACATAATTTAAGAAAATCTGAATCAGATCTTTTTACCAATTACGTTCACTTCATAAAACAGAGATATAATTTAATATTACGGCCTAAACTTTAATCGTTCTATAGTCTAGAGCAAAATCATTTTATAGACCAGATTATATTCGTTTCACACTTCAGACTGTGGTCCAACTATAGTAAAGAATACAGTTAGTCTACAATCAGGACTTAAGTCATTTCATAGTCTAGACTATATTCACAAAAAACCCATTTGATTGACTACACTAAAGTTCTTATATTATTCTAAACTAGACTTTTTTCATTAAAAATTCCAGAATATAGTTATTACCCAGCAAAGACTGTAGTCATTCTATAGTCTAGACTTTTGTTACTTCAAATTCCAGAATATATTTAATTTACAAATTAGACCTCAACTATAGCCATTCTATATTCCTGATTATTTTCATTCTATAGTTCAAAATATAGACATTCTTCAGTTCGGACTATAGTTATTCCATAGTACAAAATATAGTTACTGAATAATCAAAACGCTTGTAATTTTATTCCTTAAACTGCAATCATTTTATAGTCCAGACTTAAGTCTACTAATGTAGGTTAATCCATTCTATAGTTATGGTTTGTGGACATCTTATTTCTATAGTCCAGATTTCAGTATTCTTTAGGCCAGTTTATAAGCATTCGGACTGTAGTCATTTTCTAGTCCGAATTATTTATTTTACGAACTGGAACTAGTTCTTGATCAGTTCCTAATACATTTCTTAGTCCAGTCCTTTGTTCAATTCCCAGTTCGGTTTATAGTTCAATTCCTAGTAGAGTTCCTAGTAGAGTTCCTAGTTCAATTCCTAGTTCAGTTCCTAGTTAAGTTGCTAGTTCAGTTCCTAGTTCAGTTATTAGTTTAGTTTTTAGTTTTATTATTAATTCAGTTTCTGGTTCAAATCTTTGTTCTGTTCCTTGTTCAGTTTCTAGTTCAAATACTAGTTCAGTCGCTTCTTCGAAGTTCAGTTTCTGATGCAGTTCCTAGTTCAGTTTTTAGTTCAGTTCCTAGTTCACTTTGCAGTTCAGTTTCTAGATCAGTTCCAAGTTTACTTTCTAATTCAGTTCTTAGTTCACTTTGCAGTTCAGTTTTTATATCAGTTCCTAGTTCACTTTCTAATTCAGTTCTTAGTTCACTTCGCAGTTCAGTTTCTATATCAGTTCCAAGTTTACTTTCTAATTCAGTTCCAGGTTCACTTCGCAGTTTAGTTTCTGTACCAGTTTCAAGTTCACTTTCTAATTCAGTTCTTAGTTCAGTTCGCAGTTCAGTTTTTATATCAGATCCAAGTTCACTTTCTAATTCAGTTCTTAGTTCACTTCGCAGTTCACTTTCTATATCAGTTTCAAGTTCACTTTCTCATTTAGTTCCTAGTTCAGTTAGTAGTTCAATTCCTAATTCAGTTCCTACTTCAGTTTCTCATTTACTTCTTATTGCTGTTCCCTGTTCATTTTCTAGTTCAGTTAATAGTTCAGTTCATATTTCATTTCATAGTTCAGTTCACAATTCAGTTTCTAGTTAAATTTCTGGTTCACTTACTAGTTCAGTTCCTAATTCAGTTCCTAATTCAGTTCCTAATTCAGTTCCTAATTCAGTTCCTCCTTTACTTCGAAGTTCAGTTTCTAGTTCACTTCCTTATTCAGTTCTAGTACCATCCAAGTTCGGATAAATCATTTTAAGTTATCTTTTGAGAGCAACTAACTTATCTTTAATGGGTTAAAATTGTAACTCGTGTGATGCTGCACAAAAAAACTTTATATGTTGCAGCCTTAAGAAAACTGTTTTTCAGTTTTTGCTTAGGGATAGAAGAGAAATTAAGGAAGAATAGAAAAAGCCACTAAATCCTATAAATTCTATTGCCGCTCCAAGCATCTCTACCATGATACTCATATGAAGAGTCTTACTAATTTATGAGGTAGTAAATTTGTAGCTCCCAGGCTAAAAATAATCCTCCATTAACTAAACTTGAAACTAAGAACAAATTGACCAAAGAGTTATATAAAATTTTGCAGGACACGTTCGAATAAATTCGAACTTATTCACTCAGTAGCCTTTAACTGAATTTTAACTAAATTTATCCTTATTTGCTAAATAAGTGTTATAACATATTGAATTTGTATGTTTGAGTTGTTGTATTTAAGTTTATTAAACCATATTGTCCATTTGGTAAAATAAAATGGAACAAGTAAAAATGTTATAGTCGGTCAAGCCGACTATGCTATACTCTACACCATACTATTAATCGTTGATGGCTGCTACGTAAAATTTATGAACGTCCCTCGTATAATCTATTTACTTATATATGCAATAGATTATTATATCATTAACATTTATTTCACATTTATAAGTTTAAAAACGAATGTTTCTGGAGAATTATATGGAAGTTAGAAAAGATTATGGACCGACCGTCGTATAATTTCGCACAGCGGTTTGAGTTATATTTATCTTATTTTGACTTAATATTATTACAATACTGACGTATATATGCGATTTATGATTAAATAATGTTCAGAAAAGTGGTTGTAGGGAACCCATGAGAAATATTGAACCGATCTTCGTATATATTGGCACATCGGTTTAAGAATATATAAGACTTTTTCTGGTTTGATTATATTTATATTAATTTGACTTAATATTATAACAATATCTGCGCATATATGCGATTTATGAGTATAAATGTGTATGGGACGTATGAGAAGTATTGAACCGATTTTCGTATAAATTGGTAAATCGGATTTATTTTTGAAAAATTTTGGATAAAATTGTTTAATATTAAGAAATTTAATAGTCTAAAAATCCCATTACGAGGGGAATATTTATATGGGGCCAATATGAAATAACGGATGGACTGGCATGCTTAAATCGACTCAGGAAGTGATTCTGAGTCGCACGGTTTACTTAAAAGTTATGTTAAGACTACTTTTTCTGCTCGCTACAAACATCTATACAAATGCATTATATCACCACCACTACCACATATGGCGGTGTAGGGTATAAAAATACATTTTGTTTCTTTACCATTTTAGCTATTCGTTCAGACCTGTCAAATAGTTTTTCGTTCATTTTATGTTCATGTTTATTCTTGGACATTTTTTTTTGCTTTGTTTCTTTGCCTTTTGGCTAAATAAAATATTCCCCAATTGCTAGTTTATTTAGGCTTCAGGAGCTTAATATTTAGTTCTTTTCTTTATTTCGTTTAAAGTTACTTATTACACTTTACTCTTTGTCATTGTTGGCATAGAATTTGTTGGTTTTTTTTATAATTGTTAGATGTGTATGTGTGAGTGTGTTTTTATCATGACTTATATGTCAACAATGGGCCAGAGTCTATTATGGGTTTGTAATTGAGACATTGTAATAGTACTTTGGAGAGTAAAGTAAAAATGAACAGTCAATAAAATAGTAATTTGTAAAATTAAGGAAATATTTATTGGATTACAAAATGAGTTTGGAATTTATTTGGAAATATTTAAAATTAAATTAAAGGGAAAGAATATTCCGAAAAGTCCTTTAGATCTATGAATAATGGCACTGGGTTAGAGAAATGAAAATCCACAGTAATACAAAACATGCAACTTCTATCCTCGATTTTTTTCTTTTTTACAACTCACAGCCTTTAAAATAGACCTTTACAGGCTTCACTTATAGTTAAGTCCATTAGCAGTCATACCGAAATTAAGTCTTTAATCATCTTTCAATAAGACTACATTTGGTTCGTATGTTCATTTTACAAACATACACACACATAAGAAAACAAAATCAACACAGATTTCAAAACATAAAATACGCCGGATAAACAATAAAGCAATAGAGGGGACAAGAGGGGATCAAAATACCTTTCTAAAAAACTTGAAGGGGTCATCATCGACAACCACTCCATCTCCATCACTCTAAAGTAGCAACAGCTGCTTTATTCCTCCGTATAAATGAAAGTCAGTACTGATCTATGGACTAAGTTCAGTGATGTAGACACGTTCATTGCGGCTAACGAGAATACATAGGTACTGTTTGGATGATTTGGAGCTGCTTAGCGGATAACGACGGTGACTCTCCTACAAGTGATAGCATGAGGAGACGCTTGACCAGTACAAATAGCATCAAGGTGTCAAAAATGATATGTACTGGTGCTAATGCGAACCACATTCTGCAGGGATACTGACTGGTCTGGGGAATCTATAATGCAGACAGCTAACGGGATTAGATATAAATGAATGTCTACAGGATACTGTCCTTGGTACTAACTACTTACAATTATTGTCAACAGAATTAAACTTGTTTTGTTGTTGTTGCTAGAATGACAGGCTTTGTCGGTGGATTTCTGTATATTCCAGTAGAAAGAACCGACTGTTGTGGAAATGATCTCAGTTATATATGATAGCCTATCAACCTCTTCAGATAATGTTCACGAATAAATTGATCTGAGATAAATTAAGCTGCTCCAGTGGGGCATCCATCGCTAAGTAGTACGCAATTAAAAAATATTCAAAGTTGCTAAAACTCATCTTTAAGAAACGGTTGCGTATAAATATCTTCAATATACCATCCACATAAGGAAACGTAGATATTACCAGTTAAGGAACACAACGAAGTGCTTAGTAAACAGTCTCTTCTATATAACAAAATTGGGGGTTTCCCCAAAGCAAGTTACAAAATATTGATTTGATCGATATTAAGATAACTAAGATTCCACAAATTTATCGATTCAAATTTCCGTATGAATATTGTATTTGAAGGTCGCACACCAACCATTACATATTTCAAGCAAAAATGCCGCGTATATCAAAAATAGTTCTTGTACAACTGAGATGGTAACGGAGCAATTTGCTCAATTCCTGCCTCGTATTGAACACCTAATCCTTAACCTTTGATATGTATGGTTCCACTGAGTCCACTACATTAAAACAAAGACTTCATTACTTCAAATTCACAATGTCAAATGGCATGAAAAATATCTAATCATGCTCTGGAAGCGATAGATCTTTCTCGATTTGAAAATGATAGCAACTCGAACCACTTCCAAGTCATTCACTTATCCACCTTTATTTCCTCATATTTGAACTGAAGCGCAAATCTGTGAGAATCTTAAGATAATGTTATCTTTAGCAGTAACATTTCGATCTCCATCGATCACAAATGATCTGCTTTCAGTTTATTTAATATTCCGCACGGGACTGGCTCTGGAGAACAAAAAGCTAATCATTCGCATACAAATAAGCCTTGGAAAAATAAAAAGGTGGTGCAATAATTTTCAGGGAAGTTTTAAAACAGATTGATCGAAAAAGCATAAGTTTTAGGTTTACTGGTACCTGCAACAGCCATGAGAAAAAACGCTGTTATCGTTCCTCTTAATTCACGTGTTAAGTATACTTATACAGATATAAGCGACATTGATTATAGATCACAAAGTGGAAGCTTGTGAATCTACTTTTAATATGATAAATAATGATAACCCATTATTCAAATTAAAATGATTTAAAACTTTGCGTTATCATTACAAATTCCCAGTCTCTGTATGGAGAATCAAAGAAAACCTTCCACATTTCCCACCATGGGGAAGAACTCACTTAGCAAAAGTATGAGAAACCATATGTTAACTCCTGACATTTATAAATCGCTCTGGAATACAACAGTGAACATAGTCCATTAGATTGTAATAAGAAAAAAATGACGACGTATGTGATGGATCCACCTGCTCAAAAGGATATCAGCTGGCATATTCAGAAATAAGTAAATGACAGTGGCAAAGGTTAGAGCGAAGTGAAGTTTTAAGTATAAAATGTTAAAGATTTTTATAGAGGATCAATGTTTCTTGTCGATTATGATCAAATAGCATTCTTGTCTTTAAAGTATTTCTGATCAAACTTTCTTCTGGTTCTCCAAATATTCTTAATATGTTATTAAATATTGTAATATAAATTCCTCGTCATACTGTAGAGAAGATACAAAAAACCTAAACACATTCCATATATTACATACCTAAGAAAACTTTATACTTTGTTCTCCATTCTTCCTTAAAGCAATTGTTATAATACCCATACTCATGCAATAGTTAAAATGTTTGTTTGTATATGTATTTCTAAGGCAATTATCAAAGAATGAAGAGTATTTTGTTAGCAACGAAGGAACGAATGAGTGAACAAACCAACCAACAAACACAAACAGCAATAAATTTAAATAGTTTTCCATTAGTTTTTTCTAAAACAAAAGTCATAGTTTTCGCAAGAAAATTCTAGAAAAAAAAAATAGAAAAATATTTAAGTTTTTGTAGCCTTTTTCAATGGCCAAAAATTCTTGTGATTATTTTCCAATTGATTTCAAATAGTTGTACGTTTAGTTTCCGGCAACAATTGTTGATATTTTTATTGGGGAAGAAAGATTGAGAGAGAAAAAAAACATACCGGAGTATGTGTGTTTTTGTATCTGTGTGTGATTTTTCATTTGTTAAATATTTATTTGCCAATACTAATTTTAAATGGCAGGTGAAATGTGAAAAAAGTTTTGAAATAATTTTTTGTTAGTTTTTGTAAAACTTAAAATTATATTGAAAGTTATAGAATAATTTTCATATAAAATAAATTTAAATTTATTGTTTAGTTTTTGAACTTCGACAAAAGATGAAAAATGGTATTGAAGAGAATGAATGTAAAAGGTACATGTCGATTGATAAAATAATCTCAATAATTATTGATGCAAAAAATCTAAAAGTTTGAAAAAGTTTTAATTGAAAGAGTTATAATAACTAAAAAGAATTAGAAATGAATTAGAACTGATCTAGAACTGAACTAGAACTGAATTAGAACTGAACTAGAACTGAACTAGAAAGAACTAGAACTGAAATAATCTGAACTAGAACTGAACTTAACTGAACTAGAAGTGAACTGAACTGAACTGAACTAGAACTGAACTAGAAGTGAACTGAACTGACTGAAGAACTGAACTAGAACTTAAACTGAAATAAACTATTAAAATGAACTAGAACTGAAAACTGAACTAGAACTGTATTAGAACTGAACTAGAACTTAACTAAAATGAAGTTAAAACTGAACAGAACTTTAAACTGAACAAGACTGAACAAGAACGGAACTGAACTAGAATTTAATTAAAAGAACTAGAACTGAATGGAACTGAATTAAAACTTATATAGAATAAACTAGAACTGAACTAGAACTAAACTAGAACTGAACTAGAACTGAACTAGAGCTGAACTAGAACTGAACTAGAACTGTATTAGAACGAACTGAACTTAACTAGAAATGAATTTAACTAAAACTAAACAGAACTGAATTAGAACGGAACAAGAACGGAACTGAACTAGAACTTAATTAGAACTGAACTAAAACTGAATGGAACTGAATTAAACTTATATAGAACTAGAACTGAACTAGAACTAAACTAGAACTGAACTAGAACTGAACTAGCTGAACTAGAGTGAACTGAACTAACTATAACTGAATTAGAACTGAACTAGAACTGAACTAGAACTGAACTAGAACTGAACTAGAACTGAATTAGAACTGAACTAGAACTGAATTAGAACTGAATTAGAACTGAACTAGAACTGAATAGAAACTGAACTAGAACTGAATTAGAACTAAACTAGAACTGAACTAGAACTGAATTAGAACTGAATTAGAACTGAACTAGAATTGAAATTGAACTGAACTAGAACTGAATTAAACTAAACTAGAACTAAACTTGAACTGAACTAGAACTGAATTAAAACTGAACTAGAACTGAACTAGACTGACTAGAACTGAATTAGAAGTGAATTTGAACTGTACTAAATTTGAACTAGAACTAAACTAGAACTGAACTAGAACTGAAGTAGAACTGAACTAGAACTGAACTAGAACTGAACTAGAACTGAATTAGAACTGAACTAGAACTCAACTAGACACTGAACTAGAACTGAACTACAACTGAACTAGAACTGAACTAGAACTGGAACTGAACTAGAACTGAACTAGAATTGAACTAGAACTAAACAAGAGCTTAAGCTTGGAAATAAATTTGGGAACTTAATTGATGACTGATATATTAACTAAACTGAGAACTGATAGCCAAATTAGGAAGTTTACTTATTATTAAATACCATGAGGCACTGGAAATGGAACAAGAAATTACAAACTGTAATGAACTGAATTCTAATCTGGGATCTGAAGTATTAACTGAACTTGGATCTTAAGTAGGAAGTAAACTAAAAGCTAAACTAGGAGCTGATCAAGGATTTAAAACAGAGACTAAGGTGGAACGCTCTGACGAAAATACTGAAATAGGAAATTAAATTGTATTAAGGGAAGTAAACTCGAAGTCGAACTGAAGGTCAAAAAGCTAAACTAGGAAATGGGCTAAACAGATCAACGTAAAATTAACTTTTTTAGTTATGATTTTGTTTTAGAGATAAAAAAATATTCACTTAACATTGAATATTTTTAAAATTTTACTATGTTCAACGTTGATTTTGTTTCATTTTTTATATAACTAAACTCGTAGTTGTGCCGGGAACTAGGAGTTAAATTAGAAAATAAACTGTGAACTGAATTTTAAAATTCAACTTGAATCTTTAAAATTCAGTTACCGTTAAGGACGTTGTATCTTAATTAAGTTATTAAACTTGATTATCAGTCAATATTCGGTCAAGCCCGGCTATGTAATACCCTACACTACAATATTGGTAATAAAAGTAAGTTATGAAAAATTTATGAACGACCCTCGTATAATTTGATTTACTAATTTATTCTTAAATGTTCAGTACATTATTGAGACATTAACATAACATCTTAACTGTACCCTTAATTAGAACCTCAACAGGAATGTGAACTAAACTGAAATTCACTTTATTCAAATCGGAAATAAAAAATCTAGATTTAACAAATTTCGATTTAATTTTCTGTATAACCATCTGGCAACATTTTTCTCTGTTTACATCCTTTTGCAGGATACTGCGCATGTCTCGATTTCCGTTTTTTTATGGGCATTTCTAAAACAATAACTGTTGAGGCAAATGTGAAAAAATTCTGACAGTTGCTGAAAAATTCTAGACAAAGCGTGAAGTGTAACAAAAGAATGTGTTAAAAAATATAAATAAAATTATTAAAAAAACATAATAAAATTCTAAGTTAATAAAATAAAAATTAAGAATAAATAATTCATGCAACAAAAGTGTCAAAATTAAAATATCATAAAGTGAAAAGAGCTTTAATTAAAATAAAAAAGAAAACATATGAAAAAAGGGAAGTAAATTAAATTAAATTGAAAAGGAAGTGCAGGATTAAAGCTTGAAGGAACATTAATTAAAAAGGATAATTGAGAAGTTTAAATATTTAGTTTATTATTAAAAATAAATAAAATAATTTAATTATTTTTGGAAGAAATTATTAAAAAGAAAATACTGGACAAAATTTGGAATCTTTGGTTGGCACCATAACAAGGCTGTTATTGATTTTTCATTTGAAGTTTTATTTCAGCTGTAGACTCAAATCATCCTGTGGCTCTTTATTTGAGCAAAGATAAGGGAGAGCGAGTGAGAGTATTGAGAGTATTTAAAAATAGAGCAAAATACTCTTTACTCTCTGTTTTACTCAAAACAGCCGGTAATTGAAAACATTTACATTTTTTGGACAAAACAACCTGTTGCTTTCGTTTGTCAACAATAACAAACTTTGTGTAAGTGTTTACACATACACAAGAACAAAAAACAAAATCCTTCAAACAGGAAGTTGTTTACAAAACAAACATCCGTCTTTTTAATATCCACCTACGGCTACTTTGCTTTATACACTCAAAATTTGAATTAAAAGAGGAAAAGTCTTAAGAAACCATTAAAATAAGTAAACAACATTTTATTTTGTATAAAATTTAACAAAAAATTTCTTTATTGAAACTTTCTCCTGGAGCCCCCCTTTTCCATGTAACTCAACGTCAACGTTTAACTAAGACCACACAAAAACTGGGGGGCTCCATTTCAATACTTTGGGCTAAATGCAAATATATTTTGTGGAACAAAACATCACAAGATTTTATCATTTTTAAATTACACATCTAAAAGAAGGAGGAAAACGAGAAGTAAAATAACTTTGAGTTCTAAAAATGAAATACAGCAAATTCCATTCAGACTCTCATCATCATCACCATCATCACTATGCTGGCGGTGGTGGTGGTGGTAACAGCGGCAGAGATGGTGGTTCTAGTGGCAGCAGTGGCCGCATATCAATGTCGTTGTCTGCATCATCCAAACGTCATCATAAAAAACACAACTGGGGCACCAGAGAACGTACTGGCATGAGTTTTTTAATTGTGATTGCTTTCTTTGCCGTTTTTGGTTTAATTATTTTAACGGAGGTAAGTTTTGTTGTTGTTGTTGTTATTGCAATACATAGACATTTATACATGTAGATGTTTTAATTAAATTGTTTTTGAAAAATTGGTTTTTGAAGTGGGTGGTTTTATTGGGTATTAAAATAAATCAATAATTTCTGTTTGTGGGCACTAGAATAAATGAATAATAAAAAAGTTCTTTGAAGGACTTTTTAAAGAGCGGGAGGTAGCACTTGATTTTAATTATCACTTATTTGTAGGCGTTGGACATGTTGTTTAGAATTGAAAATGTAATTTCAGGAAAACAAGCATAATAAAGAGATTAATGGTTATCAAGGACAAAAGAGACCTCTAGGGTGTTCTAATATATTATGAATTTTAGGTGTAGGGTACAGCACCAGTATACCGAATTAGAATCATTTTCTGAATCGATTTAATTATGTCGTACGTTCATCTGGAGGGCTGGCTATCAATGTAAACCTTGTGAGCAAAGTGCAGATCTTGTTGAACTTTTGGCATAAAAACGATATATATTTTAATTGGTGATGAGAAGAATATTATTTTACTTAGCCCCCATAGAGATATCCCCCTGAAAGAGGTTATAAAAGTCCGAAATATAAAGCAATATTTCTTAGAGGTCCCATACAACTCCCTTCTAAATATCACTTTGAAGGGCATAAATCGTATATATATGTTGGTATTATCAAGAAGTAAGTAAAATTCTTTATGCGAGGGCCGCTACATTATTACTTTTAGCTTCCATATAACATCCAAGAAAAACCTTAATGTACTGCACAGCAGGAAATCAGGTAAACAGGAATGCAATGATTTAGAAAGACGGCAGTAAAATAAACCCGATTGATGTAATATTATCCTTCAAAATTCGGTACTCAGTCGAGTTAAAACGCGAATATACCATACAGAACTAATGTAAAACAGGCTGAAAAATTAATATATTTTTGAGTTATTAAAACTTTCTACCCTTCATTTTTTTTGGTCTTCCTTGTAGTATTTTTTGCAGAATTTTTGTTTTCGTTATTATGGAAGTCATTGTTAAGATTGTGTGGCCAAAACATACTGCATTTGTTACTAAGGCACTTGATGATAAGTAACTATAGTTTTTGCGTTCCTTTACCCTCTTTGGACGTAAATGGTTTCCACAAAACATATCCATCTTATACAGTCTATTGAAATTGCCTTGACATCTTCCCATGTAAGATTACTTTGCCTAAGATATAAGAGTATTAAAAGTCTCTAGTTGTTTCATAGTTTATTTTACTACGTTTTATTTATAATTTTACTTTTATCCGTTGTGCTTTGTTTCACAAACCTTCTTCTCAGTCCACGATCTCGAAAGAAATTTCACGAATCACAACGTGTATTAATGTACATTTACCTTTTCCCTTAATTTTAACCGTCCTACATTTTGACCAGTAAAACTGTTTGGAACCAAAAAAATTCGCTGTTGTAGTTCTTTAGATATTTGATAACCATTATTTCCTTTTTATCGGGGGTATCCCTCCTCCCGGTACTATCGGTTCTTTATTTTGTTCACTAAAATAAAATAATAATTATTTTCTTTGTATGGGGGATCTCTCCCCCTGGTGTTATAGGTCCTACATTTTGATTAGTAAAAAAACTCCATGGGAAAGTAATTGGGTTCAATTTGAATACTTCTGTTTTTCCAGTTCTTTAGATATTCGATAATAAATTTTTTCTTTGTATGGAAGTACCTTTCCATTTGATCCTAACTGTCCTATATTTTGATCCGTAAACCATATTATTAAGGAAGTGTTTGGGGTCGAATTTGAGACTTTTTACTGTTATATTTCTTTAGATATTCGATAATGAATTTTTTTGTATGGGTGACAGCTCTCCCAATGTCCAGTAAAACAGTTACTTGAAAATTTTATTAGGACCAAATTTGAAAACTCTCGGTATAGTGTTCTTTACATATTCGATTATCAACATAATATTTGTATGGAGATTATCTCTCCCCCTGATTCTATCCGTCCTTCATTTTGTCTAGTAAAACAGATCCAAATTTGAAAATTCTCGTTCCAAAGGTTCTTCAGATAATCGATGATCAACATTTGCTTTGTATGGGGGTTGCCTCCTCATCTGATTCTATCCGCCCCAAATTTTGTTTCGTAAAAAGTTCCTTGAAAAAGTGGTTAGAATCGAAATGGAAAATTCTGGATGTAAAGTTCTTTATATATCGGATGTTCAAAATTTGCTTTGTATGGAGGCTACTTCTCCACTGATTTTATCCGTCCTTTATTTTTTCTAGTAAAACAGTTCCTTGATAAAGTCGCTTGGACCTTATTTGAAAGTTCTCACTGTTATCTTTTTTTTTTGATATTCGATAATCAATATTTGCGTTGTGTACCTCTCCCCCTGGTCCAATCGAAATTTTTTATAGCCTCTGTAAGTGAAATTGTCAGCAAAATCGGTCCAGTAGTTTAGCTGGTAACTGTTGATAAATACATTTAGTTTCTACATGATAGTATTCTGTACTAATCGGGTGATTCTTCCACATTAAAGAGTTTATTTTCAATCTTAAGTCGATGAATATTCTAATCTTGATACTTCTGATATTTGACAGCTTCTAGAAATATATTGTTATCATCCTAATATCACTTTCGCTTTATATAGTACGTAATTTAGGTCCGATTTTATTCTATCATTTGTTATCACTGAACCTATTCATGAACTCGACTAATCGGCATTGGTGGGTAATATTCTCGGTTTTACCTTATATTTTCAGTACATTTGATGAGAACATTAGTTTCATATTAAATCAAATACTTCGATGGTCAGATAACTGTCTGTATATCTGGCGTATTTAAATTAATATATTGTGAAAAGCAAAGCTTTCTCCAGATGTTGTCTCTTCCAAGTGTGATGCAGCCATATTCTCTCTCAGATTGAAATAATGTGGAGAATTCTATACACTTTAATTGCTTTTCTACCTGCTTTTACTGGAAGAATAACGTGATATTCGTATCATATTTTGTGATAAATTTTATTTTGATCGTCTCCTTCAACTGCCACAAAATGTATTCTCCATATATAAATAAGACAAAAATACTCATATCAAATTTCATTGAACTCTTTCAATTATTGTGGGTATGAAAGAGGCATTAACAGGCAAAGCTTAACGAATTTAGTTCCTGATTTATATATATACTCTTGCATCGAATCAGAAACTTTATGGAATTTAGACATTTTTTCTTGTTGCTACTAACGGAATGACAATGTTGATCACTTCTATGATTGTTTGAAGTTCCCAAGTTTTTCTGCAATTAAAGGTTTGTTTGAAATAATTATGGAACTATGAAACTATTAAATATTTTATAAAGTAATTTCACATTGAAATTTTTGAAGACCTTTCCAATTAATTTTGAGAAGTATATGTTTCTAGTGGGTCTTTAAGTTGACAGTTAGTCATTTTGGGTCTAGATCCTTCCGCGAAAATGGTTACATACGACGTTTTACCTGAGCTCTCAGACAAGGTAGTACTCCACCGGCTACGAAAATGTATTCTCCATATATAAATAAGACAAAAATACTCATATCAAATTTCATTGAACTCTTTCAATTATTGTGGGTATGAAAGAGGCATTAACAGGCAAAGCTTAACGAATTTAGTTCCTGATTTATATATATACTCTTGCATCGAATCAGAAACTTTATGGAATTTAGACATTTTTTCTTGTTGCTACTAACGGAATGACAATGTTGATCACTTCTATGATTGTTTGAAGTTCCCAAGTTTTTCTGCAATTAAAGGTTTGTTTGAAATAATTATGGAACTATGAAACTATTAAATATTTTATAAAGTAATTTCACATTGAAATTTTTGAAGACCTTTCCAATTAATTTTGAGAAGTATATGTTTCTAGTGGGTCTTTAAGTTGACAGTTAGTCATTTTGGGTCTAGATCCTTCCGCGAAAATGGTTACATACGACGTTTTACCTGAGCTCTCAGACAAGGTAGTACTCCACCGGCTACGAAAGGACGTTATATCTGAGCTTTTAGATAAGGTAGTACTTCACCAGCTACGAAAGGAGCTAGAAAATTATATTCTTCCAAACCTTTTCTTGGAAAGGGGTGTAAAACTTTTTTATGAGTGTTTAGTATCATCAGAAAGGTAATTACTTGGCAAATTATAAAATGTACCTAATAAAAGCGGTTATTTCATTTCGAAATAATCGATATTCTAATTCAGGGAAAACTTATTTAAAAAAACTTACTTTTTAAGTAAATTGGTTACCCTGCCTTTATAAGAAGTTTAGACCACTACAGATTTCTTGAGTTAATGATTAAATACATATATCTATATAATTAAAGTACCTTTTAGCAATTTAAGCTTTAAGATCTCCACTTTTTCATTCCGAAATACACGAAATTCTAATCCGGTGGAAAACTTGTTTGGACCATTACAGATTTCTTGAGTAAATAGCTAATACATATAGATTTATAACGGGGGTACTTTTTTCACAATTTAAGCTTTGACAATTTTTCTCTTCAAAAAACTGAAGGAATAAATATTTGGAAATTAACGAAATTTCGATAGGGCTAGCGGTGAAAATGCTTCGGCTAATGTCCTTTGATAGAGTTTGCAGAAAATGTTATCACTTTAAATAAAATCCAAGAAACCCATTTTTTCTTAATTTCTTTTTTAAAATAATATTATTGAATCCACATAGATATTTGATTATTGTACAGAAATTATTTAGAATTTTGTAAGGAGTACAGACCAAGTCCATAAAACTAAAAAACCTGTCCACAAAATGGCTTTAAAACTATAAGAGTAGCATTACCATTGAGATTTTTTCGAAAAGTCGCACAAAAAAAGGTTTTTGAAAATAATGCCTCAACTAAAATCTGATTTTCGGAACAAAAGTCGCAACAGATTTAATTTACCAAAAACTAACACTTTTTGAGTAGTTTTTAATTACGAATTAGATATGTTTCCCTAAGTTTTAGTTTTTTAACACACATTATATTTAATTTCTTGCTATTGTTATTAGTGCCCGAAGTGACCAATTTTTGGAGATCCACTTCCCGACCTCAGGACCTATTAGAGACCTTTTTCAAATAAATTGGAAAATACTACAACAATGTCCATATGAAATTCCATTGAAAACTTTTCAATACTTACAAAGTTACAGAGATTCATGTATTCATCGATCAATTGTCTTTGATGCCCTTCAAACTTATATTCATAACATAAAATTCCATGTTGAGTATTTATATATTTTTATTGAACACTGTTTACAAACACGCAACATGTTCAAACCTAAAACGTGGTTATATGACAAAGTTTTTGGTTCAAAATTTTTCTATAAATACAATTGTAAAATGTTAGTGCTATTTATTCAACTTATTCCTTAAGAAAGGTGCGCACATGTTAAAGAAATACCTCTAGCTTTCAACATGTATTTTGAAATGTTGCAATACATGTGTGTCAGCAAATAATATCGATTATGTATGTTGATTATTAATAATGAACGTGTGCGTTGGTTTCAAAAATTTTTAACATGTTTGAGTTGGTTGTTCATGTACAACATGTGTATTGGTATGAACGTATTTATTGCTTAAGACGTTTTATTTGAATTAAGCGCATGCGTATAGTTAAAGTGCATGTGTGTACAATTGGTTTAAGTCGACAATTCATGTCGATTGTATATAATAAAATGGTTGCAAACGAAAACAAATTTGTTGTGTGACATTTGTGTTTATGTGTACATGTATATACATTTCAAAAAATTGGTTCAACAGTTTTATATAAATAGTACTCTAATCATCAAACAAATTTTATTTGTTCTTCAGTCGTGTTATGAGGTGTTTGAGCAACCTGCACAATTTTTAATAGAGAGTATTATAAATAATTTAATGTGTAGAGTTATTATATTTATTTAAAATTTATGAATCAGGGTGTTGAGGAGATTCCCATTGTTCCGCACAAAAAAACCCAAAATCCCAATTGGGTATTTACTTTATTTACATATAAATGTATTAAGTTTCTTTCTCTCAATTTCTTATCTTTACTCTTTTCATCTAAAATTGAAGTTTAAAGGAGTGAAATCGAAAAATTCTTTACATAAACACTAAACTTACAAAAAATATATAGTAGTGAAATTTTATATATTTTTCAGAAACCCTTCCACAACCTTTTATATAGTGTTTCCCACATTTTACTCGAAGTGTTAGACCTTCTCGGTTTAAAGTCTGCTACAATTTTGGATACATTTTTTGTGATCTTCAATTGTCTTTAAAAAGGTGTTCAATATCTTTCAACTGGCCCCAGCTTCCGAAAGTTTGGTAAAAATACACATAATTGTTCTTGTATCACTCAAGGGTTTGTTTACATTGAAGACAGTACAGCCAAGTCAGGTCAAAATTATAGAGTCACATGAATGATAGTGGAATCTTTTTGTAAAACTATTTATAGAACATGTTATAACAAATGGTTGACTTCTTTTGAGGCAATTGCATATTGTTTGTCATACCAAGAACGTTTTGGGAAATTTTGAAAGCTTTTGTGTTCCAAATTTTTCTTCAGCATTTTCTCGATCATCAGCAATATAAAATTTGTGACCAGGAAGTTGTGAATAATCCAGCAGAAATTACGTTATCTATTTTTTTAGAAAATTTGACTTCAATTACCGTGCTCAGTATTTGATCTCTTAATTTTTAAACAGTTTGCCTTATCGAAATGGTTTACTGCGCTGCTTTCCTACTGGATGTGTCAGGTGCTCTTTTGTAAATACTTTTCAACATCATGTTGACTATCTGAACCGTGTTTTCTTTCAACAGACAAATTCTCTCGATACTGTTTAATGTGCTGCTATTTATAAGACTTCATGATGTGTCCACCAATTTTTGGAGTACTTGGCATACGAAAACAATAATGTGGTATTTGTACCAAGAGAGGCACATCCTCCAAACTACCCGGAGATAAGGCCAGTGGAGAGATATTACGCTTTTGTTATTGAAGAGCAATTCAAATGAGTGGTAGTTGGTTGCTTGAAGTGTGATGGACTACTTGTTAGAGCAAAGTGACAAAAAGCACTATTAAATCATTAATGGAAGAATTTCTGAAAATGTCTCAAAATTTTAACTGTCAGTTTTGTGGTTTCATTTTTATTAACAAATATGGATGTCTAGAATTGTTTAATCTCACTCCTTACTTCCATTAGAATTTATTTATTAAAAAACATCTAATAAATAATAATAGTCCGACAAGCCCGACTATATAATATCCTACACTTACACAATGTTGGTTATAAATACCAGTTACAAAAAATTAATGACCGACCGTCGTATAATTTTATTCTTTAACTTATTCTTAAGTGTGTAGTAGAAAGCAATTTAGAGTTTAGGAAATTAAGGAGTTTTTAAAATGAATTTTTCTGGATGGTTATATGGTACCTGGATAAAATTATGGACCGACCCTCGTATAATTTTGCACATTAATTTTTGCTTTTATTTATATTAATTTGATCAGTTATTATTGCAATATGTGAGATTTATTTCCTTCAAAGGATATTGGGAAGCGATCTTTTATGGGACCTATGAGAAGTTATGGACCGACCTTCGCATAATTTTGCACATCTTTTAAAAATATTATATTTTTGTCAAATTTCTTTACATTACATTTAGGACTTTTATGAGCTAGAACCTCATTCTGGCAGAACATTTGTATGGGAGGCACCCGAAATATTGGTTCGAACATAGAAAATTTTGGTAAGCTTTGTTCATGGGCCAAAATTTCAAATTTCATAGAGATATCTAAAAAATTGCGACCTGTAGAGTGTTCATAACTTTTACATGGACAGCCAGCCGGACGGACAGATGGACGGACATCGTTAAATTTACTCAGGAAATGCTTATGAGTCGAACAGTGGGTGTAACACCATTTTTTCTGTATGTTACAAACATCAGAATAAACGCACAATACCCCAACCACCTATTGTGGTATGTGTGGGTAAATATATATATAGAGATGAAAGACAAATCAGTTTAAGAGCTTTTACAAGGTGATATTTGTAATTTAGGTCTTATCGTTCCCGGCTTCCCAGCTTTACATGATTAGAACCTCAATGATAAAATTGTATCCTGTTGATAAATTGGTGTTTTTTAATTTAATTTAAAATCCTTCTTTTCAGCTTTTTATGATAGATGAACGTGCTCATGGTGTAATGACTCTACGTAGTGGTAACAGTTATAGTCGTTTAGGTGATTCCATGCCAGATTATGATAACGTTAAGGTACGTAAAATTTCTAGTGAATAATTGAAACTTAATTTAAAATTTTTAGACTTTAATTACATTAAATTTAACTTATTCTCTAAGGATAACAACATCTGTTATACATTTCAAATTGAATTCATTTCACATTATTTTCCCTTTTTTGCAAATTTAATCTCAAATATTTATTTTTTTATAATTTCAGGATGATTATGATCTCCTGGATGCTGGGTTACTAAATGATAATAAATTAGGTTTCGTACAGTTTCATGACAATAAATTTAAAATTCAAGGTAAGTAAAATATTAAAATATCATCACTTCAAGAAAAAAAGAAAGCTGGCAATTGAATCTAAAATTCCAACATTTGTACATGAGTAAGAGTGCCAGCCACTCATATCCCGAATACTAGACATAAGTATCTACACATTTATTTATTCATATAAACAAATATACGAACATACATACGTATGTA
The DNA here is from genome assembly GCA_004302925.2 of Cochliomyia hominivorax. Classification (NCBI taxonomy): domain Eukaryota; kingdom Metazoa; phylum Arthropoda; class Insecta; order Diptera; family Calliphoridae; genus Cochliomyia; species Cochliomyia hominivorax. The sequence continues at coordinate 83,480,385 of PYHX02000158.1, read as the reverse complement.
CATTGATAAGTATGCTAAAGATGGTGGATATAAAAAAACGGTTATTGCAGAATCTTTAATACCCTCCGCCTGTTAAGTTAAAACTTTAGGCTCCGCAAATTTCATCTAACTTTATAAATTTTTGTAGATGTGAGCATGCCAACAACAGGCAGATAGACAGACGGACATATCTAAGTCGACTCAGATTTTGAGTTACTGCAAAAATATATATTATGGGGTTTGAGATGATATATTTTTGACGAAGTAAATACAATATGCTTCTTACATAAATATTCACACACATACTCACATACGTATTGATTCAATTTAGAGGTACCTTCAGATATCGATCAATATCTTTTAAAATACTCAAAGAATTTTCCTGATTTTAAATAGGAAAATCTTCAGGGTCATAACAAATATTCGGTCCTAATTTCATTGAGCTTCATTAATTATTGTGGATGTGAGAGTGACAACAAAAGACAGACAGACGAACATAATTAAATTGACTCCGATTTTAATTTGATGCAAGAATATATATATATATATATATATATATATATATATATATATATATATATATATATATATATATATATATATATATATATATATATATATATATATATATACAGGGTCTGAGATGATTCCTTCTTAGCGTTACATACGGAACAACAAATTTAATATACCCTCTTCACCACTAGAGGTGGTGTAGGGTATCAAAACCAACAAAACAAATGAACAAATCATGAAAAGAAAAAAAAGTAAATACTGGAAAAATAAGCAAAATGAAAATTCAATTGAATGAATGCCAACATGGACTCTTGATGACAAAAAGAAAACAAAAATGACGACACAACAGCCAACTAAACTCTCTATCTTACGGACTATTTCATGTAACTAAAACTAGGAAATGGATAAAATAAATGAAAAATATTAGAAAAAAGCAACAGAAGCAGAAGAACATAAACCAACAAATGAAAACTGAACTTTTGAGTAAATATTTTTTAACTAATGAAAACTTACGTTTACATTATACTTTTGCATTTTTGCCCCTTTATATTTCAACAACAACAACAACAATAACAACACCAACATTAGCAGCAACAATAATAACTACATTTATATTCTGTTGATTTTTATGATTACAGATGCTGAAAGCAATAATAACGGTGCTGGTGGTGTTGGCAGATTGGCCGGTGTCTTATTAAATTCCCAAACTGGCGGCAATGCTTATATGGGTGCTGGCATTGGTGGTGGTACTGGTTTGGGTTCATCATCACTGATGGGTGCTAGTGGTGGTAATGGCCCCCTCATACCTTGGGGTAAAACATTACCCGCTGAAATAGAAAACTCATTACCACGTCTACCAATTGGCTCAGTGCCAACGGATGGCTCATGGCAAATTGTAAATGGTACACGTTTTAAATTTTTTGTTTTCTCTGCCTACTATGATCGTCGTAATGGCTCAAAATTGGTACGTGTCATTGGTGCTACAAAAACCAGAGGACCGGAAAGGGTATGGTGTAGATTTTGGTATGTGGCAAAGAATGTCACATATGCTGGGAAAATGGGAAGATCGAATATAAAGGAAAAGTATAAATCGGTATCGGTGATGGCAAGAGTGAAGGTGAGTTTTAAGTTTTAATACTATTTTTCCTTTAGCTCAGATATAATGTACATTTTTGTTGAGTTTTAGAGTTCTCGTACAAGCTTAGTTCCATTTTAATTCTTTTCAAAATCTAGTTTGGGTTTTAAATGAGGCACAAGTTAATATTCCATTTAAGACATAAGTTTAAGTTCTATTTCAGGTTCTAGTTCGACATCTCAAGAAAACTTTGTTCAGTTCATGTTCTACTTCCGGATCTAGTTTAGGTTCCAGTTTAGGTTTTAGTTGATGGTCTTCTTCAGGCTTTTATTCAGTTTCCAGTTCAAGTAGTTGAGATTCTACTTCACGTTCATGTTCAGGTTATATTTTTTGGTTCAGTTCAGTTTATAGTAATTTAAGTCCTATTTCAGATTCCAGTAGAGGGTCTAATTGAGGTTCTAGTTTTAAGATTCTATATCTCCAGTTTAGGATTTTTTCTGGTTCTAGTTGATGATTTCATTTTTCTAGTTTTAGTTCTAGTTTTGGGGTAGAGCTTAGATTTTGTTTCATATTTCAGCTCTAGTTTAGTTCCACTTTTGTTCTAGTTTATTTCAGTTCTAGTCCAGGTACGAGTGCCTTTCTAGTTTTAGTTGAATTTCTATTTTGTGTTCTTTTCTACATTAGTTTCGTTATAATTTTAATTCAGTTCAGAGTTGGCTTTTATCAAGACCCAAATATTAGTTCTGGATTCAGTTCAGAACTTGTTTTTTAGTTCCAGTTCTTATCCTTTTGAATTCCAAATGAATTTTAATTTTATGTAATTTGCTTCATTTAAACCTTTTTTCCCTTCAGGTAATTCGCGAAAATTGGAATCTCAAATATAGCGCCTGCTTCATTCTCTGTCCAGTTAGACCTCCCGAATACGATATTCCTGATTATGTTAGTATTGTGGCTCGTCTACGTGCTCCACCCGGTAATATTTTGGAATTAAGAAACACTGATGGTGATGAAGATTTCGTTAAAGTTCCTAAGCCAAACGAAGCGAAATTTGAATCGCAAATACCCTCGAAACCAAATCAAACTCCTTATGCCAATAAAATACCCTCAGAAGCCGATATGAAGGATGAAATAGCAATTTGTGTCAAACCATTTCATTTCGATTATGATCAGTCGCTGTTTTTAATGGAATTTTTAGAATTCTATTCGCTTTTGGGTGTTTCACATTTTACATTTTATAATCACACTGTAGGCACACATGCGTCTTGTGTGTTGGATCATTACATTAAGGGAGATATACCGGGTAACTCAACAGCCCAAGATGTACTTGATGTAAATGAAAACGAAAGAAAGTATCAAGGTAAAGTTTTAATAAATCAAACGTTTTGTTCTCTAGTATAATTTTATATTTTTTAGATCCCTCTGTATCCCTGCCTCCACCAAAGATCCTAAGAAGTCCAAATTATCATCCACCTTCAGTACAAATGCTACCCTGGAACTTACGTATGCGCTCTCAAAAAGAAATACGTACAGAAGGCTTATTTGCTGCTTTAAATGATTGTCTTTATCGCACTATGTATCGCTATAAATATTTGGCTTTAGTAGATTTAGATGAATTTATTGTGCCCAGGGTTAATGACACATTACAGGAGCTGCTGAGGTAAGTAATACCAGATTCGGGAAAGATACTTTTACCCAATTCCAATTTATTTTCAGCTCTTTAAATTCGCGTTTCCGTAATCGTAACTTGGGTGCTTATTCCTTTCAAAATGCTTTCTTTTATTTGCAATTTGCTGATGATCCACTGTTGTCTCGAGTGCCGGATGGTACCAACTTGGATATGGCCAAATTAAAAGCAGCCTTGGTGACGCAGAGAAAAACAAGAAGGTATGTTGAGTGTAGGGTATTGTTATTCCCAAATAACTTAATGGATTTTTTGAAGTTACTGAAAATTGTGAAAGGTAACCATTAGAGTAGTCAATATCTGAACTAAATTCAGGAACCTTTAAAAATATTAAGGTTATTTCAAACTAATATTGTCTAGTTCAGTTCTAGTTATGGTTCAGTTCAAAACTACTTGATCAGTTCTGCTTTAGTTAAGTTCTACTTCACTTCAAGTTCAGTTCTAGTTCAGATCTAGTTCAGTTCTGGTTCAATTTTTGTTCAGTTCTAGTTCAGTTTTAGTTCAGTTCTGGTTCAGTTCTAGTTCAGTTCTAGATCAGTTCTGGTTCACTTCAATTTAAGTTCTAGTTCAGATCTACTTCAGTTCTGGTTCAGCTCTGGTTCAGTTCTTGTTCAGTTCAAGTTTAGTTCTATTTCAGCTCTAGTTTGGTTCTAGTTTAGTTTTAGTTCAGTTCTAGTTCAGTTCTAGTTCAGTTTTAGTTCAGTTCTAGTTCAATTCTACTTCAGTTCTAGTTTAGTTCTAGTTTTAGTTCTAGTTAAGTAAGTTGAGTTCAAGTTCAGTTATAGTTTAGGTCTAATTAAGTTCTTATTGAATTCTAGTTCAGGTTTACTTCTGTTTTGTTTCATTTCTAATACAGTACTTTTTCAGTTCTAGATTAGCTCCGATTCATTTCGAGCATAGTTCAGTTAAATTATATTTTGTAGTATATATAATAGATTTTCCTATAGTTCCCGAAAAATGATTTAATGCAAAATAAACTTTACAGACGCTTTAAGCTTCATCCTCAAAAGCAACGCTCCAAATACATCTGCAAACCTGAAGATGTAATTGAGGCTGGTAATCATTTCGTGTGGGAGTATTCTCCGGGCAAAGGTTCTCTCAACGTACCACCTACAGATGCCATTTTGCAGCACTATAGAGTAAGTAGAATCCATATCCCTCCATTCCCATTTTTCCTAACGTTAATTACATTTTTCAAGGTTTGTGAATTTGGTGGTAATGATTGTATTAAGGCTCCCTCAATGGTTGATCGTACTGCCACCAAATATGTCAATCGTCTGGTGGAACGCGTCTACAGTGTATATCGCCATCTGAAAGATAAATGCAATTTACCACCTTTGCCTCCGATACCAAAACCGCCAACACCACCTAAAATGGAAATGAAACCCATCATAAGAAAGGTAACAAATGATAAGAGTGTAAATAAAAATGATGAATTAATTAAACGTACGGCAGATAAGAAAACTGATAAACTGGTTAAAGACAACGAAATACTAAAAGATAAACGAATGATAATGAAAACGAATTTGACAAAAATCCCAAAAACAATAACAACGATACAAACAAAAATTCATTTAACAAATGAAACGTTAAATGCAAAAAACTTCATTTCGAAAATGAATAAAACAACGATAAATAATAACAATTACAACAACAACAGTATTATTATTGGCAGTAGTAGCAGTAGTAGTAGTAGTACTTCAACTACTGCTACAACTACAAGCTCAACTACAGCCACTACTTCTACCAGTACAGTAGCAACCACAAGAACAACAACGAAAGATCCCACGACCACAGCAGCAATGAATCCATTATCATTAAAGAAACCTCACAAAGTGGTGGTTTTCTTTATTGACAGTAAGGGTCAGTCCAGAGCACGTTTGGAATATCATTAAATTAGCTGAAAGGTTGCGAAAATAAAATTGCTCAATTTGGAAACGAAACTAAAGTATTTGAAATGGAATGACTTAAATTTAATATTAATTTTATTTTTAATCTGGCAACACACAGTTTAACTAATAATTGGAATTAACTATTAAATATATTTATAGAAAGGGAGTAATAGTTTTTTTATCCTGATAACAAAAAAATTTACAAGATCAGCAGAATAGGAGTTCAGTTACTTCTAATTTAATTTCTATTTTAGGTACCAGTTCGGGCTCCAGTTCAGGTTCTGGTACAGGCAGTTGTTTAGGTTCTAGTTAAAGTTTTAGTTGTGGTTCTAGTTCGGGTTGCAACTCAGCTGGTAATTCTAGTTTTTGTTCAGTTTTAATTCAGTTATAGTTCATGTTCTTGTTGCGGTTCTAGTTCAGGTTCTAGTTCACATTTTTATTCAGATTCTAGATCAGATTCATATCGAAATTGCAGATCAGTTCAGTTCTAGTTCAGTTCTAATTCAGTTATAGGTTAGGTTCTAGCTAAATTATTAGTTCAGATTCTATTTCTGGTTTTAGGTCAGTTCTAATTCAATTCTACTTCAGGTTCTAGTTCAGATCAAGTTTAGCTTTTATTTCAAGTTACAGTTCAGGTTCTAGTTCAGGTTTCAGTTCTGTTCTAATTCAGTTCTAGTTCAGATCCTAGTTCCGGTTCTAGTTCAGGTCCTAGTTCAGGTTCTAGTTGCGGTGCAAATTCTGGTTAAATTTTCACTAAATTTGAAATTTCACTAAAATTTGAAATTTTCACTAAAATTTGAAATTTTCACTAAAATTTGAAATTTTCACGTACAATTTGAAATTTTCACTAAAATTTGAAATTTTCCACTAAAATTTGAAATTTTCACTAAAATTTGAAATTTTCACTAAAATTTGAAATTTTTCACTAAAATTTGAAATTTTCACTAAAATTTGAAATTTTCACTAAAATTTGAAATTTTCACTAAATTTGAAATTTTCACTAAAATTTGAAAATTTTCACTAAAATTTGAAATTTTCACTAAAATTTGAAATTTTCACTAAAATTTGAAATTTTCACTAAAATTTGAAAATTTCACTAAATTTGAAATTTTCACTAAAATTTGAAATTTTCACTAAAATTTGAAAATTTTCACTAAAATTTGAAATTTTCACTAAAATTTGAAATTTTTCACTAAAAATTTGAATTTTCACTAAAATTTGAATTTTCACTAAAATTTGAAATTTTCACTAAAATTTGAAATTTTCACTAAAATTTTGAAATTTTCACTAAAATTTGAAATTTCACTAAAATTTGAAATTTTCACTAAAATTTGAAATTTTTCACTAAAATTTGAATTTTCACTAAAATTTGAAATTTTCACTAAAATTTGAAAATTTTTCACTAAAATTTGAAAATTTTCACTAAAATTTGAAAATTTTCACTAAAATTTGAAAATTTCACTAAAATTTGAAATTTTTCACTAAAATTTGAAAATTTTCACTAAAATTTGAAAATTTTCACTAAAATTTGAAAATTTTCACTAAAATTTGAAATTTTTACTAAAATTTGAAATTTTTACTAAATTTTGAAATTTTCACTAAATTTTGAAATTTTCACTAAAATTTGAAATTTTCACTAAAATTTGAAATTTTCACTAAAATTTGAAATTTTCACTAAAATTTGAAATTTTCACTAAAATTTGAAATTTCACTAAAATTTGAAATTTTCACTAAAATTTGAAATTTTCACTAAAATTTGAAATTTTTACTAAAATTTGAAATTTTTACTAAAATTTGAAATTTTTACTAAAATTTGAAATTTTTACTAAATTTTGAAATTTTCACTAAAATTTTAAATTTTCACTAAAATTTAAATTTTCACTAAAATTTTAAATTTTCACTAAAATTTTAAATTTTCACTAAAATTTTAAATTTTCACTAAAATTTGAAATTTTCACTAAAATTTGAAATTTTCACTAAAATTTGAAATTTTCACTAAAATTTGAAATTTTCACTAAAATTTGAAATTTTCACTAAAATTTGAAATTTTCACTAAAATTTAATCTGCTGATCTCATATTAAAATAAATAATAGCCTAACATATCAAGTCAAACATAAAATTTTAAATGGGCAAAAAACGTTTTAAAAACCTTAACCAAGAAAAATATGCAAATAAAATACCGGCGAAAAACAGTAAATAAATTTTAAATTTATCATGAAATGCTTTTTAAAATAAAAATATGATAAATAAAATATATCTTTACCTATAACCACCTTTTAATTATAATTTAAAAGTTGTAACTAAAAAATACTTAATACTTTCCACTTAGTATATATTTTATACGTAAAACCTATTTTGGAAAAAATATAAAATCAATGTTAATTTATGCATTTTTTAAGAAAAAAGTGAAAAATTATAAAGAACCTTAATTTTTGAAAACCAAAATTAAAAATAAGGAAAAAATCATCGAAATTTCTAAAATGAGTCCTAAATACTAAATACATTTCGTAAGTTGTGTTCATTTAATTCCTTAAATTATATTCCTTATTTTCAACTACTTTTGATAAAAAATACACAAAAAAACAGAGATAAATCCTAAAAATAAATTATTATAAATGTAACAATTTTTAAGGCTTCTTAAGGTTAGTTATTAGTTATGTAAACTATTAGTTTAGTTATATAGATTAAAAATGACCTAAAATATAATTAACAATAAAAATGAGTAAAAACCAAAAATAAGTAAAAAGTCATGAATTTATAAAAACAAATTTTCTAAAAAAAAAACATAAATCTCAAAATACAACTTTATTAAATTTCTAACTAAAATCTTATAATAAACCTATATTTTCCTGATAAACTCCTGATATAAACAACGCTCTAACCTGATATTTCAAATATAAAATAATAAATTTTGAAAAAAAGTATAAAAACTAAATTTCTGTGAAAACAACTTTAATTAATTAATAAAATAAAAAACAATAGTTTTTAATTTATTTTTCTATATTTTGTAAATACAGCATTAATAATAAAAATTTTAATTGTGCTTTTTAGTAGCTCTTAGTTATAAAAATAAAAATAATAAATAATTATAAATTATAATAAAAAAAATATAAAATAAATGTTTATAATAAAAATATTAAGATAATTAAAAAGGAGATACAAATGAAAGTTGAAGCGTTATTATTTATAGATAAAGACTTAAACACTAGAAAGGTTTGTTAGATGTTAAATATCGTCACTGCGCCTGAAAAAGTTCCTATGTAAATTTTTTTGGAAATTTTTTTTAACATATTTTTTTCTTAGTTCCTTGTTTTATGAGAAGTTTAACTAACGTTGTAATATTATTACCCTTCACCACTTATATGTATATAGTACCCTATACTATACATCCGTTCGTACTTACACACGTTCGCTTAACTTATTTAAATTGTTTCTTCAATATAGCGATGGAACATAAGTATTATGAGAGTCATAAAATTCAACTGAGCGGATCTAATTATGCCGAGATAACTAAGTTGAATCAGTGATTTTCGGAAGTGAACATGATCGGCCGTAATTCAAACGATCTGTATGAGAGCTGCCTGAAAATTTGAATTGACCATGATCAATATCAAAAGACTAAGTCTTTTTCAATTATAATGCGGATCCAGTAAACTGATCCCTTCTAGGACAATATCTATAAATATTATTATTTCTTATGTACCACGGTGCTGTCGTTATCGTTTTAAGAATTTTTGACTATGACCTCTGTACACATGACATATTTTTATGTCATATGTCCATATTGTTTTTAGTATGGTCTAGAAAAGGATGACTTTATTGTCAAGACTAATTTTGGAATAGCTCTTAATTATCAGTGGCTTTAATATGACGACGCCATATAAGGTCTGTTCAAGTGAATGCCAAAGGATAATACGTAAAGAGTTTCAGACATATTTATTTTATACCAAACAAATGTAATTCCTTAGATGCTCTACATTGGTCCCTTTAGGAACTATCATCCGTTAATGTTCATATTACCGATTGAATAGTTCAAATTCAATGGAATACAAAGCTTTTAAATTTATACGAGATGAGGTGCCCAATTTCTAACGAGCCTAATTCATTTATGTATTAATCAATTTCTACTTTAAGGACCCCTTAATAGGTAAAGGTCTATTCTCCTCCAGACCAATTCAAAATAATCTCTATTTAACAATGATTGTTATATCCAATAGCTGTGTACAATAGAACTCTTACTTTTGTCTATTTAACGCTGATAAAGAACTGTTAAGCGATTTAACCCATATTCTGCCATATGCAGACAACTTCTCCAAATCAGTCAATACCAGAAAATAAATGAAGGATCTCAGATCTACAGTAAGTGAAAAATTGTTTCTTCCTTTAGCTCGTCTTGTTAATTTTAGCGGAATTCATTGTAGATGAGACCCATCTTTGTCGCAAGAACTCACAAAAGCATTGTCCACCTGTATTCTGCACCAGAAGTCTGTTTTCTATTTAAAGCAGATAGATGATTGATCCATAAAATATCGTACCTGTGCAAATATCCCGACAAGTTCTCAATTAACGAACTTATTTGCGCTATTTCATATAATTGCTACCAAAGCTTCACCTAAATCATCTAAGTCATGGTTCAACCACATAGTCGATGCATTCATTATCAAGGTTCTGGTTTTAAATTACCGGGCATTCTGTCTTTAACATGAATGTTAGTTAAAATTCCTACAACTCCCGAAATAGTCAATTAATCCCAATTCGAGTGCGAAATAATTCAGAGTAACTGAATTATTTGATCTCATCTGTTACATAGATTTCCACAAATTTCCTAGCAGTTGAGTTTAAGGCAGCCAGTGTAGTATCAAGACCTTCGCAAAATTTATCCGATGGGCATTCTTTGCGATCACATTCCACCATTAAGTTATATAAGTTTTACAACTGCTATACACCTACGGTGCCAGGTGCATCTAATGGCCTTCTAACAGGTTATGGTTCATAACAGTCAGAGTTTAATTTTAAAAAACTGTTACCAAGAAAACCAATTCAGCACTACTTCAGCTAAAACAGTTTGAAATGTACTGACGTTCAAACGATAAGACCAATTTTTTTGAAGAATTCTCTGAGACATCTCATATGGTTGGAAGGAAATATAGCAAATTACGAGTTGCTTTTCATTTAAAATTTTATTTCTTTTACTATTTTATTGATTTTCTTAAAAAATCTTGGATTAACAGGGTAATTTCATAATGTAGGTATCTTATTATAATCCAACGAAAACTGTTATAACAATTTTTTTCATAACACAATAACTTTCTTTGAGCTTAATTTTTTATAATAATTTTATCCTAAAAAAATAATAATGCAATTTTGTTACAAACTTCGGTCTAAGTAGTAAATGTCTAAATTGTGAAGCACTAACTATTCTACTCTTTCGCTTTAATATAACACTTTGTGTAGTAAGATTGATATGTTTTCTATCAGTATAAAAATTTTATATTATTGAAATTATATTACATAAACATACTTTTATAAATTCTGTACACAAGTTATAAAAGATGTATTGCTTTACAGTCCATACATAGCAAAGACGCAATCCATGTGAAATTTCACATGATTTAAGCAACATTAGTAGTGCAATATATTTGAAGTTCATTTGAATTTCCGGCACTTTCTTTCATTTTAAGGGAAAAACGTTTAAAACGTGATTAGGCCTAGATTTCTCCTACAAGATTGTTAGGTCTATTTTTTGTCCTGGCTCCCACATAAGTCTCCGGCCCGGAATATGGTTTTGAGCTTTTAAAATTCCTTAATATAGAATAGTTCCTTTGAAATATGGCACAATTATTTTTGAAAACGCCTTGAATTTATTTTATTACTTTAACCAATATTGAACTATGTTTTGATATAGCTCCCATATAAGACTCCTTTCTGGAAAACGGTTTAGAAATTTTTATAATTTTGTTGAAAATTGTCACAATAATTATCTAAAACATTTAAATATCAGTAAAAAATTTGACAAATTTATATCCATATTTTGTATAGTTTAGTTATATATGAACCAATTTAATTGAAAAACGATTAAAACGTAATGAATGTTAACAATTAATCAATCTGATGAATATCGGCACATGTTTTGCTACAATTTCCATTTAAGGGCCCTTCACTGAAAGAATGATTAAGCTTATAACACTATAAAATTTGAGCAAATTTTATTTCCCGAAATAGGGTTTAAGGCCTGAAAGGTTCTTTAATATGGACCGATTTGATTGAAAAAGTAAACCATACTATATTTCATTCTTATTTGTTTTTATTTTAAATTCATAGTCATCGAAAACAGATGAATTTATTTCATCGTCAACGGATGTAATGTAATTTGAAAATCAATAAATTATTCTTTCAGATTTATTTCGTATTTTGAGAAGCTTCTAACGCTTCCTAAGTTACTTGAATTAAAAATGTATATACCATATTATTATATACTCTACGCTACCATGTTCAATCCTTATTTCAGGTAAAAATGTTCTCCCGGAATGACGTTTCAAGTTTTAAAACAATGTGTCAAATTATGCGAGAGTCAGTCAATTCTTTTATAAGTCTTATAAAAGCTCCTTTCAAAATATCACCTTGAAGAGCATATATCTCATATATACTTTTATATTGTAATAAAAATTGGTCCAAGCAAAAATTCATGGAAGAAATTCTACGACGGTCGTTTCATAATTTCTCCTAGTTCGCATAAACCCCTCGAATAGTTAATTTAAAATATATAAAATTCACATAATTTTGTAAGAAAATATTAAATGTATAAAAAAGAATCGGAAAATTTACAAAAAACCTGGAAGCTGTTCTCTTTGGATTTTTAATCTTTAAGAGTTTATAGTTAATTACGTTTCCCATGTTCTCTTTTTATGTTAAAAATTGGTATTTTGTAAAATTTGTATATAAAACGTTAATTTTGTAGGAAAACTGGCAGCTGTTCTCTTTTGTTTATTTATATGGAAATGTGCATAATTTTTTCCATGCTAGAACTTCAGTAGTTTTTAAAAAATATTACTCGAATCTCTGTTTTTACCCTGAAATCCTTAGTAATAGGAAAGAAAGAAATAAGGCTAAGGTAACGTTTATTTAAGAAAAATGGATACACAAGCAATAAGTGTAAATGATACGATTATTAAATTTAATAGAAATTAACGTTTAAATTCCAATTTCTATAAAACTTGTCACTTGTGTTCAAACACATACAAATAAGTAAAAACATAAAATTTTTTTTATTAAGAGAAATTTTTGTGTAAATTCCGTTTCAAGTCCATTTAAAATCTCTAATACCTTAAGACTTTCTCACAATAAGACTTATCTTTTTTAAAAAAATTAAATAATAACAAAACATATTTCCAAATTAACTAAATCATTTTTAAGCAGAGACTTAACACAAAATTTTCTATTCTATTTCCCTCCTCTTTTCGTTGCCACTCTATAGTCCATACAGTTAACATTCAGTCGTACTTTTGCATTCAATACAAAATTTGAATCCCTAAAAAGTTTTATTTTTCCCAAAAAAAAAAAAAAAAAAAAAAAACGAGTATAAATATTTTAGTCGGTAAATCCCGACTATGTAATACACTGCACCATATTATTTGATGTAAATGACAGCTAGGAAAAATTGTGAACGGCCCTCGTATAATATGTTTTTCTTTTCTATGCTTATGTGTGCAATAGATTATTACAATATAAACATTTACGTGCATTTAAAGGAATTTTTCTGGAGTTAGAAAAAATTATGGACCGACCCTCGCATAATTTCTAATATCAATTTTGGCATTTTTTATCTTTATTTTATTTAGTATTTTTATATCCACGTATTGATGAGCGATTGATGAGTTTTAAGGTGATATTTGGAATAATAGATCGATCCTCCTTTAATTTCGCGCGTCATTGTGGAATACAATAAGACTTATTAGACTGTATAATTTGGTTAAAATCGTTTTATATTTAGGTATTTTTAGGATTAAGAACTTCATTCCTGTGAACATTTAAATGAGACCTGTCATAAATGGGTCTATCATAACCAATTTCAATAGGCATCGTCCTTAGGCCAAAATAATAGAACGTACCAAATTTGATTTGTAATTGTGAAAAACTTTAGATGGACAGCCAGCCGGACGTACAGGCTTTAATCAATCCAGGAAGTGATTACAAACATCTGCACAAACGCATAATACCCCCACCACCTATGGTGATGTAGGGTATAAAAACAATAAGTATTTAACACGAAAATGGGCTGAAGAAGAGAAAATGTAGCAGAAGCAGTAGCAGCAGGAATAACAAAACCAACACTGAAATATATTTTATATTCATTCAGTTGTATTCGATTTTCATCCTTTTGAATGCTGTAACACATATTTCTTACTTTTTCCTGCTTATGTTGTTGCTCAAAGATTATGTCCTCCAAACTGAACATTTCTTTTAGATACAGCTGCTTCTTTTCGTCAGTTGGTTACTGTCCTTGTTTGTGTTAGTGTGTGTGCTTTTCATGTTTAGCACAATTCCTATTATGTCCTGAATCCTGACAGAACACATTTCTAATGCTAAAGGCCAATGTAGAGCAAGCTAAAGAGAAGAATAAGAAGAAGAAATGGGAAATGAAAGCAAAACAACGTCTTTAATCTCAAAAATATTTTTCGATTCAATAGGAATTTTTTGTTAGTCTGTTTTCTTCATTTTGCATTTTTGGATTTAATATTTTTTTGCATCTGTTTGAATGTTAAATTGAATAAGAGTGAAAGTTTTCTATTATATTTTAGAACAGTAGGGAAGTATTATTAAAAGCTCTTTCAAAGCTTAAATGATATAAAGCTTATAAAATATAAGCTTATTGACTATATAGAATATAAAATCAAATGGAGCTTATTTTTCATATAGAAAATAAGCTCGAATTTAAGCATATTTTTAATATATTATGTAGAATATAAATTTGATTAGAGCTTATTTTCTATATAGAATATAAGCTCGATTAAAGCTAATTTCCCATATAGAACATAGGCTCGATTAAAGCTTATTTCCCATATAGAATATAAGCTCGATTAGAGCCTATTTTCTATACAGAAATATAAGCTCGATTAGAGCTTATTTTCTATACAGAATATAAGCTCGATTAGAGCTTATTTTCTATACAGAATATAAGCTCGATTAGAGCTTATTTTCTATACAGAATATAAGCTCGATTAGAGCTTATTTTCTATACAGAATATAAGCTCGATTAGAGCTTATTTTCTATACAGAATATAAGCTCGATTAGAGCTTATTTTCTATACAGAAAATAAGCTCGATTAGAGCTTATTTTCTATACAGAAAATAAGCTCGATTAGAGCTTATTTTCTATACAGAAAATAAGCTCGATTAGAGCTTATTTTCTATACAGAAAATAAGCTCGATTAGAGCTAATTTTCTATACAGAAAATAAGCTCGATTAGAGCTAATTTTCTATACAGAAAATAAGCTCGATTAGAGCTAATTTTCTATACAGAAAATAAGCTCGATTAGAGCTAATTTTCTATACAGAAAATAAGCTCGATTAGAGCTAATTTTCTATACAGAAAATAAGCTCGATTAGAGCTAATTTTCTATACAGAAAATAAGCTCGATTAGAGCTAATTTTCTATACAGAAAATAAGCTCGATTAGAGCTAATTTTCTATACAGAAAATAAGCTCGATTAGAGCTAATTTTCTATACAGAAAATAAGCTCGATTAGAGCTTATTTTCTATACAGAAAATAAGCTCGATTAGAGCTTATTTTCTATACAGAAAATAAGCTCGATTAGAGCTTATTTTCTATACAGAATATAAGCTCGATTAGAGCTTATTTTCTATACAGAATATAAGCTGGATTAGAGCTTATTTTCTATACAGAATATAAGCTCGATTAGAGCTTTTTTTCTATACAGAATATAAGCTCAATTAGAACTTATTTCCTATACAGAATATAAGCTCAATTAGAACTTATTTCCTATACAGAATATAAGCTCGATTAGAGCTTATTTTCTATACAGAATATTAGCTCGATTAGAGCTTATTTTTTATATAAAATATAAGCTCGATTAGAGTTTATTTTTCTAAACAGAATATAAGATCGATTAGAGCTTATTTTTATACAGGGTATAAGCTCGATTAGAGCTTATTTTCTATACAGAATATAAACTTGATTAGAGCTTATTTTCTATACAGAATATAAACTTGATTATAGCTTATTTTCTATACAGAATATAAGCTCGATTAAAGCTCGATTAGAACTTATTTTCACTTTAAACTCACATTTCCATAAAAAAATCCTTTTTCACAAAAACTTTCATTTTTTATTGAATTTTCAAGTTCAAAAAAATCACATTTTTACTTAAATGTCAAAATTCTACGAAAAATTCGTATTTTTGACAAAAATGTGGATTTTTCACTTTTTCTCTAAAAAATTCACATTTTAAGTAAAATTTCACAATTTCACAAAATATTCACATTTTCACATAATGTTCATATTTTCACTAAAAATTAATAATTTAATTACAAGTTCACAATTTCATTAAAAATTCACATCTTTCAGTATAAATTCACCTTTTTTTTACTAAAAATTCTGATTTTCTCTAAAAATGTGTTCCTTTTTAGTTTCAGTCTAATTATTATCCTTAATAATATCTTCAACATTTTTATGTGCGAATTTTCACGTCCCTCAATTTGTTTTCTTTCGAGAAAATTTTACTTAAATTGTTGAGGTTTAAGATTTCTTCCATCATTTTCTCCACATTTTCATTATAATAACATTTTTTGGTATTTTCAAAATATTTTCACATACAAAACTTCAATTGTGCCATTTAACATCAAAATATTTTGGTATAATTTTTTGGCCGTAAGAAAAGAGGGATTCTAAGAGATCTCCTCTTCTTAGGTTTAGATATGTAAGGAAACTTAAAATAAAAAACATAGAAGATGAAATGGAATAGCAACTCTTAAAAAAAAAATATAAATCAGTCCGTGCAGAGAATTTGTGGACTGTATAAACATAATTTATTACTAAATTAATTTTGTAAGTACAATACAAATTTTTAGTATGTTTAACAAGCGAAAAGAGTTTACTTTCTAGCTTTACTCTATAACGGTGTTATTATCTTCTACTAGAGATTTACATATTTAAAAACTTCTTTTCCATTTAACAAGATTTAAAACTAAAAACTATTCGAACTAATAGTACAAAACGTCCGTCTGTCAGTCATTGTGTTATGGAAAAAATGTTACAAAACATATTTTTCCTCCTTTTCCTATATTTTTTTTCTCTATTTGAAAATTTCCTTTTCAATTCATGTCCTAGAAAATGGCACACAAATACAATTACAACAAAATATATATTTAATCTATTTAACAGATCATGTTGAAATTTTGGTTGTAACATTTTTTTCTAGGTTTTTTATTTAATTCCTGTTTTACAACAACAACAACAACAACTGTGACATATTTGCAACGATTTGGTTGCAAGAGTTAGAAACTGCAATTGTTGTTATTCGATGGAGTCTGAAAAAAAAACCAGAAATTGTGTCACACAATTTTTTCAATATTTAAAACAAATTTTTATTTGTATGGACAACAATTTGAATGGTAAAGGAAATGTTTTACAAAAAATATGCAAAATTCAGTGCACAGTGGGACAGAGTTATTTTATTGGAAATGAAAGTATTCGGTTCAATTAAATGAATTTGTAAAAAATTCAATAGCAAATAAAAGAAGTAAAAATATTATATTATTTTGTTATAGTTTTTCTGGTGGGTTAAATGGGAGCCAGACCGATCTTAGTTTAATTTCACACACACTGATTTATATCCTTTCAAATGGACTGATCCTCTTATTATTTGGCATATTAATTTAGAATATCATAAGACTAAATCTTGCAAAATTTTATTAAAATCGCTTTTATTTATTTTATGACCATAAAACATCATTTGTTTAGGGGCTGGATAAAATAGTGAACCCATCATTATCAATTTCAATAGGCATGGTCCTTGACCAAAATAGTGACACCTGCCAAATATCATCAAGATGGTCGGATATCGTGAAATCCACTCGAAAAGCTATATTCCAAGTCAAACGGTATAATTATGCTCAAACGCATAATACCCCCACAATCTCTGGTGGTGTAGGGTATACAAAGTTACTACTAAAGATATCTATCTTATTTTTTTAGTATATCAGGACCTTTTAGTTCTAAAAAAATTCAAAACTTTAATAAATTGATTTTCTTGAATTCATCTCAACAATATGAAGAAAATACTCAAAATAACAATTATTTGACTTCGATTTGAAGAGTCGACATTAATTGGAAGTTTGAAAAAATTCTTTAAATAATAATTGAGAACATAAGTGTACAATTTTTTAATATTTCGTTTTGAAATTCAAGTTAAAACAACTTAAAACATAAAGCGGCTAATATTGATTAAAAGGGTGGTAAATGCGACAGAATTTGTGTTGACCTCTTAAAGATTTTCGATGCTTAATTTATATAAGAATTTCCTACGCAGAAAATCCAGAATACGGAATAATATTTTAAACAAGTAAGAATTTTATAGTCGGTGAAGCCCGAAAATTAAATAAAAGACCCTCGTATAATACATATTTTTGGCACTAACATTTATTTATTTTTAAAATTTATGCGTTAGGAAATGAGTTCTGCTGTAGAGCTAGAAAATATTATGGACTGACCCTCGTATAATTTTACACATAGATTTTTGCTTATATTTATCTAAATTTGACCAGCTATTATTACAGTACCAACGCATATATGGGATTTATGCCCTTAAATGTAATATTTGAGGGGAGTTTTTTATGGGATCTATAAGAAATAATGAACAGACCCTCGAATGTATTTATTTTAGAATTTTATAAAATTTACTTGTGCCAAATTTCGTTTTAATCATTTTGAATTTAAGACTATTATGACCTTAAAACCACATTTGAAGAACATTTGCACGGGAGGCACTTGAAATTTTGGACCGAACATGGCAAATTTCGATAGGCTTTGTTTTTAGGCCAAAACAATACATGAAAAGCCAGCCGGGCAGACAGAAAGACATGACCGACCGATGACGGACGGTCATCGTTAAATTGACCCAGAAAGTGATTCTGAGTGGAACGGTATAGTTAAAATTGGATGTAACACCATTTTTCTTGCTTGTTACAAACATCAACACAGACGCATAATACCCCAACCACCTACTGTAGGGTATAAAAATGTTTAAAAAAATATTTATATAAAAAATACAATATTTTAATGGTCTATATCTCTAAATAAACTAAAACGATTTTGATAGTTTTTAAAAAATGACATCACTAAACTGTGACGATTCCTTGGGGCGTGGGCGAGCCTAAAAAAGCAAACAGACAGAAGGACATCGATAAATTTACTCAACTGTAATGCAAAAATAAAGTTTTTATAAAAGATGAGCAAATGGAAAATATATAAAGTTTAATGGAGGCGATCAAGTTTATGTAAATCAAAAAACCTAAATTTCATTCTCATCAATGACGAACTGTATTGATCTTCCGCTCATCTCTTGAACTCACTAAGAAATTGTGTGGCTCCAAACAATAAGAAAATTCTTAAAGAATGTCCATGTAAAATAATTCAAAAATTCTAGACTAATTTTCAAAAAAAAAAAAAGAATTGAATTGGTCCTTCTGTACACTGCAGACGATTCTTGTTGAAGTTTTTCTGGTCGATTTTCTATTTTCAGAAGAAGTGAAATGTTGACCATTTGTTAGAAGTTCAAAGTGAGAGAAAAATGTATGTAAAAGAGTGTGAAATTTTATGTAATCGATTTGAATATGGAAGATTTAAATAAAAAATATAATATAAATTCATTTCAATAAAAAAGCGAGTGAATTTAAATAAATAACAAAAACCTTTTTTTAACTTTAATTTTTGCTCTTTTTAAATCTTTTCTTTTTAGATAAAAAAATCCTTAATTAACTAAATGTGGTCATTTATTTAGAGAAACGTTTTTAATATTGTAACTAATTAAAATAATGCCGCTAATACCGATTCCAAAAAAAACATTATTTTTTGCAACTTTCGCTAATTTTAAATTTCAATTCTTTCATAGAAAAACATTATAATTATGCCACTTTTCAAAATAAAACCATTAAAGTTGTTTAAAAAGATTTAACATTAACAAGTGAAAGTGAGAATTATACAAATACATATACGAACGCATACATATGCACACAATCACACATGGAAAAGTTTCAAAACATAACGTCGGCAGGTTAGTTAATTTCCACAGTACTTTTAAGTATTTCACATGTTAATATAATATTTACATATATATCGTTTGAAATCTAATTGCTTAGAATTACTTTCGGGATGGTTTTTAACAATATAAGTTTTTGTGGCTGCCTAGTGGGACAGTGCCGATTGCTGGCAATGTAATTTTGAACTTGAACGTACAAAACTTATAGATATTCCATGGGCAGAGTTATTGGACCTCAAATCAAAATATCTCGAACAACAAATGTTTGTTCCTTATCCAATTCCGAATTTTTTTTAACTTCTTATATCCCCAGATTATTCCATCTACAGAACCAATGTGATCAACTGAAAATTGTTTTGTTTTATTGCATTTGAGTTATCAACTTAAAAGTATTAAAAGTTCTACATCAATCAGTTTAGATATTAATATAGTTCCCATACTAAGTCTTGCTAACATTTAAGTATTGCAAAAATATATGACTCAATTAGAATTTTCATGAAAACTATCACTTTTCCGAATTTTACGAAGATCAGTGCAAAGTTTTATTTAGCTCTAACAAAGGGTCCAATACCAGAAAAACACATCCGCAACTTCGCAGATTTTAAAAAATCGAGCCGCATTTGAGTGGCCGTATAAAATCGCTCATTCGGAAATTGTTAGAAACTATAAATCTAATCTGTGTGTAATTTGTGTGAGTAGTGATTTGGACTATTTGTGGTGATTTTCGGAAGTGAGGTTTATACAGCTTCAAATACGAAGCGAATTATAAACATTTTAACAAATAGTCTTCGTTCATATAAACATAAATCGCATAACAATTTATGTCAAAATTACTGATATCTGTATGTTTAATGAGCTACAAATCCCATTCTAGGAGGACATTTGTGTTGAAGCAATCAGAAATTGCTTTAACTTTTGCCTTGAAATCAAAAAAAAAACTACTTTAGCAGAATTCGTCGAAATATTTCTAAAATACCTCTAAAGAGTTTACAATGGGTCATACGGGTGGTTTGACTTCATAAAATTGACTAAAAAAGTATATATGTTCCGATAGATTAGATTTGGTTAGAAGAGTAGTCCTGTAAAGTCTAAACTGTCAAGTCAAGTAGACCCGTAATAACAAACATTTTCAAGTCATATGAAAAGAGTCAACTAATGACTTGTGATTTGTGGTATTTAAGTAGGTCGAGAAGTTATACCCCTGATCATTAGTAGGTCACTAATGAAGGAAGAATTCGACAATTCTTCTAATATATCCTTCCAAGTGAAATAAGTAATACGTTACATCTGATCCGCATTAGATTTAATATCATTTGAATCTGATGAATAAGATAAGATAACAAATAATTTAGATTAAGATAACAAAAAATCTGGTCAAAAATTTTTATTGAAATCGAAAAAATGGAGATAAAATCAAGGGGAGATGTTGCCTCAACTCAAATATTGATTGAAAGTATAAGTTAGAGAGGATTGAACGATAATAAACTTTTCCTAAACGTACCCACGATATTCTGGTTGCTATGTAGCACTTGAGTGTTTGTCTAAATTAGTGCTCATTTAATGTACGAACTTGTTGAAACTAATTAACTTCAGATTTAAATGTGTGCTTGCGTGTGTGTGTGTGTGTGTTTAAAACTCTTCAGGTGTAAATTAATTAGCCCTGCTGTTCCGGAAGCAATGTTCATTAAACTTATCTTTTTTTTTAATAATAAGCGCTCTATAGAAAAACCAAGTCCTGATAAAGATAATAGACTCGAATATTTCAAAATAAATCAAGCATGAATGTTATGTTCGGCATTTGGGAACTATTTCTCGAAGAAATGCTTGTTTCGAAAAGGAAATTTTAAATTATATTTCCCAATTAAATTTTCCCTCAAAAAGTTTCCACTTCATCTTACACAAAAGTTTCTTTAATTAAAAATAAGAAAATAAATAAATTGATTTACTTACCGGCCACTCCTTGTCATCTGACCAATTCAACCATATAATTTCCTCTTGTTTTACAACCTTTTTCGAAATACAATAATCTTGACCAACAATACAAAACAAAAAGAACAATGAATGGAAAATAATGTTAAAATATAATAAAAAGGAATGAATAATACAAAGTCCTTTTAAATAACTACGCAACATTTATGAATACAAATTTCAGCGTTTATACCAACAACATTTAAAATGCTCCGTAAAATAAATGCAAATCGGTTTAAGGACTATAAGTTGTTACAGCTAATGGAAATGCAGTAACTGAAACAATGAAATATAAAATAAATCGCATATAAACTTTAACACTTCCACTTTCGATAAATGACAAAAATTTGCGAAACGGAAAAATCTCTGCGACTTTTTAAAATATATTTATGAACTGGTCTTTGCAACATGTGAAGACTATTTACTTACATCTACTGGACAATAGTTAAACTGCATTTACATTTATTGTAGAACAACGAATTAAATTCGTGTGTATGTGTATTTGCAGCAGCTCATGCAGATCCGGCAGCGCTACTTTTGTTGTTGACCATAACCACAAAATAATATCAACAGCACTGGACTTGAACAAGGGAATTTTTCAGCTTTCAGTACTTTGGTAATATTAAGAGAGGATGATGCGACCAACTGAAATTGAACTGGAATAAAACTACACAAGACATAACCTAAAATCAGAACTGAAATTTGATGTATAATCCGAATCACAATCTGAATTAGAATATCAGTTAGATTCTGAATGAGAACTACTATTAGAATCATAATCCGACTAAACAAATACCAATCAGAATTAGAATCAGAACCAGGATTTAAAACAGAATCAAAAATATAATCTGAATTAGAATGTAAAACTTGAATATGAATAAGAATTTGTAATCTGAATTAGAATCTGACTGAATCAGAACCAAAATCAAAACTGAAATGGAAATGAGAAGATGAATTGGAATCTGAATAAGGATCTGTAATATAATTTGATATCGTATCTGAAATATGAATGAGAATCTGAACTAGAATTTGAAATGTAATCTAAATTAAAATATGAACTAGAATCTCAACTAGAATTTGAACAAAAATGTGGACTAGAATCTGAGCTAAAACTGAAATGAAAATTGAACTTGAATTTAAACTAGAAAATGAAAATGAAACTGAACTAAAATTTCAACTACAATCTGAACTGGAATTTAACTTCATACCTGAACTGTTACCTAAAATTGAACCTGAACTATAATCTCAACCAGAATCGGTCTTTTTATCTAACTACTATCTAAAATTGGATCTGCGGTAGAATTTGATCTGGAGTTAGGATCAGAATAAGAATATAAAATTGAGTCTAAACTCGAATCTGCTTTACAATCTGGAGTCTAAATAATAATATGTAATTGAATCTGAACTAAAATCAAAACTAGAATATGAATTGCAATCGGATTTAGAATCTGATATAGAATTTGAACGAAAATTTAAATAGAATCCGAAGTTTAGTATGCACTAGAATATCTTTAAATGGAGTAATTAGAAATTGAAGTAGATCAGATCTAAAACTGAACGAGAATTAAACAAGGACTTTACTAGAACTTAACTGGATCTTAATTATAATTGAAATAAAACTGAACTAAAACTAAATTGGACTGAACAAGAACTGAAACAAAACTAAAACTTAATTAGAACTGATTTAGAACTGAACTAGAAGTGAACTAGAACTTAACTAGAACTGAACTAGAAGTGCACTAGAACTGATCTTGAACTAGAACTGAACTAGAACTGAACCAGAACTGCACTAGAACTGAACTAGAACAGATCTAAAACTGAACTAAAACTTAACAAGAACTGAACCAGAACTGCAATAGAACTGAACTAGAACTGATCTAAAACTGAACTAAAACTTAACAAGAACTGAACTAGAACTGAACTGGAACTGAAGTAGAACTGAACTAGAACAGATCTAAAACTGAACTAAAACTTAACAAGAACTTAACTAGAACTTAACTAGAACTGAACTAGAACTGAACTAGAACTGCACTAGAACTTAACTAGAACTGAACTAAAACTTAACAAGAACTTAACTAGAACTGAACCAGAACTGCAATAGAACTGAACTAGAACTGATCTAAAACTGAACTAAAACTTAACAAGAACTGAACTAGAACTGAACCAGAACTGCAATAGAACTGAACTAGAACAGATCTAAAACTGAACCAGAACTGCACTAGAACTGAACTAGAACTGATCTAAAACTGAACTAAAACTTAACAAGAACTGAACTAGAACTGAACTGGAACTGAAGTAGAACTGAACTAGAACAGATCTAAACCTGAACTAAAACTTAACAAGAAATGAATTAGAACTTAACTAGAACTGAACTAGAACTGAACTAGAACTGAACTTGAACTAGAACAGAACTAGAACTGAACTAGAACTGTACCAGAACTGCACTAGAACTGACCTAGATCTGATCTAAAACTGAACTAAAACTTAAGAGGACCTGATCTAGAACTCAACTAGAAATGAATTAGAACTGAACTAGAACTGATCTAAAACTGTACTAAAACTTAACTGAACTAGAACTGCACTAGAACTGAACTAGAAATGAACTTAAAATGAACGTAGAATTGAACGCAGAACCTAATAGAACTTTACGCAGAACTGAATATAGAACTGAAGGTAGAACTGATGCGCATATTGAATACTCAATGTTACTAATAAATTCGTTGGTCTTGTTAAGATGTTTGCTGATACCAACAACTATTAAAATATGAAGAGACAAATTAATTCATTGTTATATTTCATGTACATGCACATAAATCATTTTTCTTTACAATTTTTTATTTTTGCTATAAATTCTTTTATTCATTCGAATATAAATACGAAAAGTTTATTTTTCGCTCTATTGTTTTGGGTTTTATTATTTTTTCCAGTGATTTTTCATTCCATTTGTATGGATTTTCTGCAATCTCAACAATTTAAATTGTAATAATCCACACATTAAACAAAAAAGAAGAAAAATTTCATTTCATGTTCAGACATGCTGTATTAAAATGTTTTAGAATTGGATTTACACAGTTGTTAATCTAATATACTAAGTATATACGACTGTATGAATAGTCTCTTACGAACGATTAAATCTAATACCTTGTCACTTTTCTCAAATTTAAACACTTTTCAGTCTACCCTCGTACATGCACATCAAAACTAATGGTTACATTTGTTTGTAAAAAAAAAGACGAACTTACTCTCACATTACACAACAACTGTAACTGTATTTTCATGTTTGTATATGTAAATATTTCATTGTCAGTGGCTTCTCATTCTATCCTTTTATTGTATTGGTACATGTTAACATGTGTGAGTGCATACATATTTATGTGAATAAGTATTAGTTTGTATTACATTTCCTTTTGGTATCTGGTTGTTATTCTAATCCATATAAACTTGATATTTTTCTCTGAATACTACAACTCACTTTATTATAAATTTCAGATACTAACTACTACTACAACTACATGTACAACAACTAAGTTATAGTTAGTATGTGTATGTGTCACGATTTATAGAGTAAAATTTTCAATTATCATTTCCCTTGTTAACCATGATTCGTAACATGAGTATTAAATGTTGTTTTAACCACATTTTCATATGAATACAATTGTTTTTTTATTTGAATTGAAAATGGTTTTTGAATAAAAATAAAGTATCACATTTTGGTATTTTTTTCTTTATTTCATATTCTTTATTTTAAAATATACAACAAATAGCTATTTGTGACACTTTAAATTAGAAAATAAAATTAATTTTAATTTTATGTTTTTAATGGATCAACACCCTGCACTTGAATCAGCAAAACAGATCCAAATTATAGGAAAAAGAAAAGAAAAAGGCGACAAATTGAAATAAACAGTTCCGCCCAACCAAAATATCAAAGAATTTACGACCATTTGCATATATGACCCCTTAAAAGATCTTACTGCTCAATTTATAATTTATATTTACTATTTCTGTTCAGGTTCAAGTTCATTGCGACCATCTCTTATGGGCATGAGTATGTGCTGACTCCATATTGAATATGTTAGATACAGAACAAACCCTGGCTAACTCGTCAGTTCTTTATCAGATTTGAGTTCAGTTCTGTTTCAGATTCTAGTTGAGACTCTACTTCAGATTACTGTTCAGATTGAAGTTCAGATTATAGTTGAGATTCTAGTTCAAATTCTCGTTCAGATTCTTGATCAAATTCTAGTTCATATTCTTGTTCAGACTCTAGTTCATATTCTATTTTAGTTTTAGTTATAGTTCAGTTATAGTTCAGTTCTAGTTCAAGTTGAGTTCAGATTCTTGTTCAGATTCCAGTTCTAGGTCAGTTCTAGTTCAGTTCTAATTGAGTTCTGGTTCAATTCTAATTAAGTTCTGGTTCAGTTCTAGCTCGGTTCTAGTTTATATTATTGTTCAGATTCTTGTTCAGACTCTGGTTCATATTTTATTTCAGTTCTAGCTGAGTTCTAGTTCAAATCTAATTCAGTTCTGGTTCAATTCTAGCTCGGTTCTAGTTTAGATTCTTGTTCAGATTCTAGTTTAGATTTTAGTTCAAATTCTCGTTCAGATTCTTGTTCAGATTCCAGTTCTAGGTCAGTTCTAGTTCAGTTCTAGTTTAGTTCTAGTTCAATTCTAGTTAAGTTCTTTTTCAGTTTTAGTTCAGTTTAGGTTCCGTTCTAATTTAGTTCTAGTTCAGTTCTAGTTCA
This sequence comes from Cochliomyia hominivorax, assembly GCA_004302925.2. Taxonomy (NCBI): domain Eukaryota; kingdom Metazoa; phylum Arthropoda; class Insecta; order Diptera; family Calliphoridae; genus Cochliomyia; species Cochliomyia hominivorax. The sequence continues at coordinate 83,454,253 of PYHX02000158.1, read as the reverse complement.
GATTCTAATTCAGTTCTTGATCAGTTCTAGTTCAGTTCTAGTTCAATTCTAGTTCAGTTCTGGTTCAGTTCAAGTTCAGTTCTAGTTGAGTTCTAGTTCAGTACTAATTCAGTTCTGGTTCAGTTCTAGTTCAGTTCTAGTTGAGTTCTAGTTCAGTACTAATTCAGTTCTGGTTCAGTTCTAGCTCGCTTCTAGTTCAGTTCTAGTTAAGTCCTATTTCAGTTCTAGTTCAGTTCTATCTCAGTTCTGGTTCAGTTTTAGCTCATTTCTAATTTAGAATCTTCTTCAGCTTCTTTTATCTCAGACACTAATTCCTTATTCTAGTTGACATCCTTGAGATTCTTGTTTATTCTTCTGGAAGTACTAGGAATTTATTTTAACATTTGATATACTATAAATATTATAGCATTGAATAAACTGTATATTTTTCTCTTTAATGTTGTCTTTTTCGTTATAACAAATAAATGTTGGAAGTAGTCGACATTTTATTTACTTTCTATAACCCTTGTTAATTTTAAAATATGTGTTTTTTGTAGGAAAGTTTTTTTATTATGTTATAATATTTATTTGCAATTGGTGGTGTTTATGTGCGAATTCGCCTTAAGTTTATTGAATTCGCTGTGTAGTTATCTATGATTGCGATGTTTTTGTTCCATTGCTATAAGTTAATATGTATGATTTTTTGTAGGATATTATAATACCATATTATAGCAAGAAATACCGTATTATAGCAAGAAAAGTTTTTTGAAAAGTCAGTCTAAACAATAATTGTTTATGGTTGAGGGCAAGAACGAGGATTGTAGTATTGAAGGAACTTAAAGCTTTAATGAGTGTAAGTGTAAATGTAAAAAACCTTTAGCTTTAAGGGAAACAAACATTTTGAGGGGAAAAATTTATCGTAATTTTTTATTACAGTTTGGGGCATTTTTAGTATACATATGAAGTTCAAAAAGAAAAAAATGCGAATTGTATTTCAACCCCTTAAATTTCCTGTATTACAATTACTCAGTTACTTTAGGACTATTAAAAATTTTTAATGAAATTTCACATGGATGTTATTGAGGTGTTTTCCAATTGATTTGGTGGAAGTTTAAGAAAAATTCAGACTAAAGTAAAATTCAGACTCATTTTGTGACATGTTTTATAGCATACACGACAATAGGCGGTTGGGTTAATATTTGTTTGTCCAGATATTTTTAACTGGCAGAAAAGTAGAACTACCACTACTTTTTAGTATATCGTTCGATTAAGAATTCCTGAGTCAGTTTAACTTTGTCCATCCGCCTGGATGTCCATGTAATGTTTTTTTCGCTAAGAACAGGTCGCAGGCATAAATATATCTTAATGAAATTTGGCATGTTGTTCTATTCAAATTAGTTATGATTGGAGCATTATTTCATATGGGTCCCATACAAATGATTTAAGGTCAAAAAATCCTAAATGTACAACAATTTTAGTGGAGTTTGACACAAATAAGTCTTATGATATTCCAAACCGATGTGCTAAATTATACGAGAATTAGATCATTTTTTCTCATGGGTCATACATCCTCCTTCCAAATATCAATTTGAAGGGTTTAAATCTCACATTTACGTTGAACAGTTAGTACATATACATATATATGGTGTACATATTGTTGTTGCACCACTCAAGGACTTGTTTACTATAGTAACAGAATGTCATGTTACTTCAAAAATAAGTAGACCCATTATGAATTCTTATGAATGGAAGCAGACTTTTTGTATACATTCCCTGATGTAAGTGTTGGTATTCATAGAGCCCGTTATAACAAGTAATTGGATTCTTTTTCTGCAGCTGTAAAATGATTGCCATAATAAGGACTATTTTTGGAAATATTGATTGTTTCTCGGTTAAAAACTTTTTGTATTCCCTCAATATCAGCAAAATATAATTTTTGACCAGGAAGTAGAGAAAAATCTGACAGTGCATACCTTTCGTCATCCAGTATGCAGCAAGACTATTTTTTTTAGAAAACTTATATTCAATTCCCGTGCTTCGTTTTTGAACTCTAAATTTTTAGCTGTGCTTCTGTCAGGAACTTCCTAACTTTAATTTATCGTAGCAAATAGTTCGAGCACAGTGATTAACGGCATCTTTCTTACCGGATGTGTACCGAGCTCTTTTGAAAATGATTTAAATTTTTTTGGCTTAAGAAACATCATTTGGACTATTCCTTTTACCCAAACAAGATTTCCTATCAACGGACAAGTTCTCGCGGTACTGTTAAACAATATTGGAAAGAGTTTGGTGCACATATTTGAATGACATACTTTCTTCTGACTAAAGCATTTTAGAGCCTAAAATGCTTTAGTCAGAACTATAGATTCCAGTAGAATTTATACACCGCAGATTTATGAAATGCTCCTCTTTTTAACTTGAGTAGAGGATTTTGGAATGTAACATATGGTTGGTGATAACAGATAAAGATTACGAATTCAATCGAATGAATCTCTGGTATACTAAAATGTATACCGTCTGTCATGCATGCAAACCTTCGGGACTGTGAAATGTATAAAACAGTTAACATGTGATGCTGCTGTAAAATGAAAGTTCCAGAATCTTTACTATAATAGCACCAATTCTTATATAAAGCCATGAAGTACTTAATCTTTAAATGACATAATAAAATATTTTCCGATAAAATCATTTTTGAAAACAATTCAATTTGCTTTATTACTGAAAATATTAAAACGTTAACTTGTTCAATAATGCAAATAACCTGAATAATTTACAATAATAAAAGACTGTAACCAAATATTATCATGTTTATGCAATACTAACAAAAATTATTCACAAAAAAAGGAGCATAAAAAACTATAAACTAGAAAAATGTTTAACATAAAACAACAAAGTGAATATACACATACATACACACAGATATTGCACCACAAGAACAAAAACTACCAACAAAAATATAACTTGAATAGAGAAACAAAACAAGTAAGAATGTTATAGTCGTTGAAGTCCATCTATCTAACACCCTGTACCACAATATTGGTTATAAATGGTAGTTGCGAATAATTAATGAACAACCCTCGTATAATTTGATTTTCTGATCTATGTGCAGTATTATGGTGACACTAACATTATGTGAAATGTATACGTTTTAATACGAATTAATCTGGGGGTTATAGGGGAGCTAGAAGTAATTATGGACCGACCTTGAATAATTTTGTACGTCGAATTTTTGCTTTTATTTGACTTAATTTAATCGATTTTTCTTACAAGTGTGATATTTTGAGGAATGCGCTGACTCTCGCATAATTAAGCACATCGTTTTGAAAATCATAAAACTTATTTTTGCAAAATATCATTTTAATTGTTTTAAATTTAGTACTTGTATGAGGTTAAAACCTCATTATATGAGAGGCACCTGAAATATTGGACGGAACATGGCCAATTTTAAAAGGCTTCGTCATTGGGTGAAACCCAATATTTCATCAAGAAATCTTGAAGTTTACGACCTGTAGAGTGTTTACAAAGTTTACTTGGAAAACCAGTCAGACAGACAGAGAGATGGAAAGACAGATGGATGGGCATTGTTAATTCTACTCAGAAAGTTATTCTGTGTCGAACAGTGTACTTTGAGGAGGATGTAACACAATTCTTTCTATATGTTACAAACATTAGCACAAACGCATAATACCATCTTCGGTGGTGTAGGGTAACAAAATTAGCATTATTAAAAATAACTTAAAATGCAAATCTTATCTTGACATTTTAACTCTCTGCACTGTTACAGCAACGAATACACTTAAACATTTTAACAAATGTACACACTATCAAACGCATATGTAAACACACACACACAGATAATATGACATAGTCATATGATTTATATACATTAAATCCCAGATAGTAAAATAATACAAACAAAAGACAAACGCATACATCTGTACACGGTACTTTGTTATTGTAATTTTGAAATGAAAAATAGCTGGAGAAAAAGTAGAACTTCATAATATAAATAGTGAAATATAAATATGTTTAAAATGTAGGATATTTAAAAAACGAGGGTGGTTTTAAAAACTATTTGAAAAATTATGTAATAAATTCATACTTCTTGTAGGACGCACAGTGTGACACAAATCGTTTTGTAATAATCATGAAACCTTTAAACCATTAGAGCTGGTATCTTAGACGTAAATTGGAAAAGTGTAAAGTCACTGACCCCTATACAGTTAGGTGCGTAGTCTCCAGATCAAGCCAACTCTATTATGTTGATTTTAAATTGAAGAATTTTTAACTAATTAAAGTTCCAGACAATATTTAAGGTATGTGGAACCCAAATAAGAATTTTGGTTACAAAAAATCTTAAATATTTTGTGTTTTATTTTATAAATTATGCCACTGTTTGTCATTAATGCGTATCGTGCGGTTTGTTGGACCACATGAACAAAATGGGTTTCCAAGACCCAATAATAACAGTTAATCAAACAAATCTACTGGAAAGCACCTCAAAAATTTCCGTGTAAAATTGCATCAAATAAGATTCGGCGGTTTCAAAGTTTCATAATTATTTCCAATAAAAAATATTTCCAAAATTCTTGCTTTAGGAAAAACACCGTGACTTTTCCACAATCCTTACCACCATTGACTTTTTGGTCTGTTCTACGCAGGAAACAATTCGAATATTTGTATTTTAGGGTATATGTATTTGACGAGAAGTAAGAAGTAATATCTCCTGTAATTTATGTGAGTTTTTCCACAAATTATGTCCTGGATAATATAAAAAAATTGAAGATTGTATTCAGTTCTGATGGACACCTATTTTAGCTCACATATGAGATTTCTCCTACATGGTAATACAATAAAAATTATATCGTGTGAGTTGTATGTCTTGAAGCTTTTGGGATCTAATTCCCAATTTGTCCTATTTGCAATTAGTGTTACTCTAGTTTACCAAGGATTTATTTGATTACATTCGTGAGCTGCATTAGTTATAATAAACAAGCTCAACCCATATTAAATATGTTACATTCGAAAATCCTTCACTCAGTTTAAAAAGTGCAGCATTTTAGATATTTGCCGTGTATAAGCTCTACTGACATCTCAAGCTTATTTCTTATCGTGGGCTTAAATAAAACTACAGTAAAATACAGTATTATTAAGGCCTTAGAATGGGCAATCAAAGCTTTCTAATCTAGTTTAAGTATATTATAGTTCACATGTTGGTATTGTAAATTAGAGCAAGTGTATTTGTAACCAGATACTGGTGTCATTTCCACAGTATGCAACATTACGTCTACCAATTTGTATTAAAAGTCAAAACTTCAATTTTGGTTAACACATTATTTTAAATATTTTAATCTGGATTTCACACCAAAAGATCTACATCTGTGAGGCAAATAATGAATTAAAATTGAGGCATAACATAACAAATTGTTTGGAAGTTTAGTATCTCTTCAATTATTTTGGTCATCTTTCGTTGATCGCTTTCTTCAAATGAAACACATGTGTCCGGTAAAGCTTCATTACAATTGTCTGACCTAATGTTGCCACCTTAGACTGAACATTATCTTAGTTTAATGATCTAATTTTAGAAAAATACTTCAAGGGTTTTCACTGCCGCTATTCAGGCCCACTTTATCCATTTGTATTATTATGCATTTGTAACACTCAAAAAAGTGTTGTTTCCCCCATCTTTAATAATACTGTTCGGCTTAGAGTCATTTTTTGATATTACGATGTCCATCCGTCTGAATGTCCGGTTGACTGTCCAAGTAAATGTTGAGAACAGTCTACAGATCCCAATTTTGGAGTTATCTCGATGAAATTTGATACAAATCGCCCAAGGACGAAGTCAATTGAAATTTCAGGAAATTGAGGTTTTAAACTCTGAAAAATAAGTCTTATGATATTCCAAAACGATGTGTCAAATTATACGATTGGCGCTCCTTTGCTTCTGAAACATCCAATACAAGCTCTCTTCCTAATGCCACTTTAAAGAGCATAAATCTCAAATAAACGTTGGTTATGTAATAATTACTGGTCAAATTAAAATTAATATAAGCAAAAGTCGATGTAAAATATTATATGAGGTTCGGTCCATAAAAATCAAATAAACTTTTTATACGATGGTCGTTTTTTAATTTCTTGCAACTATTTTTCATAATCAATATTGTGGTAAAGGGTATTAAAGCTTGACCGACTATAACATTCTTACTTGTTCTTTATGGGCTTCAATTTATATGGGAAATATGTAGCTGTTGTTGCATAATAATATTTTTCAATTCATTTACAAATTTCTTCAATATGTTACGTATACTTAATATTTAAATCATTAATATTAATCATACGCACAACAGGAAAATTTTTCTTAAAACTTTCAATTAAATATTGAATAAATATTTCCGTAAAATTTTTAAACATCCCTCGTATATATTTCCCACAATGAACCTTACAGCTAAATATGCACTTTTAAGTTAACACATGTGTGTTTAAGCAACACACATACACTAAATCAAACCTGCTCACATACATACAAAAATACCCACAAACACACACAATAAAAGTAGAGGTAAATGTGTTATAATACGCGAACTTTCTCAATTCACTGATATACTCCTACACAGACACATAATTACATATCAACATATAAAAGCAATATGCAATCAAGTGCAAGTACTTTACAATGTTGTAAAAAACATCAGATCTTGAAATATATATAGACAGATATACAGATATAAATGTTTGTATGTTTGTAGATTTTAGAATTACACATACGTTTAAGCTTAGATCCTGCTACTGTTTGAACACAAATGCATATATATGAAACTTATACATATACTTATGTGTATTTGTGTATGGAACAAAAAAGAGAGAAACAATTACAATGAGGTATTTTCATAATGAAAAAGAGTTAAATTCAAGTGGTAGTAGTGGTAAATGTGCCACCGTCAGCATCTCACCATCACCAATTCTACCAATAATCGTGGCTATGTGGATAAAGAGCTGCTATAAGCTTGTTCCCTTTAGAAGTATGTTGGAAATATATTTGAAAATGTGAAGGAATGTATTGAATAAATTATAATGAAAATGAAAATTTTTGAAAAACTTAAAAAATTTTAGTGAAAAAGGACATTAAAAAATATTTATATTTTTTATAAATTAAAATTTAATAAAATTTTTAGTGAAAATGAGAATTTTTATTGAAAATGACAATTTTAAGTGAAAATGAGAATTTTTAGTGAAAATGAGAATTTTTAGTGAAAATGAGAATTTTTAGTGAAAATGAGAATTTTTAGTGAAAATGAGAATTTTTAGTGAAAATGAGAATTTTAAGTGAAAATGAGAATTTTTAATGAAAATAAGAATTTTAAGTGAAAATGAGAATTTTTAGTGAAAATGAGAATTTTTATTGAAAATGACAATTTTAAGTGAAAATGAGAATTTTTAGTGAAAATGAGAATATTTAGTGAAAATGAGAATTTTTAGTGAAAATGAGAATTTTTAGTGAAAATCAGAATTTTTAGTGAAAATCAGAATTTTTAGTGAAAATGACAATTTTAAGTGAAAATTTTAAATTAAGGTGAATCATTATTTTTTGGTAAAAAAATCAATTTAAGTGAAAATGTTAACTTTCACAATTTTTGTGTGAAATTTCAGTAAAATTGTGAATTGAATTCTTAGTTAAAATATAATTTTCTTTTTAAAAAAGAATTTTTTAGATGTGATTTTTTAGTGAAAATTTGATTTTTTTTTTTTTTTTTTGTATCGAAAATTTGAATTTTTAGTGAAAAAGTAATTTTTTCAAGTGAAAATGTGATATTTTAGTGAATCATAATTTATGTTTTTTTTTTTTTTTTTTTTTTTTTTTTTTTTTTTTGTGAAAAATTACGAATTTAAGTGAAAAGAGCAATGAATTTTTAGTGGAGATGTTAACTTTTACAGAAAGTTTAACTTTTCAAATCAAATTGTGTTTTAGTGAAAAAGTATTTTTTTTAATGAAAATGAGAAATTTTTAATAAAAATTTTAATTTTTAATAAAAATGTAAATTTTTAAGAAAAATTTGAATTTTTCATAAAAAGAGAAATGTTTGTGGAACTATGAATTTGAAGTAAAAATATGAATATTTAATGGGAATATAAATTTATAGTGAACAAATCTAATGAAAATATAATTATTTAGTGAAAACGATCACATTTAGTAAAAATTATAAATTATTTGTGAAAAGTTAATTTGAAGTGAACATTATTATTTTTTTATATCTTTTAACAAAAATGTGAAATTGTAGTGAAATTGAAATTTATCATTGAATTTTTAATAACGACGTCTACATTCCTTTATATATCTTTCCAACAATTTTTATGTTCTTTGTTGCAACAAATATGCATCCACAAAAGAGGCTGCTCATTTCATATATTTTGAAATATATAACAACTCTAAATTTTATGGTTATAAAATACAAATGCCTGAAATATACTCATCATCATAATTTGTTATGTTCAGATATTCACTACAACAATTACAAGATAACACACACAGCGACAATAATAAATAATAATTCTTCTATTCCAAAAACCACAAACTGCTTAAATCGTTGTTCTACATACAGTCGCAGTTATTGTTATTTTTATTGTTATTGTTGTTATTGTTGGTTGTACTTGCCTTGTTAGTATAATTGTTGTAAAATAAGTGACACAGCTGGCATTTTCCTGTTAGTAATCTTTTTTATTAATCTTCTCAACAACTAGGCATAATCCTGGTATAACTACCACAATGCCATCATCTTCATATTCTAGTGCAATTCACCACTTTTTCGAACCGACAACGACGACGACGATGGCATCATCTTTTATAGTCAGCTAGTTTTGGTGGGATTTTGGTTTAAGTACAAAAAAGGGTTATATCAATGCTACTGGCTATATTAGTGGCTGTATTGCGGGATGTTGAGGAAGAAATAGCATAAGGAAGTTGTTTAAATAAATATTATTAACGATGAAAAGACGAATTTAAAGAAAATGAAGTAAACTGTAGGTTTTAGGAAGGGAATTAGAAAAAGCAGTAAATACTTAAATGAAAAAAGAGCAATTAATAAATTTCTAGGAAGTCCAATTTAGGCTAAAAAAAACAAATTAAAGTTGGTACATAAAAAAAAACTACGAGGCGTATACTTTACAACATTTTTTATATTAAATATCAATCATACGTCAGAATGAAAACCAAAGTACAAGCGAACTACAAATGAACACGAATCTAAACTAAAATTAGAATTTAGAATGAGAATTTGAATATTAATCTTAACTGGATTCTGAACTAGAATCTGAACTAGAACCTGAAAGAGAATCTGAACTACAACTGAACAAAATCTGAACTGAACAGAACTTTAACTGAACTCTAACTGAACTGGAACCGGATGAGAACTACAACTGAACTAGAAATAGAACTGAACTAGAACTCAAATAAATGTAAACTGGAACTGAAACTGAACTTGAACAAGAACTGAACTAGAACAGAATTAAGACTGAATTAGAACTTGAACTGAACAACAACTGAACTAGAACTTAACTAGAACTGAACTAAAACTGAACTAGAACTGAATTAAAACTGAACTAGAACTAAACTTAAACTGAACTAAAACAATTTTTAATATAAATTACTATATATTTCAATGTTTTATCTAATTTTTCAAAGCAACAAACGAAAAGTTTAAAAAATGCAACAAAATCACTTTTCAGCATTTACCAACTACGAAAAAAGGGCATTTCGCAACAATAACATCAATACTCAACTAAACTGAGACATTAAAACAGAACCAAAAAGAAGAATTGAACAAACGACCAGTGGAAGCAGAAAATGTAGCTGACAAACTTGTCACGTGGCTACAAAAGTGACAGACAGTAGACAAGTCCGATTCAAGTTACTTTGCATTGATTCTTTTTTTTTGCGTTTTGTGCTCGTTTGTCTTCAAACAACCAGAACTTTGTCAATGATGTTTTTGTTGTATTTTGAATTCAACATTTTTATAGCAGACATGATTTTGTTTTCACATGGATTTGAAAACTCTTCTCTAAAACTAGTAGCTAAAGGGGGTATAGGAAGTAAATCCTATGGTGAGTAACATCTTTAATGAAAAGCGATGGGAAATGAACTGGGAAGTTTACACTAAACTTGGACTGAAACTTAGAAGGAAACCAGGAACTGAATTGTGAATTGATTTAAAAACTAGATTATGAAATCAACTATGAATTGTAATAAGTAAAACAGAAATTTGGAAGTGAAATTTGAACTGAACTCTAAACTGAAGTAAAAATGAAATTAAGTGGACCTCGAACTAATAAAGGAACTAAAAACAAAACTTGAAACTGAACCAGAAGGGGAACTAAACTATGAACTAGTTTTCGAATTAGAAACTAAAATTTTAACTAAAATAGACATTTAATTGAACTCGCAACTTCTAATTAAACCTGGAACTAAACTAATAACTACAAACTAAGTTCTAGCGTATATAGCATTTTATATCCGTCTCTGCCGAATATAGTGAAAAATTTATTGGTTTTTTGTTATCAACTGTTGGGGCATAGAATTTTAATTGAATTTTCTTAGTTTTCTTTACTTATTTAGAAACGATAGATTGTTTTTTTTATATTTTCGTTCTCATTTGCTTCGACCAGTTTTATTGGAGAGAAAAAAAATGTTGTTAAGGTACGCAATATTATTCCAGGTATCGATATTATAGTAAAAATTGTAAAGTCAGCAGTAAAATGAAATAGAAAAAATATGTAAAGACAAAAGGTTTTTTTGACATTTGATTCAAATGAGGATGTACATCTTTTCCATGTTGCTGCTATTTCATTTCGATTTTTTCCTTTGAAGAGAGAAAGATTTTTTTGTCACTGAATACAAATCAAATTACTTTATTGAATAAAAAATTTTAAACTGGGTATTATTTTCAAATTAATATTGTATTGTATATAGAGAAATAGGAAAATCATTTAATAAAAATAGTTTACAACAGGATTAAAAAACAAATCAAAATGGCTGAAGCAAAAAGAAAAATAAAATGTCAATAAATCGTGATAGAATGAAAATGAAAAGAATATTTTGTAAAAAATTGTCTTTTACTTTCAATTAAAAAATGAAAGAATTTTAATGAAAAATATGTTTTATATTGTGACAATTTCAAGTTATAACTGCAAGAGGATGATTAACATAATTTTTTGTTTAAAGCGATTTTATATACTTTTAGATATTTAAACCCTTCACAACCACAAGTGTTTATAGGGAAAACACTAAGTTACTTGAACTTTTGAAAAATTAAACTATAAATTACATCTAAATACATCTGCTTCCTACTTCAAAAACTTAATAAATAGAAAAAATTAAAGTCAAAAGTATATCAAATTTTATGACTCTCAACATATAAAATTTCTCTTAGTGTATAAAACACTTCAGTTCTATTTCAGTTCTAGTCCAGTTCAAGTTCAGTTCAAGTTCAGTTCAAGTTCAGTTCAAGTTCAGTTCAAGTTAAGTTCAAGTTCAGTTCTAGTTCAATTCTAGTTTAGTTCTAGTTTAGTTTTAATTCAGTTCTAGTTCGGTTCTTATTCGGTTCTAGTTCAGTTTTAGTTTAGTTCAAGTTCAGTTCCAATTCAGTTCTATTTCAGTTCTAGATCAGTTCTAGCCCAGTTCTAGTTCAGTTCAAGTTCAGTTCAAGTTAAGTTCAAGTTCAGTTCAAGTTCAGTTCAAGTTTAGTCTAAGTTCAGTTCTTGTTAAATTTTAGTTCAGTTCTATATCATTTCTAGTTCAGTTCGAGTTAATTTCCAGCTCAGTTCGAGTACTCTCTTTGTTTAATTTTATAACAATTTACATTAAAGTTTGTTTTATATAAATTTAATCTAATTTATTGATAAATATACATCCCATATAGTTTTCTAAAATAACCAAAGTCTATCGTTATTTTAAAATAAACTATGTATTTAATTTCCGTAGATATTTATCTACAATGTAATAAATTTGTTAAAAAGTCCTTTTTTGTTTATTATTTCCAGATTTTATCTCATTAACATATTTTTCTTGTCTCTCTTTAAAACACTAGGAATCCTTTTTTAAAACTGTACCTGAATCCTTTTTATGTTTTCTATAATATTTAATATACAAAGTAGAAAATCCCTTTTGTATAATATTTTCACTTCGTTACTGTTGTTTTTTATTCTTTTGTTGCAAAAATAATTTCTATTTTGGTGTGACACTTGATTTTTGACTTGAAATTTTCTTGTTATTTTTTTTTTCTTATTTCAAATATAGAAAGCACCTTTTATGATTTGCTTGAAGGAAGGGAGGACAGAAAATAAATTGGAGGAATTCAAAAAATAAATTAATGGAGAACAGATGTTAAATGAGGTGAGAACGAATTAGAAATTCTCTTGGGGAGGATTTCGCTCTTCAGAAAATTTGTCTCTTTTAAAGAGGAAAATTTCTATAAAAAATTATATTTTTCTCAAAAAAGAAATTTTCTTAAAAAAATTTTACTCTTTTCCAAAGAGGAAATTTTTAGAGAAAATAATACTCTTCTTAGGAGAGTATTTTTTAAAGAAATTTGTACTCTTTCAGAAAGGGAATATTTTCTGTAGAAAACTGTGTTCTTTTAAAAAAGAGGGAATTTTATATTAAAATTTGTACTCTACTAAAAAAGACCTCTTTTAAAGCGAAAATTTGCACTCTTTTAGGTTATCCAAACGGTATTATTTATTATAGTTAAAACACTACAATATCTCCATTTTTCTGTAGTGTGTTATTCAAAAAATGTGTTTAATATCAAGAGGTTATTTTAACTTTATTTCGTAAATAAGTTTCGTTAGACTAGAAAAATCACAAATTCTCATCATAAGAGAATGTCGTATTTTGAATAATGAAAAGAAATTTATTTGATACGATTTAAACTTCTTACGTAAATCTGTTTAATATTAACAGGAAAATAAATGCCATAAAGCTAAAGCCTTTAGGTTTCGTTTTGGGTTCTCTTTTGACTTCTGTTTTCTATTTTTAATATGAAATGAAAATTTCAACAGTTTCCTTAATAAATCCTCTACCACCTCATCGAAAAAAGGAAACTAAAAATATCAAAAAAGGTTTATTTACTCAGCATCACAATAATCTCCCGGAAAAACAACATTTTTATTTTATTTTTATTTATTTTAAATCACAGTTTTTTATTCCGTTTTTTCTACTTCTGGCCAAAATTGGGGCATGAGAAATGAAAGTTTGTACAACTCAAATTAAGCGAAAAATTATAATGGTTTTAAAAATGTATTTATTTACTTTTTCCTGTTTTTTTTTCTTCTTACCACTTTTTTGGGGTTACAGTTTTTATGGTATTTGGCAGATACTTTTGTTACTTTGACTTGTTTGCTAATTCCATAAACTGAGTGTAAAACCATGAAATCATTAAAACGAATTAATTTGATTTGTAACTTTTTTTCCAAATTTATTACTTAACAAAAATCGTGGAAGGTATCATAAAGTTAAAATAGCGAGAAAATGAGATAATATTAAGGAAAATTTAAATCACTGGGGAATTTTTGTTAATAAAAGTGATTCAAACAAATAATTGCAAAATTGTCTAGAGAAAAGATTTTTTAATTGGAATTAAAAGTGACATTTTCTTTAAAAGGATCAAGAATTATAAATTAAAGGATAATTGAGATACAAAACTTTATTGGCAAAATATTCTCTAATGAGAAAACTTAAATTGTAATATCAAATTGCAATTAGATTTATGAAATATGATTTTAATGTTTCATTCCAGAACATTTTCAGAACTGTCAAATTATATTACCGCTTTCTAAAAAAACACTTTAAAAATGGTTGTCCTTTCAAACCTTCAAACACTCAAGTTCAACAATCTTTCAACTAGCAAGTTTCTTTTCGAAGTTATGCGCTTCCAAACAAAAATTTTCTAAAGAAAATCCTGGAGAAAACTGTTCTGTTACAAAAGGCAATTATTACTTATTCTATTAGAGAGAAAATTTCCTTAGAAAATTTTCTGTTTAATAGAGAAATATGTTAGCAAATACTTTTCTTAATAAGAGAACCATGTTTTTGAGAATAAAATTTTGATCTCTTACAAAAAGAAATTTTCTATTAAAGCTTACAATCCTTCAGAGAGAAAAAGAAATTCTCTGAAGGAAATTACTCTTCTTCAAAGAGAAATTTTCTAGAGAAAATTGCTCTCTTTAAAAGAGAGAAAATTACACTCTTTCAAAGAGAAATTTTCTAGAGAAAATTGCTCTCTTTAAAAGAAATTTTCTAAAGAAAATTGCTCTTCTTCAAAGAGAAATTTTCTAAAGAAAATTGCTCTTCTTCAAAAAGAAATTTTCTAAAGAAAATTGCTCTTCTCTAAAGAGAAATTTTCTGAAGAAAATTGCTCTTCTTCAAAAAGAAATTTTTTAAAGAAAATTGCTTTTCTTCGAAGAGAAATTTTCTAAAGAAAATTGCTCTTTTTCAAAGAGATTTTTTTTAAAGAAAATTGCTCTTCTTCAAGGAGAAATTTTCTAAAGAAAATGCTCTTCTTCAAGGAGAAATGTTCTAGAGAAAATTACTCTCTTTCAAGGAGAAATTTTCTAGAGTAACTTACTCTCTTTCAAGGAGAAATTTTCTCTTTCAAGGTGAAATTTTCTAGAGAAAATTACTCTCTTTCAAGGTGAAATTTTCTAGAGAAACTTTCTCTCTTTCAAGGAGAAATTTTCTAGAGAAAATAACTCTCTCTTTCAAGGAGAAATTTTCTAGAACCATAGCAAATACTCTGGCAAAATTTTTTTGAGTACTGTCAATTTTTGTGGATGAGAGCGTGCCAGCAACTGACAAACAGACTGCCAGATAGACAAGCAGACAGACATACATAGCTAAATCGATTCAGATATTGATTTTGTGCATGAATATATATACATTATGGGATATGAGAAGAAGTCATCTCATCACTTGTGGTGGTGGAGGGTATAAAAAGTAAATTTTCTTGGACATTTCTTTCTTTTCAAAGCGAAAACTGGGCTGATAGTTTTAAGAGTTCAGTTCTGTGTGAGGTCATCATTAATACGTAAAGATTTATGTAATATTCTTTTTTGCAGACATTATATTTTCGTTCCTTTAATTTTTTTTATGTTCCATACATAAAGCTCTATGTCCTCCTTTAATGATGATTATTGAAAGGAAAGTAGTAACAGTTAGAAAAACATAACCTATAATCTTAAATCTTCTTGTCAGTTAAAGTTTCTGAATAAAACAAATACAAAAACTATATAATTTGTATATTTACATAAAGTTAAGATTTCCTTATTTCTAACTTCCTACTTTTCAACTTAAAGAAATCATCAGTTTTATTACACGCAACAACAAACACTTTTGTAACAACATGTGTGAAGTTTTTTGTTGTATAGGAGAAGTTCATATGGATTTGTGTGTGTAAAGTTATGTTTAATTGTATGAGTGTGAAAAATAAGAAGTTTTAAGGTAAAAATTTAAGTTTTATTAGCAACAAAATTTTATGAGGAAAAGGAAATCCATAATTCGAGTTATTATTATTTGAGAAAATATGTGAATGTAAAGAAATGAGCAAAAATTGAAGGAGAAATAAACAGTGAGGAAGAAAAGAAGATAGAACTGAATGTAATTTTCGGTAATGAAATGTAAGTGTTAATTATTCTACACATTTACGATTCTTGATTTCCTAGAATATATTTATCTATAAGTGCGATCAGTAGCGGATATTAACAGCTATTTGCCGAAAAAAGTGCAGAGATTTTAAAGTCTAAAATTTGAGCACTTAAATATCGACTTTTTGTGCAGCTGATAAAGGTTTGTTAAAACTAGAAAAACAATATTGATAAGCAATATCTGCAAGATCATTCCTATCGACAGAAATAAGGAAACTTTTGAAAGCAAGGGCACCAATAAAGGATTTTTTCTCTTAAGAGGAATTTTCTCAGCAATATAAAGAGAATATACAAAAATGGGATTTTTTGGTTTTTAGCCTAAAGATTCTTAATTTATAAGAGGTCTAAAAGAAGCGATTACAAAACTGTTATAAACATACGGTTTATAAATTCAAACTTTGAGACTTTAGAACTTAGTCCTATAAAGGCTTACGTCACCATGTTAATTTTCAGGAAAATACATCAATCGGATCAAAAGTTATTTTTATTAAGATTTATTTTCAAAAATTCAATTCTGCCCCATTATGTTAAAGATAATTATAACGTATGATAATATCGATGGAAATAAGGCAATAAAAATAGCAAAATATATACCAAATATCATGAACTAAAAAAGGCACTTTAGCTTCGGGGCAGAAGAGGAATTTCTTATGGGATAGCAGAAGGTGCCTAGACAATTCATTGGTCCAACATTGTGTGATCAAGACTAAATATACCACCCGTCAAAATTTTCTTCGCTTCTCATTCATTCATTATTCATTCATTCTACGCATGGTTGACTGACATTCTCGTTATGAAGAACTGAGAGTTCTGCTTCATTATACATAGGATTGATTATTAAAATCATCTTCTGGACAATTCTTTTTAATCTCAATACTTTTTGTATGGTAGCTCGTATTTGTAAAAATACGCTTATAGTGTTGACTACGTCTGTGCCGTTCTTGTTTGGTCGAAAGCTTGCCTGTTCAACACATAGATTTTCCTTTTTTATGTTTCAAAATTCTCCCTGTACGATAATTGCCAAAATCTCATATATGGAGTAATTCTTCTTCAGATATTCTAACATTTCAAGTATCCACATGTCGCCATTTTTCTCCTTTACTGTTAAAAAAATAATATTTTCATTTCTTATATTCTTTAAAACACCATTCAAATTTTATTTCGTATCACAAATAAATCATAAACAATGAAAAAACTATTTTTTCCTTCATAGGAATATCGTACATAACCAGACAAATATTCTACTTCCGCCCAACAAACAATTTTACTAGAGGTGTATCACAACGTACAAATTTTGATGACTTGTTCCCGAAATTGAAATCATTAAAAATAGAATTTTATATATTTTCCTGAGCGAATTGTTGTTCCTTACACTTCTGTGTTCTTTACCAAACCTCACAAAATTGTTCCCTGGGTTTTATGAGTCCTTTTTAGCATTTTCTTTATTATTGTGCTTATTGTTTGTTTTCATTTTCAATTCTTATGTTTGTAAAAGGAAATGTTTTGTTTGTTTTAAGTCTTGTTATTACTTGTCTTGACCCCTTTTTTGTATTTCCGAAGGTGGAGAATCACTGAGAGAATAAGCAAACAAACAATCAAATCTTCCTTTATGAAAATATTTCATAATAACACCAGTTTTCAACAATTTGATATGATATTTCTTTTGTATATATGAACAAACTAGATACCTCCTGGTTGTGGATAAACTGAATTTATAAAGCACTCTTTACCAAGTGGTTGAGCACCTTTCCTCACAAGGAGTAACTGAAAATCTTTCCTTCATTTTTCAAATTTAGATTATGGTAGGATAATGGAATTGAAAGGGACGAAAATTATTTTAATGTATCTCAAATTTTTAATAGCAGATATAAAACACCCATATCCAGACAAGTTGTGGAAATAGTTAATGAGATGCAAAGACATAAATTACCAAGAGTTAAGGAGAAACGTAAATATAAGTTAAAAAGGTGTTAAATGAGTTCCTATACTCTTTATAGGAGCATTTGTCAAACAACTATATTATACCCTCCACCTCCATCACAAGTGGTGATGAGGGTAATTCAACTTTGCCGTTCTATGTGTAATACCAAGAAAGAATCATCTCAGACTCCATGAAGTAAATATTCTTGCTTCAAATCAAAATCTGAGTCGATTTAGCAATGTCAGTCCGTCCGTCTGTCTGTTGAAAACATTCTCACGCCGAAAATAATAATTCGAATTCAATTAAATTCGGCTACATTATTTGTTGTTGGCCCAAAGCAATTTCCTATTTAAAACCAGTTATATCGGGTCATCAACAAAAATCGATAGGTGAGACAACTTTGAAATTCTGAAAAAAATCTTTTATAAAACAACGAAATTGGATCAATAGAAAAAGAGTTACAGGCGGAAATATGCGAAAGTTTTATACACCCCAAAATCTATGTCAGATATGGGCCACCATTATTAGGATCATTTACTGAAATTTGCATTATACATTCATTTTGATTCAACAATAAAGCCAAAGAAACAATATTGTACTGGAGCCATTACTTGACCTAGCTTCCATATAGCGTCCCTTTCTGGATTATGGTTTTTAGCTAATAAAACTCTTAAATTTGCAAGAAGTATATTGAAATTTGACACCATTATTTTTCTAAATGTATGTCAATAATTATATTAATATCGGTCAACCCATATCAGGCCTCTTCCCGTAAAAAAGAGCTTTTGAGCTTATAGAACTTGTAAATAAAGATCAGTTATATTGAAACTCAGCACAATGATTTTTCTTACTGTCTTTAATGTATAATATTACGGTCCATATTTTGCTTCAGTTCACATATAAGGACCCATTCCGAAAAACACTTTTGAGCTAATAAAGCTGGCAAATAAATATCAATTCTATTGAAATTCGACACAATTATTTTTCTAACTGTATTTAATATAAATTATTAATTTGGACAATATTGATCCATATCTTCCTACAGCTTCCATATAAGGCCCCTTTTTTGATCTTATAAAACTCATGTTCTTTTTGGTCGTATACATGAATTGATGTTAACTATAAATCTCAAATGTAATCTCTTTAAGGTTTTACTAGTAAGACTGTAAATAGAGAAATAATGGACCTTGAGAAATGGCAACTTAGAACTTGCAACAAGAGAGTTTCAAACGAAAACAAATTGTTATGATCTTAAATACCAATCATATGTCGATAAGATGTGTGTAGAGTTTAGTGAAGTGAAGATATAAGTACAGAAGGTAAAAACTATGATTTTAATTAGATCCTCTACTTTCTGTATTAAAGATGATTGATACAGTTGAAATTAATGTTCAAACAACTTTATTTTTATTAATAACAATAAAACCTAAATGGTCTTTTTAATGGCTTTTTTGTTAAGGAAAATTTTTAATCTTTTAAAATTGAAAACACTTTTTCTACCTTTCTCCTCTTGTCATAAATTAATATTCGCTCAAAAATACCGTTTAGTTTTATTGCATTAATAAAAACTTGTGAAATTGTGAAAACTTGTAACTGATAAGAGACTTGAAAAATATGGTTAAATTTTAACAGTGGAGCAAAATTTGCGTATAGTCTCCACTGTACATCATTATTCGCAAATTTGATTAATAACTGAGAAGCACATTGTATGTATTTTATTAAGAAAGGTTCGCTTTGCCATCTTGTGGTGCTCAAAGGATTTTTCAAGGATCATAAATAGTATAGAAGGAAGAAAATATAATGCGCTTTAAAAAGAGATCTTAAGCTAACTGGAAATTATTCTGTCAAGCACATTGTGATTGAAATGAGATAAGTCCAAATATATTTACACAACAACCGATTCCTGGGAGCTTTTCCGAATTCCACAAAGCTTTAGACTATCAAAGGATAAGGCTGAAAAGTAACGCTTTATCTATACTCTATAGGAGAAGTCTTAGTATTTTATTTTTAATAAACTATATGTTAAACAAGAATACTCTAAGTAATTCAACTTATTAAGTCTTTTAGTTTTTTCCAAAAAAAAATTTAACAATAATCTTCAGATCTAGAATTTGAATTATTCGGATGATAATCGACTGTGTATAAGAATGTCGCAGTGAAGGTTATGTCTGAGATTCCGTCAAAATTTCTTATTTTAATTTTAGGAATGGTGAACATTACCATATTAGGAAAACCAGTCAAAAGAGAGAGAGAAGAAAGAAAGAGAGAGAGGGAGAACAGTTTCTTTATAAGTTGAAAACAGCATATGAATGATTATTTTGGCAGACTCAAACATTGCAAGCGAATAAAGCGTTGATTATTGAACCCTTGTTCAAAATAAATGGATAAGTAATATCAAATCATCTAAGACCACATAAAGTATATATTCTTGCATCAAATCGTAATCTCAGTTAATTTAGAGAATTGTCTGCCGATTGTTGCAATGTTCTTATCCACAATGGATAACTTTTTGGGACCATTTTTAATATCCTTCACCATATTTCATATTTCGTACATATATACTGTATGCACATACATACTTACATATACACTCGCAAACGAATGCAACATATAACAGTTTATTTTAAATATAAGAGTCATCAAATTGGTTATATTTTTGACTATAACTTTTTTCCACTGAACCGAGTTTGATAATTTTGAAATGATGATAAGGTTCACTATTATTTGAAATTATGGCACAAATTTATTCCAATTTGTCAATTTATAATTAACAATTTTACGAAAAGAGGCTTTCTAAAATATCGGCTCTTAATGTATTGAACTGATTTTACTAGTTTAAAGTTTGTCCGTATAATAACAAATATTCAGGCCAAATTGAACACTGTCAAATACTGTGAACGTATGCGTATCAACAAACTGACGAACATAGCTAAATCGACTGAGATTTTGATTTGTTGCAAGAATATATATGGATTGTTGGGTCTAAGTTCATTCCTACTAAGCGTTATATGCAGAATGGAAAAGTGTAAAGTGAAATAGTTTGGCATTACACTTCTTATTATTTGACAAACTTTTCGGAGTATCTAACTTATCACCTTATACCTATTTTGATGTCTTGAAGAGGAGTTGTATGTGTATACAAGGTCATTACTGTCTCCTTACGACTCACTTTGTGATTATAAAATGTATCGTTGGGACACACTTAAAATTTCACATGTCTCTCTATGATTCATTAGCCCACTGTCTCAAATTATATACAAAGAAGGACACCTTTATAAATTTCTTTAAATACACCCTCTCTCTTCAACTATAAGGCTTTTATATCTCGGTTTAAAAATGCTCATTTTAAGTTTTTTTCCTTTATTATACCCTACACCATCGAAGGTGGTTGGAGTATTATGCGTTTCTTATAATGTTTGTGATGTTCTACTGATATTTACCTTCTGAGTCGATCTAACGATGTCCGTCTATCTGTCCTGCTGACTGTTCATGTTAACGTTGTGAACAGTCTACAGGTGGCAATTTTTGAAATTTCTCGTAAATTTGATACGTGTTATTATTTTGAAAAAAAAAAAAAACGAAGCCTATTGAAAGTGGTTATGTTCTGTCCAATATTTCAGGTATATTCCCTAAATGCAAAGCGATTTAAAAAAAATTTGGCACAAGTAAGAAGATCTTATAATATTCTAAAATGATGTACCAAAATATGCGATTATAGATTCAATAAAAGCCCTCTACCAAATATCACTTTTAAGGGCATTAATCTCACATATACATTGGTATTGTAATAATTATTGGTAAAATTAAGACAAATATAAGGAAAAATCGTTGTGCAAAATTATACGAGGGCGGGTTCATAATTTATTTTTTTGGATCCCTTATAAGCTTCCCAGAAAAATGCAATTTAAAACGCAGAAAATTAACAATAAAGTACAACACACTTAAAAATAAATCAGGAAATCAAATTAAACGAGGGTCGTTCATTCATTTTTCATAAACACCATTTGTGGTGTAGTGTATTTGATAGTCGGATTGACCGTGTATACATTCTTACTTGTTTTTTCATTAGATAATTGTAAAAAGGTGTAAATTGCATGTTATTGCAAAAGTTGGTTGCTTTTATTTTCTTACTCCTTTTATGCTCCTTTTTGCTGTTAGTTAAAGTAAATAGTTACCTTTTTTGCTTTTGTTGCCATTTAATTGTGTATTTAAGTCAAGTTAAAAAGAAAAATTAAAACAAAACAACAAAAACAAAAATATGTGTTAAAAACGTCAGCAAATATTCAGAAAAACATTTATAATTCTTTTTTTTTCATTCTATGAAATCGTTTTTTCTTAGATCAAACAACACTTTTGCATGTTTTAATAGAAGAACAACAAAAAGTGGCTAAATTTGATACGGATAAAATATTTTCACATTTTCTTTTTGTGGAAAAATGGAAATGTAGCGAAAAACCTGAAAATATAAAGTTTTTCAATTAAACTTATTAAATATTTATGAAAAATTGTTAAATAATTTGATAATGAAGAATGTAAAAAAGGTGAAAATTGTGGATTTTATGGGAAGAAAAGAAAACAATTTTAAAGGGCAAAATTTTTTTAAAATAAAATTATAAATAAAATATTTAAAAGCGTTTTTATTATAAAAGTTAAAGAAATAATAAAATTTAGAAAAAAGTCATTAAAAATCTATTTATTATTGCTAAATCTTCACCCTAAAATAACATAGACTATAAAACAATTCGGTAGGACCAGGAGAAGAGCTACCACCCATACAAAGCAAATATTGATTATTGAATATCTAAAGAAATATAAAAATGTTAATTTTCAATTTTTGTTTCAATCAGTTATTCAAGCAATTGTTTTACTTCCTAAAATGTATGATAGATAGGATCAGGGGAGAGGTATTCCCCATACATAGAAAAAATTGATCATTGAATATCTAAAGAACCACTTCATCGAGAAACCACTTTTTCAATTAACAATTTTACAAGACAAATATGGGGCGGATAGAATCATGGAGAGAGGTACCTCCCATACAAAAAAAAATATTGATTATCAAATATCTAAAAAACTATAACAGTGATAATTTTCAAATTCCCAACCAAACCACTTTATCAAGGAACTGTTTTACTACACAAAATAAGGATGGATAGGATCAGGGGGAGGGGTAGCCTCCATACAAAGAAAATGTTGATAATCGAATATCTAAAAAAATACTACACTGAAGGTTTTCAAATTTAATCCCATTATATTTTTCAAGCAACTGTTTTACTGGACAGAATAAAGGGCATTTAGAATCATAGGGAGAGGTGTCCCCCATACAAAGAAAATGTTGATTAAAGCAAAAGTTCTTAAATTCGACCCAAACACTTTCTCAAGAATTTGTTCTACTGATTAAAATAAATATTAATTATCGGATATATAAAAAACTGTAAAAGCGGGAGTATTGAGATTGGTACCAATTACTTTTCCAATGATCTTTTTGCCAAAATCTAGGACAGATAGGAGAAGGGTGAGAGATCTCCCAATACTAATTAAATAATGATTATCAAATATCTAAAGAACTATAATAGCGAGAGTTGTCAAATTTGGTGCCAATTACTTGCTCAAGGAACTGTTTTAGAGAGTAAAATATAGAACCGATAGGACCAGGGGACCCCATACAGAGCATATAATGTTTATCGAATATCTAAACAACTATAATAGCAAAAGTTCTAAAATTTGGTGCCAAACGGTTTTACTGGACAATATGTAGGGTGGTCAGATCAAGGTATGTGGTAGGTAAATGTTAAGTAAAATTTAAGAACTGACAAGGCCAGGGGTATTTGTGCTAAATGTATATTTTATAAATTTTTTTCATCCACCTTGTGATTTGTGAAATTTCTTTCAAGATCTGTGTCTGAGGAGCATGTTTGTGCAGCAAAGCGTAACGGGTAAAAGCTAGTTATTAATAAAATTTCACATTTGAGCTAAAAACATTTCACTAACATTAAAAAATTTTCTACACTAAAAATTCAAGTCTTGATAGAAATCTATTTTATCAACATTAAAATTTTAAAAGAAATTCATATTTTTATTAAAAATCAAATTTTTATTAAAAACTCAAATTTTTACTAAAATTTCAAAAATTTGTGTGAAAAGTGAAATTTTCAATAAAAATATATTTTTTTACATAAAATTCACATTATTCACATTTTCACTAAAATAATATATATTTTTTACTATAAATTCAAAATTTTAAAAATTTGATATGAAAATGTATATTTTTCACAAAATATTCAAGTATTTGTTAATAATTCACAATTTTAAATAAAATTCATATTTAAAATAAAAATTAACATTTTTCACATGAAATTCAAATTTTTACAAAAATTTAAATTTTCATTGGTTTTTTTATATTTTCAATAAAAATTCCATTTTCTATTCTATTTTAACAAAAAAATCTATTTTCAATTTTCACTAAAAATTCTATTTCACTATATATATCAAATTTTCACTAACAGTTATATGTTCAGTAAAAATTAAATTTTCAATAAAAATTTAAATTTCTTTAAAATTTTGATTTGACTAAAAGTTTAAGTTCAAAATTTCACAAAAAATTCAATTTTTATTAAAAATTAAATTTTCATTATAAATGCTAATTCCATTAAACATTTTTATTTGATTAAAAAATCACACTTTCGCAAAAATTGTCATTTTCATATTCACTGAGAATTCCCTTAAAAACACAAATTATACACACAGAAAAAAATCAATGTAAAATCAATTAATTTAGAAATGATTAAACTTTTTTTCAGTTATAATTTTGCTTCTAACAGAAAAAATGGTTACTTAACGTGGTTCCACAGATATTTGAATTTCTTGAAAATATTTTTGAATTTTTATTACTTGAAATTTTAGTAATTTTAAAAATTTATCGTATAATTTTATAAATTTATATCGAAAGATTCTAATTTGTACTATATTAATTCACCGCTAACGTAAAAATCTTTGATGTAAACTAAATGAAAAAGTTTATTCAATATCAAATTAACAATGTTCAACGTTGATTTTGCTTCATGATTTTCAAAATCACATTTTAACTTAAAAGCCTTAATTTCTTGTACCGTAGATAATTATTGAGTTACGCGTTTGTGCAGTTTTTTGTAAAGTTAGAAATATTACTGTCATCATCATTTTTAAGTACATCGTTCGTCTAAAATTCAGATATTTGGATTTGGTTTAAGTGATAATTATTTCACCAGTCTTCACACAAATGTTTCTAATGGAATGGAGTTTAAAGTACATGAAATTTTAACGAAAATAAGCAATTTTTTAAAATTATACTTGTTCCTTACAAGTGAGTTTTAATTTCTAATAATTTTGCTATATCGGAAAAAAGAGTTTTATTTAAAAATAAACTGAAAACTCATGCTTACAAATTAGCTTAATTATTGTTCTATAATTTTCGTTTTAAAATAAAAACCTGTATACCTCATCTATAATTTCATTAAATATAACAACTATTTTATCCATAATTAGCAAATTTGTTTGAGGGTTCTATCCACGATTATAACGTTTATTAATTGAAAGCTAATATAAAGCCAATAATAAGGTTTTCTACAAAGAACTGAAATAAAGTAGAAAATGTTTAAATCGTAATAAAGCATTGTATATATGAAACATAATAACCATAAAAAATTGTTTTAAATATACGAGGTCATTATAAGAGGGTTTTCAGAATTATTTATTCTAATAACAGTTTTTTCTTTGTAATGAAAATAACGTTTTATTTAGTGGGAATTTGTTGAACCAAAAAATATCAGTAAACTCTTTATAACATTAACAAGTATCACTCACACATAGGAAAATTTATTTGAAACATATTGTATATATGTATGTATGTATGTATGTATGTATGTATGTATGTATGTATGTATGTATGTATGTATGTATGTATGTACATGAAGTAAAATATGAAGTAACAAATACTTGTACATGTATGTGAAATTATTTAGTATATATAAACAAATGTCATGTGTCACAGCTTGTCAATGTCAAAAAGTTTTATACACACATACATAAACACATTAATAAAATCGCGTACACACATTTCGCAAATATACTGGGGTTCAAAAATTCTCTATTTTTTGAAACAATTCCGAAAAAAACTCGGAACAACAGAAAATTTTGTAACAAAATTTATCACAGAGATTCTTGATATGTTTTCACTTGATTCGAAGGAGTACAAGTTTTAAGTGAGTTCAGGGGAGTGTACCTAGTATTATAAACAGATTCCAACGTTGTGATTCCAAAACATCAAAATTCCAAGTCGGTTAAAAAATTTTTCAAAAATTTACTTACTTGTTCAATTTTATTCAAATTTATCTAAAAGACTTAAAAATTGCGATTTGAAGAGTTTTTACAACATTAAAAGGACATCCAGCCGGACCGAATTTAAAGATAAATTGAATCTGAAAGTCATTCTGAGTCAAACGGTATATTGAAAGGTGTGTTTAACACGATTTTTTCCGTATTTTTAAAATACTAGCGCCAGCTTATAAGAAGTGAAATCAAAAACGTCTTAACACAGCTTTTCCATTAAAACTTAGAATCCAAGTATTATTTGATCTTTTTTGTATACCCTCTTCACTACTTGTGCTGATGGTCATTCGGTGTATAACGCTAAGAAAGAAATATTTAAGACCTTTGTCGATTAACTTTGCACGTCTCCCTGTCTTTAGTTTATTTGGTATTAAAAATTAAATCTAATGCAGTTTACAAAACATGCAAGGCTCAAAGAGTTCCCGACAGGATCATTTTAGAAAAAATGTAGAACAAAAACTGAGCACAGAAATTACTAAAAAAGATATTCTGGGTGTATAATGGATAACAGAAAGTATGTTCTGGCACATTTTCGCAACTTTCTGGTCAAATGTTATATTTATAACTCATGCTCGGGAGAATGCTCAGGAACGCAGTTTGCAGTTGAAGCAAAAGGGCCAATTATCCGTCACAACGAGCACTATAAATACCGAAATTTACAGCAATGAATGTTTAAGAAAAAATGCTGCCTCTAATAATAATGTGTCCTCTTATCTTCGTGTTGACTTGGCATCTCGCCAATCAAGCCTTTGAATGGTACAAAAACTCTAATGTCGTATTTGTATCCAAAGAGACAAATTCACTTAACTGTTCTAAGCTAAGGTCAGTTAAGAGGACGGATATTGGGCTCTTGTTAAATGGGAATTAAAGAACACAAAAAAGGTGTCCAAAAGTATTTTACATTTTAAACGGAGATGGACAGTTCGAGAAAAGTGACAGAAAGCACTAAAATGGGTAATTGGAAGAGTTTCTAACAAAGGTTCAAAATTTCATCACAAGTGATTAAAACCTTTTAGGGTCTCAGTCTTTAACACCCCAAATATGAAAATACATCTAACCTAACCAGCATGCCACGCCTGCGGTTACAAACTTTCTGAGTCAATTTACCGATGTTCATCCATCCATCTGTCGGTCCGTCCGACTGGTTGTCCATATATATATAGGTTGGTGTTGTAATAAAAATTTATCGAATTATGACAAATAGAAGCAAAAATCGATGTGCCAAATTAAAGTAGGGTCGGACCATAACTTCTTGTAACCTCATATAACCTCCAGAAAAATTCATTTTTAAACGCATAAATTTACTTTAATTACAACAATATAATGCAAACTTAAGAATAAATCAAAAAATTAAATTATACGAGAGATGTTAATTTATTTTTCGTATCTACTATAATTAACCAACAATGTTGTGTAGGGTATTAGAAAGTTGGGCTTTACCGACCAAACTCTTACTTGTGTTTTATACAAAAATTTTGGGAACTCCGCTTTTAAACAAAATGTTCGTTTTTAGTATATGTGTATTCATATTCACATTTAAAATTTCCAAAAATAACATTTAATATAACCAAAGGCTATATTTACCTATACATGTATACATATGTTTGTGTTAGTTTGCTATTTTATAAATACAACAAAACGTCAGTTTAATATAGGAAATAAAGCTTTATTTCTGTTACCAGAAATATAATTTAATGTGTTATTTAGTTTCTTTTTTTTAACATATACATGTATACATACATATGTATAAAATGTATGTATATACATGAATACATTTTATGTTATTGTTAGTAATTGTATACAATAAAATGTTTAAATGGATGGTTATGACACAAAAGGTTAAGCAATTTTCTTTAAAATAACAATTGACTGTGAAAGAAGCATCATTTCTATGAAGGAAGTTACAATGTTAATTAATTTTTTAACTGCCTTAAAATAGAATAATTAGAAATAAAGAAAAATCATGGTGAAATAAGCGAAAACACTTGTTGCCTTTTAACAGTATTTGTAATCTTTAACTGTTTAACTGTTAACATTATAACAGTAGACTGTTAGTTGTAATTTAACATTTAAAGAGTAGTTAAAGCCTTTATGCTTTACTGTTATTTTACATAAGTAGTGGTGAATTTTTAATTATTAAGGACTACAAATTTATCTGAAAACATAATTAAAAAAATGTATTTATATTAAAAAAAAAAATTGTTTTTAAAATAAAAAATAAAAATAAGTCAAAATTAATTTCCTATATTCGGCCATGTCGAATCTTGAATTCCCTCCACCACAAGTGCGTGTGAAGTAAATACATTACAATTCGTATATAACATCACTCACATGTGCAATAATAATAATAACAGTTATTTTTTTAAATATGACACAAGGATACTTAATGTGTCATAACATTTGATACATTTTTTACCCTTCACCACTACAAGTGGTGCAAAGAAGCGCATATCAACGTATATCCGTATGTAATGCTAATAAGGAATCATCTCAGACGCCCTTATGTATATATATATTATTGTATAAAATCAAAATTTTGGTCTATTTCGCCGTCTTTTTGTCTGTCCGTCTGTCTGTCTGGCTGTCTGTCTGTCTGTCTGTCAGTCTGTCTATCTATCTATCTCTCCGTATTTTTGTCTGTCTGTAGTTGGCAGGCTCCCATCCACAAAAATTGACTAACCTCAGTGAAATTTGACCTTAATATTTGCTTTATTGTTCTCAAAAGTTTCCTATTTAAGATTCTTAAAATACGTTCAGTATATTAAAAGATATAGACTGATATTAGAGGCAAAAAACTTTCGTAAAATTGTCAATTATAAATCGACAAATTAGAACGAATTTTATATATAAATTATTAAAATCTGTTCAGTAGAGAAATGCTATGGCAAAAAATATATTTAAGTTTATGACCCATTATGTGATCATTTATTATGTTTAAGAAAAAATTTTTTTTGTATACATCTGCGAGTGTATGTGTCACACGCATTTTAACAACACAATATTTTTACTTGTTGGCCATTACTTTTTTTCTAGTATTGAGCTATATATATCTCAATTTTATAGCAAAATTTCGTTTAGATTAATAATTGACAATTTCACGAAAGTTCTTCGCTTAAATTTGGTGGTTGTCTTAAATATTGGTCTATAACATTCAACATACTAAACCGATTTTGGTGGTTTCAAATAGGAAACTTCTCAAGGACAATCAAAATTACACAAGCCAAATTTAATGAAGTTCTGTCAATTATTGTGGAGATGAGCCTGCCAACAACAGACGAACAGACAGACATTGGTAAGTCGATTCAGATTTTGATTCGACGCTAGAATATATATATATTCATTATGGGGTCTCTTTCTTAGTTTTAAACACCGAACGACTAACTTGTGGTGGTGGAGGATATAAAAATTAATAAAAATGTCGTTATAAATTCTTGAAGCGTATGATTAATGCAACATTAAATACACGCAGTATTGAGGCTTTTAAACAAAAAAAAAAACGTTAAGTTAAATTAAGTTGTGTTAACACAAATTCCTTAAATTTTATAATAAATTTTTAGTATAATATTAAACTTAGTGGCGGGTTTGATATTGTATACACAAGAAATTCATATATTCACATATATTTATTTTGATATAGGGCACGTTCCCTGAAAACGGTCTTGAGGTTACAAAACTATTAAATATGAAATAATTTAAATAAATTTATGGAAGATTTTTTTCAAACTTTCTTTAATATACGTAATCCTTTGACGAATATTCACCCATATTTGGCAGTAGCTCCCGTATATGGTTCCTTCCCGCAATAGGTTAATAATACTTTCAAATATACACCAATTATTTTTCTAATTGGTTTTATTATATGTTCCTTATTTAAGGAATATATTTCAAAACTTTGTTTCCACAAAAATGACACTGCCCCTAAGATGCATACATTTTTTTTCTAATCGAATAAAACTATCGTTAGTGCTTGGTTACGTTTGTTTGATCCTATAAAGTTTTTATATTTTATTGAATTAAATTAAAGGAATTTTTAGTCAAATCCATAAAATAATGCTTTTAAAAAGCAACATTTCACTATCATAATAATGTACTGTTTGCCGAGAACGTCTCGATACGTATACTTATCTACACGTATTGTTTATATTAATCATACGTAATGAGTTTTTATTAAGAGATAATTTAGTGAAAATTGATTAAAAAACAAGTTAGAATGATATACATGGTCAATTCCGACTATGTAATACTTCACACTGCAATGTTATTTACAAATACAGTACATTATTGTAAAACGAACATTTATGTGAAATTTTTGCATTTTAAAATTGGTATTTGTGGAAGGTTAAATGGGAGCTACATTCCTGGAAAATATTTGTATGGGAGGTACATGAGATATTGGAATAGAAAATGGCCATTTTAATAGGCGTCGTCTTTGGACCAATATTAAATAATTTCATCAAGTTATGTTAAAAATTGCGACCTGTAGGTGTCCAACGTTGCATGGACAGTCCAGTCATATAGACAAACAGACGGACGGGCGGACATCGTTAAGTGATTCTTCACAAAGTGATTTTGAGTCGGACAGTATATAAAAAGGTGGATGCAAGGGCATTTTTCTGAATGTTACAGACATCAGCACAAAAGCTTAATACATAAGCGTAATACGGTGGTGTAGGTTATAATCAACCATAGAAATATATGAATTTTAAAGGTCCTTTTCTTCTTAATTTACAAATTGCAATAAAACTATGATAATTTCCTTTCCTAAATAAAACTCTAATAAAAAGTAATTTTCATATAGTTTTCCATAGCAATTCGAGTATTTACCAAGGAAACCTTATGAAATTGAAAAAACTCAATTATTTTCTTTTAATTTTAGCAACTATCTAGACAACTTTAGTATAAACACTAAGAACACAACAAACACACACTTGATATTTGAGGAAATAGTCATATTGTTGTTGTTATTGTCTTTCAACACCCCTAAGCCAGTGTATGAATGAATGACTGACTGGCTGACTGATGGATAGATGTTACAAAAACAAATAACAGGAAGCCAGAAGAAACAAAAAAAAAAAAAACATAAACTTAAATACACATACTTATACAATCACATATGTACATACAAATATAAAAAAAGTCTTGCATATGTGAAAGTTAGAATATAAATAAATTCTGAATTTTATATGTATGTGAATGTGCATGTGTTTGTTTGTTTATACTTTGTATTCACTTTCACATAGAAATAACAATCAATGTCAAAAATCTTGTTATAACAATTGACACATGTAAGTGGAGAGAGATAACAGAGCAGAGCATATAACAGAATAAAACAATAACAAGGGCGACAGTAGACAGGAATATATATATACATAGATACATATGTATATATAGATACATAGTAAAGCTATTACAAAACTGAAATATAGATATTTACTATTTGTTGTTGTTTTTATGCTCGCCTTTTTTGACAACAACAAAAATAGAAGTATTTTTATTTAAACAACGACCATCATCTGAAATAAAATAAAACCAAAAATCAAAAATAACAAGTAAGAACGTTATAGTCAGTCGAGCCCGACTATTTAATACCCTACACTACATTGTTGGTAAAAAATGGTAGTTACAAAAATTAATGAACAACCTTCGCATAATTTGATAATTTGATTTTATGATATATTCTTAAGTGCGCTGCATATTATTGTGACGATAACATGGGAGCCACAAGAAATTATGAAATGACCCTCGTAGAATCTTGCATATCGATTTTTGCTTACATTTCTCTTAAATTTAACCAATTATTATTACAATAACAAAGTATATGTGAGATTTTTGCCTTATAAAGTGATATTTTGAAAGGGGTTTGTATGGGACCTAAGAGAAACAATGGACCGATTCTAGCGTAATTTAGTATATCGTGTTAGAATATCACAAGACTTTTTTGCAAAATTTTGTTAAAAGTACTTTATATTTAGGACTATTATGAGCATAAAACCCCGTTCCGGGAGAACATTAGTATGGGAGTTACTTAAAATATTGGATCGAATATGACTATTATAGGCCTTGTCCAATTGCTAAAAAATAACATATATAAAATTTTATCAAGAAATCTCGAATATTAAACCTGTTAAGTATTCACAACGTTTACATGGACAGTCAGCCGGACAAACAAACGGAAGGACATCGTTAAATGGACTCAAAAATGAGACGAACGGTTTACTTAGAGATGGGTATTGCACCACTTTTTTTACAAACATCAGCTCAAACGCATAAGATCCAACCACCTACGGTGATGTAGAGTATTATAACAAACAAAAGCATACTTTTAGGTTGCACTTTAAATGAGTGAAAGGAAAAAACCAAACAATACTAACAAGTGTATGAGTACAGTTATTGAGAGAAAATAAGAGTGTGTATGAATGACTTTTATGTTGTTGATTTTGCTAAAGTTGTTGTTCCTGTATGTTTTTGAAAAGAGGCTTGTTGAACTTCATATGAATAAAGTACGAAAACACACGTATTTTTTAGCAAAAAAATTAAACATGATTGTATTTGTTAGTTACCAACATACCTACACGAACAGATATAAAAACTATAATACAATAATAAAAATATAAATATTATGAACATTTGCTATCGGTAGATCCTATTCGTTACCTCCAAAAGGCACTGGATAGTACAGTATAGATCGTACAAGGTGTATAATAGGAAGAAATAAATGTCTTAATAGGGACACTTGTGCTCACATACTTTGCAACTTTGAAAGATAATATATTTAACACAAAATATTTTTTCCCCAAAAAAATCTGCATGATTCGATATTTATCACTCTGTAATGCCAAAAGTCAAATAACAGTCATCGACACTAAAATGACAAAAACATGAACAATTTTACTTAGTTGTTGTTAACTAACAAAAATATCAGCAAAATATTTTTATTTGTTCACATATTGCAGTTGTTTTAAACACATCCAAATATGTATGTATATCCATGTATGTACATACAAAAGTCTTTATGAAATTCCTTCTTGTTGTTTTATGTTTATGTTGCTGACATTTAGTGTTGTTGTTATCAATAACAACTTTTTAGATGGTGCTAAAAAGTAAAATTCCCTTTATGTTATTGTTTGCTTTCATATAAAAAAATGGGAAACAACAATTGTAAGTAGCAGGTGCTGTTGCTTATAAACGATTGTGTTGTTGGTAAATCAAGTTGTCATCATTTTGCATTAACAAATTTGAAGCATTTTAAATAATTGTAATTTAATATTGGGAAATTGTCAAAAAATAAAATAAATTGTCAGAAGTTATGATTGTATGAATTCCGTCAACGAAAAGAATTCTAGATCTGTTGTACTTCAGTTATAGTTCAGTTCCAGTTCTGTTCTAGTTCAGTTTTAGTTCAGTTTTAGTTCAGTTCTAGATTTAAGATCTTTTTCAGTTTAAACTTTCGATTTTAATTTATTGTGGTCTCTATACAAATATCTATCATTTGTTGCAAGATCATCATAAGGCAAAATGTATAAGTTTCAGATTAACATACATACACATACACATTGCCTTGACAAATTACATTTATTCTTTTAAATATTTTATAAAGAAAGAAATATTTTTAAAAGAAAGAAATAAAAAATTCTTAGTGAAACTTGAATTCCGAAATGTCTAAATCTCAGTGCAATTTTGAATCTGTGAAGCAACTTTTGAAAATGTCTTTGGTACCTTTACCCTGTCAAGAGTGTCTTTTAAGTGCTGATGGCAGCATAACATCGGAAAGCATCGAATGGCTGTTGGATTTAAAGGATAAAAAACCCATATGGAGTCGTTTGAATGACATCAACACCAGTGGTTACAAGCGTAAACTGCCCATGTCAATGACCAAACACTATGATATTGAAATAAAGGGACGTTTGTGGTCTCTTTGGGGTCATAAAAGAAAACATAAATGTACATCAAAATCCTATATGGCAATAACTGTTATGGCTTTATGTGCAGCTCGTGCAATAAGTTTGAATACATGGACTCGTAATTTAATGGATTGTATTTGGGAGAATGGACGTCAGTATTACAAAACAAGTTTAAATAACTTTAAAAGAGATAAAGAAGAATTTCAGCTGGAAAATTTACATTCAAAATGTTGCTTAGAAGGCATCTCCTTTAAAGTGTGTTTAAAAACTAAACAACAAGGATCATTATTCATCACACCCTTTGACTGTCATTTAAATTTGGGATATGCTTTAAAGCAATTTATCTCGGGCTATCAATATGGTTTGTTGGAGTGCAATGAGCGGATTTTGGGTTTTGGTTTTATAGATGGTCCTAATGGTGGTTATTTTATGTTTGATGCCCAAAGTTCGAGTTATCCTCTATTTCCTGAAAATATCTCAGCTCCTTATCTATTAAGAACAAATCATTTGCAAGTTTTGCTTTATTGCATAATTGTGTCTCTAAATGTTACCTCTATAAATACGCCATTTTGTTTGCATCAGTTACAAATTCACATAATTAAACCCAATCTATTACCAGCCAAAAGTGCACCCTGTCAATTTGACACTTGTAAATCTCAACGTATTATTCCTGAAAAATATTGGCAAATTCCTACGCTCAATTCTCCACAGCAGACTTCCAAAACAAGTTTATTGGATAAACTTGAAAAATGCTTCAACTGTACCCGGAAATCTGTTGATAAAAACAAAACGAAAAGAAATATCGTCGCAGAATTCATAATATTACTAAACAGGAAGTAGAAAATAGTTTAATAAAACCCTTAGTGGATGCCGATCGCAACAGTGATGAAGATCTTAAAATTAATAAAGATTTTGTAAGAATGATTTGTTCAGATACAACGGTACCAAAAATGCCAGACGAAGAGGTTAGACGCTACGAAAATGATTTTGTTAATGATTTGTTAGATGTTTTAGTAATGGGTCCAAAGACATGCCTGCAGATGAATAAAGCTCAAAATTATAAAAGTAGTTAATTGAAAACAAGGTGAAAAAAAATAAATAATAAATTTGTCAAAATTTCGTGAAAAACCCTCCTCTAGTCTATTTCGCTAATAATTCAGTTGTTGTTCAGTTCTAGTTCAGTTCTAGTTTAGTTCAGTCAGTTCAGTTCTAGTTATCTAGTTCATCTAGTACAGTTCTCAGTTCTAGTTAGTTATTTCAGTTCTAGTTAAAATTCAGCTCTATTTCAGTTCTAGTTCAGATCTAGTACAGTTCTACTTTAGTTCTAGTACAGTTCTAGAACAGTTCTAGTTCAGTTAAAATTCAGCTCTATTTCAGTTCTAGTTCAGTTATATTTCAGTTATAGTTCAGTTCTACTTTAGTTCTAGTACAGTTCTAGTTCAGTTAAAATTCAGCTCTATTTCAGTTCAGTTCTAGTTCTGTTCTAGTTCAGTTCTAGTTCTTTTCTAGTTCTGTTCTAGTTCAGTTCTAGTTCAGTTCTAGTTCAGTTCTTGTACAGTTCTAGTTCTGCTAAAATTCAGCTCTATTTAAGTTCTAGTTCAGTTCTAGTTCTGTTCTAGTTCAGTTATAGTTCAGTTCTAGTACAGTTCTAGTTCTGTTAAAATTCAGCTCTATTTCAGTTCTAGTTCAGTTCTAGTTCTGTTAAAATTCAGCTCTTTTTCAGTTCTAGTTCAGTTTCAGTTCAGTTCTTATAGAGTTTTAGTTTAGTTCCATTTCAAGGGGGTCATAACATACTAAACTTATATTCCTTTTCACATTATATATTTCTTACAACCTCCTTTAATAATTTTAGCAGGCGTTAATTAGACATAAAAATCTTTTCAAGTAAAGATATTTTTGTCATAAAAAACACTCATTAATTAACTTTATCTGCTAAATTATCTCTCCCTTTTAGGGTAATGAAAACAAATTAATGAGTCAAAGGCTCTTAAATGTCGTTAGCTTTTAATTATAAAACTGGTATTGACAAAAATCAAAACAAGTAAGAATGTTATATAGTAATACCCTACATCACGATATTGTCTATAAATAGTGGTTACGAAAAATTAATGAAGGACCCTTAATTATTGACTGACCCACGAATTTAGCATGATTTTTGCTTATATTTGTCTTAATGTTACCAACTTATTAGATTTATGACCATCATAGTGTTATTTAGAAGAGGTATGTATAGAACTAAGAGAAATAATGGAATGACTCTCGCTATAGGCTTCGTTCTTGGCCCGAAATAATAGTATGTACCAAAGTTTAAGGAGATTGATCAAAAAATACTACCTGTAGACCGATGCACGTTAAGATGACTCCGAAAGTGATTCTAACTCGAACAGTATACTGTACATCTGCTCAACCAACTACGGTGGTGTAGGGTATAATTATTATGGAACAAAAAGTGTTTTTAAAACATAATAAAAATTTTTATTTTCAAATCTTCAAGAATCAAATTACTTTTCTATATGAAATTCAATTTAAATTCAATAAAACTATAAAATACAAAAATTGTGTGCATTTTGAAGAAGCAGCAGGTGTTGTGAAGATTCCAATAAATAAGTTTAAAATACAAATTACATATGAGTTCACGTAAATATTGTTAAGGAATTTTCAAAAGAAAATTGAAATAGATTACTACAGGCGTAATTGCTATGGCCTAGAAAGTACCTTAATATATTTTATTCAGAGCAGAGGTGTATGAATTCAGAGATATTTAGAGCAAAATAAATGTTTAACCCATTGTAAGCCCTATTTAGTTTTAGTATTTTTAAAATAGCGAACTTTTATAAAAAAAACCTTAATGGGAATGTGCTTAAACTAACACTGGACTTCGCAGGAGCTCGCGTTCCTTCAAATCAACTCAAGAGCACATTTGCTCTGACAATGTCAAATTACATTAAGATACCTCTACTTAAAAGTTTTTGAATTATTTCACACTTCTGTGCGCTAATTTTCACTTTAAATATCAAAAAACACTAAAGGCATTAGATACTTTTCATAAAGATCAATAAATAAGATAGTTTTCCAACCAAACGGAAAATGGTTTTAATTTCATAAATAAACGTTTTCTTTTCATTAAAAGTGAAGTATTAAACTAGCAACTTTGGAACACTTTCTAGAACTAGAACTGAACTAGTACTGAACTAGAATTGCACTAGAAGTAAACTAGAATTGAACTAGAACTTAAAAAGAACTAAACTAGAACTGAAGTAGAACTGAACTAGAACTGAACTAGAACTGAAGTAGAACTGAACTAGAGCTGAACTAGAACTGAACTAGAACTTACAAGGAACTGAACTAGAACTTAAGAAGAACTGAACTAAAACTTACCAGGAACTAAACTAGAACTGAACTAGTACTGAACTAGAATTGCACTAGAAGTAAACAAGAACCGAACTAGAACTTAACAAGAACTGAATTAGAATTGAAGTAGAACTGAACTAGAGCTGAACTAAAACTGAACTAAAACTAAACTTAAACTGAACTAGAACAGAATTTAAACTGAACTGGTACTGAACTAGAACTTAAGAAGAACTGAACTAGAAGTAAACTAAAACTGAACTATAACTGAATTAGAACTGAACTAGAACTGAACTAGAAGTATATTTAAATTGAACTAGAACTGAACTAAAACTGAACTAGAACAGAATTTAAACTGAACTGGTACTGAACTAGAACTTAAGAAGAACTGAACTAGAAGTAAACTAAAACTGAACTAGAATTGAATTAGAACTGAACTAGAACTGAACTAGAACTTAACAAGAACTGAACTAGAACTGAAGTAGAACTGATATAGAACTGAACTACAACTTAACAAGAACTGAACTAGAACTGAACTAAAACTGAACTAGATCTGATTTAGAACTGATTTAGGATCTTAATTTATATGAACAGGTGTTCATAGTATCAGATTTTTTGTAGAAATATAACTTAATATTAAATAATCATATTTTTTCTTAGTTGTCTCGACTTAATTTTTTACTGACATTTTGCTTGAAGCATTTTATGAAATTAAAAAATTATTACAATTATTTATGTAGCAACATTATATTTCCATATTTTATAGTTTCCCCTTTACGATGTCTCCGAGTCCCCACATTGAAGCTGCATATCTTTTCAAAAGTTCCTTAAGGGATTTAGTTTTTTCTTTATTATGTAATAATTGTTGTAATCAAAAAAGGCGAAAATCTACTAGAAAAATGAAAAAAGTCGAGAATATTTTTTTCCTTTACAAAATACTTAATAAAGTAAATGTTTAGTAATGAAAGAAAAGCGAAAAAGTGAAGACTAAGCGACGCTTAAAATTAATAGATTTTTTTTTTGCATTTTTTTATTTCTTAATTTTTTGTTGTACGAAAACAAAAAAAAAGTTGTCCGTGTTAGTTAAATTAATTACAAAGTATTCATAGCTTTAGTTGCAGAGAGCTACGCAACAAAAAAACATAATGGAATGTTTATTTTAAGGAAAAAGAAACAATTGGAGGATGCAAAAAATAGCAAATCATCATTGTGCTCTAGATTTGCTTTAGCTGGAAACGTGTACAGGAAATACGTTAAGAAAGAAAGAAAAGTTGAAGAAAATATACTCGGAAAATAAATGATTTTAAATCAAGTTAATCACGAAATTCTAACCACTTTTTGTGAGCACTTTCAATGATTTAAAGTGGAAATTAGAGATTTGTTTTTTTATTAAATTAAATTTTCCTCTGAATTATATTTATTTTTTATATTTTTTTAACTCAGCTTATAACTCGGAATGAAGCTCATTCTTTTTTAGCTGAAATCGTGAATTAGAAACTGATTAAGACTTCATGAAAGATTTTCATTCAGAATATAGTTTAGGTTTCAGACCATATTCTAATAAAGACTTTAATTTTCTTCAAAAATTCTTAACACACAAAACCCAACTTGATCGTGCAAAAAATTGGCCAATTATTCAAAGGTCTGCCGTCAAAATGTTTTCAATAGTATTAAACAGTACCG
This sequence comes from Cochliomyia hominivorax, assembly GCA_004302925.2. Classification (NCBI taxonomy): domain Eukaryota; kingdom Metazoa; phylum Arthropoda; class Insecta; order Diptera; family Calliphoridae; genus Cochliomyia; species Cochliomyia hominivorax. The sequence continues at coordinate 83,415,361 of PYHX02000158.1, read as the reverse complement.
GGAAAAGTTGTCCGTTGATAGAGAACCTGGTTCAGGTAGAAAGAATGGTCCACATGATGTTTCTAAAGCTAAAAATATAAAAAGCATTTTCAAAAGCTCACCCAACATATCCAGCAAAAAACAACTGGTTACTCTGTGCTCGGACTTTTCGGTAGGAAAAGTTAAAGTAACAAATTTTAAAACACACAATTCGCAAAACGCTCCTGACAAGAACACTGATAAATGTTAAAAAAGGCTTAAAACAGAGCGTGCAAATTCAAGTGAAGTATTCTACGAAAGAATTTTTTGATGCACAATGGATGACGAAACTTCATAATGCGTCCACTTAATATACCCTACACCACTAAAGGTGGTTGGGGTAGTATGCGTTTGTCCTGATGTTTGTAACATACAAAAAAAAAACTTGTATTACACCCACCTATAAGTATATCGTTCCATTCAGAATCACTTTCTGAGTCAGTCGAACGTCTGTCCGTCCGTCTGGCTGTCCATGTAAACGTTTTAAACACTCTGCAGGTCGAAATTTGAAATATCTTAATTGAATTTAAATTAAATTCAGCCCAAGGACGAAGCTTATTTTAATTGGACATATTGGTTTAATATTTCAGGTACCTCTTATACAAATGTTCTTCCCGGAATGGTGTTTTAATGTCATAAAAGTCCAAAGTATAAAGTGATTTAAACAAAATTTGTCACAAATAAGTCTTGTAATATTTTAAATCGATGTGTCAGACTATACGAGGATCGATCTATTATTTCACATAGGTCTCATACAAACCCCCTTCCAAATAACACTTTCAAAGACAAAAATCTCATATATAAGTTGGCACTACAATAATTAGTTAATTTAAAATAAATATAAGTAAAAATCGTTAGGCAAAATTATACGAAGGTCGGTTCACAGTTTCTTGTAGCTTTCTTTTAAAAGTCCCAGAAAAATTCATTTTAAATCGCATAAATTTAACATAAATCTTAGCGTCGCAATAATGTACTACACACTTAAGTTTAAAGCAGAAAATCATATTATACGAGGGTCGTTCATTAATTTTTCGTAATTAAAATTTTTAACCAATGACGTAGTTGAGGGTATTAGACAGTTGGGCTTAACCCACTTTAAATTCTTACTTGTTCCAAAAAAATGCTGCTTCAAATCATAAGACTTCATAATGTGTCCTGTGTGTTACACCTTTACGACCGAAGGTGATTGAGGTAGTATACGTTTATGCTGATTTTATTACATACTGAAAAAGTTGAACCTTTAAGTAATATTCGATCACTTTCTATCTGTTTAACGATATCCGTCCGTCTGTCTGTGCGCCTGGCTGGCTTTCCATGTAAACGTTGTGAACAGTACAGATCGCAATTTTTTAAATATCTCGATAAAAATTCGCCTATTGAAATTGGCCATGTTCGGTCAAATATTTCAGGTACCATCTGTACTATTATCACCCGGAATGAGGTTGCAATATGTGTATTTTAAAAATTTTCGATCTAACTCTTAGGTTAAAATTCCCGTTCTGCTCTATTCCATTATTGTGACATATGCTTTTATCGTCTCCATATTTTAAAAATTTCTGGCAGCTTTTTTTTAAATTTCAAATATTTTTTTATTCTAATATAATTTTAATTTTAAGAAAATCATATTTTTCCAATTTTTGGTTCCTGTTAAACAAAATTTTCAGTTTCGAACAAAATTTATAGCAAAAATACAAAATCTCTTTTTTAAAATGAATCAGCAAACACAACAGCAAACAGTGGGAGATGCAAAGGACTTGAACAAAATTGATTTGGTAAACGTGCCCATGGCGTGTCAATATAGAAATTTATGTACGAATGATACGCATCGTACACAAAATGAACAAATCAGATGGTTAACGGAAAGAATTGATAAGTTACCCGTTTGGAGTCGTTTGAAATCGACAAATTGTGTTGGGCATCCAAGACAAATGATGCTTTCGCAAAACGATAATTATGAAATAGAAATACCAGGTCGTTTGTTGTCTATTTTTGGCAATTTGAATCTGCAAACGAAATTAATCAATAAAATAATGAATATGGGAAATTGTTTCTTAGTAAGCAATATTTTGGCGTTATGTGCTGCTTTAAAAAATAACTCCAACGAATGGTCACCTGAATTGCTTGATAATATTTTAATGCAATCCCTTCATATGTATCCCGAACTATTGAGGAAACTTGATATTAATGAGAAGATATTCAATGTTTCACATTTGAATCAATTATATCAGTTTGAAGGTAACGATTATAAAGTACAATTACAGCAGGTGGCCAATGGTTATGTTTACATACGTTACGGCTTAAATGAGTTTAATTTGGCCAGGGCTTTGGCGTGGTTCTTTCAAACTCATCAATTTGGCTTATTAATTTGCAATAATCGTAACTTGGCTTTTGGTTGTACACTCGACACGGATAATGGTTTCTTTATGTTTGATTGCCAAAGTCGGGGATTTCCACTGTTTAAAGATAAAGAAGCAAGTTGTTATATTCTAAGGACTCATCATTTGCAAGTACTACTTTATTGTCTTATAATGATTTTAAATGTCACCTCAGAAATGGTCAAGTTTTCCATATACAGTGTTGACATTAGAATTCTCAATCCTTGGGAGAGTAAAAATTTGAAAAAAGAAATCTATGTGCCCACAATTGTAAACATCAATAACAAAGTGGTAGAAAAGAAAGTCGATTGTGGTCCAATAACAAAAAATATTAAAATTAATTCTGCAAATTTGCAGTCCAATAAAAAAGATTCTAATAAGAACAGCACCCTAAATGCACTAACAAATAATAACTCTTATTATAGAAACCATAAATCCATAACTAAAAATTTCAAATCTCTCAATATTTTAAACTCAACATCAAAAAAATCTCTTCATTCTAATACCTCCCTAACACCCAAAGTTATCAAAAAGCCCGTTATAAACAATTTGGCCTACAAATTTAAACCTGAAAAACCAAAACCCCCAAACAATCAAACGAAAAAAGAAATTGTTTTGGACACCAATAAAGTCTATTATATTCTCTCCATTCCTAAGAAAACAAATATTAAATCAATAACCTGGAACAGCTCAAATATAGCTAGTTTGCAGGAAGGGCCAAAACTAGAGCCAATCGAAAATATTACAATAAATAAACAAAGTCCCAAATCTCAGGCCGAGAAGCCACCGGAGAAATACCGTATAAAAAATGAAAGTGAATCAGAAAATAAAACATTGAATCAGTCTGACAGCACCATAACATTAATCCTGAGTCTGTAAATGATGTATCAGCCAAAGAAGAAGAAGAAGATAAACTGAATCTGAGACCCAATAATAATTCTGATGTACTATTGGAATCAAAAAATTGGCTAAAGTCAAAGTAATCCAACAATTTAAAGATTTGCTGAAGAAATGAAACCCGCAAATGGTTCTAAAAAGGGAGCAAAAATATCAACATAACAAATAAAAATATATAGAAATTGCATTTTTATTCAGATTCTGATTCCCATTATGGTAAAAATTCCCTTTAGTTCCTATTTTTTATAAGGATTTGGTTCAGTTTCAGTTCAGATAATAATTCAGATTCTAGTTTAAATACTATTTCAGATTTTGGTTCAGATTTTAACTAAAGTTCTAGTTCAGGTTGTAGTTCAGATTCTAGCTAAGATTCTTGTCCAGATTCTAGTTCAAATTCTAGTTCAGGTCCCAGTTAAGATTTAAGTTCAGATTCCAGTCCAAATTCTTGTTTAGATTCTAGTTCTGATTCTAGTTTAAATTCCACTTCAGGTTCTAGTTCAGATTCCAGTTCAGATTCTAGTTTTGATTCTAGTTCAGATTCCAGTTCAGATTTTAGTCAAATACTAGTTCAGATTAGTTCAGATTCAATTCAGATTTCATTTCAGATTCCAATTCAGATTTCAGTTCAGATTCTAGTTCATATTCTAGTTAAGATTCAAGTTGAGACTCTAATTAAAATTCTAGATGAGATTCTTGTTCAGATTCCAGTTTCCAGATTCTAATTGAGATTTTAGTTTAGTTCAGACTTTAGTTCAGATTCTATTTTAGATTCCAGTTCAGATTCTAGTCCAAATTCTACTTCAAATTCCAGTTCTAGTTCTAGTTCAAATTTTAGTTAAGATTCCAGTTCAGATTACACTTTTGATCCCAATTTATATTTTACTTCAGATTCTAGTTGAGATTTGAGTTCAGATTCCAGTTTGGATTCTAATTGAAAATTTAGTTCAGTTAAAATTGAGTTCATTTTTTAAATTCCGATTCTAGTTCAGATTTGATTTCAGTTTATAATTAAGTTTTATGTTCAGTTAGGCGTTTGTTTTGTAGGGGAAGTACCTTTTCCCTTGTTCCTATCCAAACATAATTTTAGGCTATGTTTCCTTCCAGACATAAAGGAAAACACTAAACGTACGAAATGGTTTCCAGCTCAGATTCTTTTTCAGTCCCTTATGAGATTCTGATTTAGAATCTATTATATCTGATATAATTTCAGATTGTAGTTTAGTTCTAGTTCAGATTTTGTGTCTTATATTTGAAATTTTCGCTTAAGTTCTTCTTCAATTTGTTCAGATTCTAATTAGATTCCAGATCAAATTCTTGTTTAGATTAAAGTTAAAATTCAAACTCAAGACTATAGGTCAGATTTCCAACGAGATTAGAGCTTTGTTACGATTTTAGTTCTGAATTATGTTTTTTTTTTTTCATTTGAAAAATTTGATTATTTTTTTTTGATTTTTGCAAACTTGATAAATAATTCTTATTTATCTTCTAATATTCTAAATTAACTTCTTTGTCATCTGAAGTCATTACACTTTACGTCTGTTCAATTTTCCCATGACAAATATTATTTCGTATAAAAAAAAATTATCATATTTTACTTTCAACATTTGCAAGAAATTTACATTTTGAATTAATGTCTTTTTATTATTTTTGCTGATTTTTACTATTTTTGTTCACATAAATTCTACTTAAATATTTGTGCATTTGAAATTATGGTTTTATGATAATTTCCGATTTTCTTTTTTCATGGGTAATTCGCAACTTATTATACCCACTACCATGACAAGTGGTGATGAGGGCATATTAACATTGTCATTCCGTGCGTAACATGGAAAATGAAGCATCTCAGACTTTATGAAATACATATATATTTTTGCATCAAATCAAGATCTGAGGCGATTAAACAATGTCTGACTGTCTGTCTGCTTGTTTGTTGGAAACATTCTCACGCCTAGAATTATTATATTATTTTTTATTACCCCAAAAAATTTCCGGTCCACACTTTTAAGTAGCTCTCACATTATGCTCCTTCCCGGATAAGAGTTTTGAGCTTATAAAATTTGTAAATAAAGACAAATTTCATTGAAATTCAACAAAATTATTTTTCTAACAGCCTTAAATATAGATCCATATTTTGCTATAGCTCTCACATAACGCCCCCTCTCGGAAAACTGATTTGAGCCTTAAAAAAAATAAAATGAAACTATTATATGAATACAAATTTTTTAAAGTTTCCTTAACATATGAAATCAGATTGACAATCATCGGCCAAATTTGGTTATTACTCTTTTATAATCCCACTGCCCGGAATTATTGGTCTCCATCGAAATTCTGACAACTATATAATTCTCTTCAATATAGTGGTGGAGGGTGTTTACTATTCGTCACAGTCGAATATAGCATTCCGATTTGTTTTTGTATTTTGTTTTTTCATTGAGATGATGAAATGCAAATAGTTTTGTGATGTCTGAGTTTTTGGAAAAATATAATAATGAAATAAAACTATATAAAATTATTTCGACAAAAAATATTGCAATTTTGAAGTTGGAATGAAAATATTATACGAAAAAAAGTGATGATGACGGTGATGAGTATTAAAACACCTGCCAACATAAAATTCCATAAATATGGGCTAAAAGAGGGAAAAAATAGTAGAAAATATTTAAAAAACTTTCTTTTATTTATTTGGACTAAAAGTGTAGTGGAACTTTCTGATTAAATTTGCTCAAAAAATAAAAAATAATTTTGGTTTTTTTTTCTATTAAAGTACTTAACTAATAAAAATTATAAAGTTTAAAATAAATAAAAAGTTAATAAAACAAATAAGAATGCTGTATTCGGTTGTGCTGAAACTCAAATACCCTCCACCACTAATATTGTGCAAAAATTAGCTTGAGCTGAAGTTATTTTACCAAAACGCAGATTGCGAGAAAAGGCGCTTCTGTGAAATATGGCAACACATTATTGAAATTACCTATAAATATTGGTACCGAATTATACATTTTAAAGACCATTTCATTAAAAAACAGGAAATAATGTTATAGTCGGTCAAGCCCAACTATCTAATCCCCTACACCACAATATTGGTTATAAATAAGAGTTATGATGAGTTAATGAACGACTCGTGTACAATTCGGTTTTCTGATCTTTTCTTACGCCTGCAGTACATTATGCTGACACTAACATCTATGTGAAATTTACACGTTTTAAAATGAATTTTTCTGAGGGGTTATATGGGAGCTTGAAAAAACCATAGGCCAACCACAATTTCGTACATCGATTTTTGCTTTTAATTATCTCAATTTGACAGATTTTATTACAATACCGTTGTATATAAGAGATTTTTGATCTTTGAAGTGATATTTGGAAGGGGGCTTGTAAAGGAATGGATGTGAATGTGAGAAGGAATGGATCGACTCTCGCATACTTTGGCACATTGTTTTTAGAATATCATAAGAATTATTTTTGCAAAATTTCGTTTAAATTGCTTCATATTAAGGACTTAAAATCTCATTCCGGAAGGGCATTTGTATGGAAAATATTGGATCAAACATGATCAATTTCAATAGGGATCGTTCTTGATAGCCAGTTGGATGGACAGACAGACGGAAGGATGGAGGGACATCGTAGAATCGTCACAGAAATTGATTCCAAGTCTACTGTTCGACTTTAAGGTGGGTGTAACACAATTTTTTGTGTATGTTACAAATATCATGACAAACGCATAATACTCTAACCATCTTCGGAGGTGTAGGGTAAATAATACATATTAAAGAAATTCGATTAGTATATTGAAGACACTTATCAAGTTGTCTTAATTCCAAAAGATTTGTTTAAGTTCCTTGTAAGCCTAAAACACAATTCCGAGAAGTGGGATTGTAAAGGCTCCATAACTAGTTTCATATATTAAAGACAGTTTTAAAAATAAATCAAATTTAAAACCATTTCTGAGAAGGTAACGTACATACAAAATAATAGAGACGAATTTCAGTAGAATTGATTTTTGTATGAGAATTTATAGGCCGATTCTCGCATAACTAGGCACATGGCTTTAAGATATCATAAGTGTTATTTTTGAAAAATTTCGCTAAATCGCAGGAGGACATTTGTATGGAAGATACCAGAAATATTGAACTGAATGTGGCCGATGTGAACAGGTTTCGTAATCGGATCGAAGAAATAATATTTACCAACAGCCAGAAGGATAGATAAATAAACGGACGGACATCATTAAGTCGACTCAGTAAGTGACCACTTACAATGGTGTAGGATATTAAAACAAGCGATTTTAATATCATTATGTCAATAACCTGGTTAATTTTTCAAGATCTCATCAAATGTCTACTTATGTCAGCAACACGTTTGAATTAATTGACAATTTTTTAAAACAACAAAAAACTTGGAATTTTGCCTGCAAACTGTATGATAAATACTCCCTTATTCGATTACCAACTACTTCAGTGGAATGATGCCAAATAAATATTATTTAGTTTTGGTCGAAATTTCAAAAAAAACAAAATTTATCTCCATTTTTGATTACAGTCTCAAGTAGCAACAATAACATTTTTTGGCAACAATTGTAGAAAATTTGTTGCAACAATTTTAATTTAAAAATATAATTTTGACAAAGTTATCGATATATGTAGCTGTACATTACGAAATAATAATTAAATGATGAAGTATTAAAGTATCTGATAATGATCTGAAATTGAGTTTGAAATAGGAAATGGAATCAAATCAGAAATCTGCGGTTCAATCTGAATAATTACATGAACCAAGTTGTTAATTGGATTCCTAACTATAAATAAAAATAAGATTTTTAAATCTGAACAAAAACTACAACAAAAAATTTAACTATAATTTGAAAAAGGATTTGAACTTGAATCCACAAGAATTTAAACTGAAACATGAAACAAAATCTGAAGTAGATTTGATCTTGGGCTAAACTAAAATCTGAACCAGAATTTTAAATAAAATTTGAACTAGTGTCTGAAATAGAACTGAACTAGAACTGAAATAGAAGTGAACTAGAACTAAACTAAAACTGAATTAGAAGTGAACTAGAACTAAACTAAACCTGAACTAGAACTGAAAAAGAAATGAACTAGAACTGAATTAGAAGTGAACTAGAAATGAACTAGAACTGAAATAGAACTAAACTAGAACTGAGCTAAAACTGAGCTTGAAATGAACTAGAACTGAGCTAAAACTTTACTAGAACTGAACTATAACTGAACTTGAACTGAACTATAATTGACCTAAAACTGGAACTGTACTAGATCTGAACTTGAACCAAATGAGAATTTAAACTAGAATCTGAGTTAAGGCTAGATATGCTCTGGTGCATGGGATGGAGTTGCTTTTAGAATCTGAAGTTGAAGATATTCGATCTTTATATTTAGTAGAAGTTAGTGGTATTTTATTTTGATTTTAAACTAGTTTATAAAGGCAATATAACCGTAAAAATATACATTTTCTATAAAGAATATTCAAGTTTATTGGTCTTCCATGTTATGGATTTCCCTCTTGAAGATCCGACCAAGTATGAATGTTATTAAAATGCCAACAATCTGAAAAATGAGATATTAAATATATATAAATATAAATTTTTATGAAACCTACCATTATTATACCAGAAGCAATACCAGCTGAACCCAACTGATAATATTGATGCTCAACATAGAAGTTAAAATAATTCAAACAACCCCATGTATAGAGATTAGGTGTATCATATTCCGGGAATACAACTGAAATTATTTACAACACCACTTGACAAAAAGCAACAAGATATCGGTATCTGATTTTAAGTAAATCTAGCCAATCTTTATAGCCATGAATGCCACAACAACTGAACTGTAAACATAAATAATATAGAATTTATATTAAGAAAATGTTTTAAAGGAAACATTAATGTATTTACTCACTTGTCGTTGTAAGTAATCCCAAAAAAATGTACTCTCATTAGACTCATTTGGTATATAATTCAGCATGGCATCTTGCATAAGGTCGGTAATGTATTCTCTTGTGCCACTCTTTAAGATATAACTATAACTGCCGACAACTATGTCAGCAATAGCTAATAAAGTTAGCAGTATCGAAGAGATTAAATTTAAACAATAGCTCTCTTTATAAATGGTCCAGAGGGCGAAAAGTGAAACGACAAGGACAAGGGAACCAATCACTATTATCGTAAAAGATAATAAAAAAGATCTTATTTGATGTATGTCATTATCAGTTGAAAATGCTAGAACCAATTACAATTACTGTCACTGCAGTTATCTGAAAGTATACGTAAAATGTACTAAATGTAATAATTTTATTGAATAATGGAAAATTCCTAAAAGGAATCAGTTCTAGTTCAGTTCTAGTTTTAGTTTAGTTTTAGTTCTATTCTTTTACAGTTCTAGTTCAGTTCTAGTTTTAGTTCAGTTCTACTTCAGTTTTAGTTCAGTTCTAGTTCAGTTCTAGTTCATTTCTAGTTCAGTTCTAGTTCAGATCTAGTTCAGTTCCAGTTCAGTTTCTTCAGTTTAGTTCAGTTCTAGTTCAGTTCTGGTCCAGTTCTAGTTCAGTTCTAGTCCAGTTCTAGTTCAGTTCTAGTTCAGTTCTAGTTCAGTTCTAGTTCAGTTCTAGTTCAGTTCTAGTTCAGTTCTAGTTCAGTTCTAGTTCAGTTCTAGTTCAGTTCTAGTTCAGTTCTAGTTCAGTTCTAGTTCAGATCTAGTTCAGTTCTAGTTCAGATCTATTTCAGTTCTAGTTCAGTTCTACTTCAGTTCAGCTCTATTTCATTTCTAGTTCAGATCTAGTTCAGTTCTAGTTCAGATCTAGTTCAGTTCTAGTTTAGTTCTAGTTCAGTGCTACTTCGGTTCAGCTCTAGTTCATTTCTACTTCAGTTCTAGTTCAGTTCTAGTTCAGTTTTAGTTCAGTTTTAGTTCCGTTTTAGTTCACTTCTAGTTCAATTCCAGTTCATTTCTAGTTCAGTTCAAAATCTTACCATAAATATCACATATATTGTCGATAAAATAAATTTAACATGATTTTTATTTTTTGTCAGTGTAACCATGTTTATATTCTTTGTTTTTTTAATATGGTTAATTATATTTTTAATTAATATAACAATTGTTTAGTTCTTACAACAAAAAACGTTTCAACCTAACTAAATACGTAAATACGAATAATTTTGAATATTTTTTCTGTTATCAATTTTATTTTTATTTTCTTATCGCAACACTTATAATATTAAATTTATTAGCAGTCAATACTTAAAAAGAATTTCTATAAATCGAAATTCCAGATATGGTGTTGTTGTTACTGTTAGATAGTGACTGTAGTTTTAAGTATTTGTTTTAATGAATTTTTCATTAGAATCTTGGAGGCAATATTTGCTAGTACGAAGTGTAGATATTTAAAGTTTATTTAAGATATTGAGTCAAAACTCTGGAGATACTTGGGCAAACATAATATTTACTTAATTATTTCAAATATATTTGAATATCGTTTTTTAGAACAATTCTGGAGATGAAACATATAAAAATTATTTATAGTCGGGTTATTTTACTTAAACTTGTGATGAAACTAAAGGTTTTAAAAACAAATTATTATTAACTATCAGATTCGATTTGATTGATATTTAATCTCTATATTATTTGGACAGTAGTAAATTTTATAGATAATCGAAAAACATGGAATATAATCAAGACTGATAAATTCGCAATCAGCGGATTTCCTAGTGTTGTTAATAGTCCGCATAGTAGCAAGTTCAATATACGCTAACTTGCTACTTTCTTTTCGAATGAAAACTTACTTAATGAAATGTTAATAATGACGTAAAAAGGGCTGTTGTGTTTTGTTAACAGACTAGTCAAAAGGTTGGCCAATAGACTATTGAATAGTAGATAGAATATCCAATACGCTAATGATTGTACCAGTCAATACAATACACAATAACCCAGTCAATAGAATTTTTTTGTGTATTCTATAGACTAGTAAATAGACTATTCAATAGACTTGTTGGTAAAATAGTCAATTTATTAGTCAACCGACTAGTCAATAGACGCTTCAATAGACTAGTCATATATTAGTCAATATACTTGTCAATAGATTGATCAATAAACTAGTCAATAGACAATTAAAGAACTAGGCAATGGACCAGTTAATAGATTAGTCAATAGAGCAGCTAATAGATGAGTTATCAGACTAGTCAATAGAGTAATCAAGATACTAATCATTAGACAAGTTAATAGTCAAAAGTCTAGTTAATAGGCTAGTCTATAGACTAGACAATATGCTAGTAAATATACTAGTCAATAGACTAGACAATAGACTAGTCAATGTGCTAGTCAATAGACTAGGCAATGGAATAAGTAATAGACTAGGCAATAGACTGGCCAGCAGACTATGCAATATATTGGACAAAATATTAGTCAATAAATAAATAGTCTAGGCAATAGACTGTCCAGCAGACTATGCAATATATTGGACAAAATATTAGTCAATAGACTAGGCAATAGACTACGCAACAGACATGTCAATAGATTAGTCATTGGACTAACCAATAGACTAGACAATAGACTGGCCAATATACCAGATAATATTGTTGACTAGGCAACAGACTGGTCCAAATACCTGGCAGTATAATATTTATCTCAGTATTCGCTGAAAAAGGTATTAATTTTTTAATAAAACTTTAAATTTAAATGCCAAGAAAAAATCCATATGTGCATTTTCCAAGGAAAAGCAAAAACAATATATTTATCTATTTTTCCCCATTTGAGCGTCTGGTCTGATACTTAAACTATAAAAGTTTACAACTACATTTATTCTATTTAAGAGTTTAGTTTTAAACAAGTTAATATATGTGGATGTTTGTGTGTATGTGTGTAAATTTGGACTAATAGGAAGCATGTGCGTGTTTATTATACCATGAAAAATAAATATTATATTACAACACATTTAAAGGAATAAAGAATTTTAAAACAAATACATAGACAACAAAAGTACATACGATTCCTGTATGTACACATATTCATATTCTATTGCAAATAGACTAAAATGCACAAAGTAGCCAGAACCAAACGCATATTTACTAAGGGAATTCATATGGGTCTGTATAGGATTGTACAAGAAGCGAGGGTTATATGAAAATTATGTTAGATCCTTTTAAAGCTACGAACATTTCAGTGGTTCAAAGACGAGTTTTTTGGAAATAGTTTTGTAACTTTGCAAGGCGCTGTGTGTCTATATCGACTTTGAGAAATAATTCTTCAATTTTTAAAGCGTTTGGAATATCCTAGAGTTGAGGTATTTTAGATATGGTCTGGGGCATAGTTCGCAAACCTACCAAGTTGGTCATCTCGGATATATTAATTTTTAAAAAATCGATTTGAAAAAATTTAAGTCGAGATGAAATTGAAATATTTTAAACTCTGTACATTTTAACTTTTTTTAAAATAGAGCGCATACTTTAGGTCATAAACTTTTTTAAAATATATACCCGATTCCCAATGAAATTCTAAAATTTTTGCTTCAATAACCACACAAATATACAAACCTGATTTTTGAGATATTTTTCCTAAAAGATGGTAACATCAATTATGTTATAGAAACATTTTTTTTTGCTTTGTAATGAAATCTTAACGAGAATCTGGTAAGTTTCATGTTCGGTTTATTTGGTACGAAAAGTTCAAGTTGCTAAAAATTAAGAATTCAAAAAACAGAGCACGGAAATTGAAATCGAGTTTTCTAAAAAATGTTCTTGCTTTTTTCACAACATCCTGGGAATATTAAGAACCCAAAAGCAGTCAAACTTTCCCAAAAAGTTCTTAATATGTCAAGTAATATGCAGTTGTGGTAAGAGAAGCCAACTGTTTGTAATTTACCGAAATTTACATCAAGGAATGTTTAAAGAAATGTTGCTTCTATTCATAGGACCTTATAATGTATCTATCTATTTTGATCCTGGCTGGCTTCCTGTTAATATAGTAAACAAACCCTTGAGTACAAAAACAATAATGTGTCATTTGAATAAAGAGAGGAAAATCGTTCAAACTGCCCCAAACTAAGGTCAGTAGAGAGATATTGGGCTCTTGTTGAAAAATAATTGAGGACCACAAAAATGTGTCCAAATGTGTGCGACCAAACACTATGAAAACATTAATGAAAGAAAATGTTATCGCTAATGATTTAAGCTATGAAAATATTTCTTTTTAAATTCTTAATGGTAAAAAGGTTTTTCTGTATTACTCCTTATATTCATAAAACATAGAATTCCTTAGCCACTGTATGTCCCTTTATACAATTTTACACATGTGTTTGTATTTTAAATAACGCACCGTGAACACATACTAATGCCCACATTTGATATAAAGAAAAACAATTTTAAAACCTAAACCTTCACACGTCTACACACAAACATTTTTACGAATACTTATGAAAACAAAAACTAAAGTGTAGCAAGTTTTCCATGCAGAAAAAATATAGCTTTAAGCTTAATTATACTTTCTGCATAATATTTCCACTAAATTTGTGTTAAATGCCTGTAAAAAATCCACTACAAAACACTTTTTTGTGCCAAAATAAATAAAATAAAATTTTTAGAAATGAAAATTCTTAATAAATTTTATAAAATTATATATTTTTCATCCAAAATACACACACACATATGTATACATATGTTTTAGTTCCGTTTTAGTTCACTTCTAGTTCAATTCCAGTTCATTTCTAGTTCAGTTCAAAATCTTACCATAAATATCACATATATTGTCGATAAAATAAATTTAACATGATTTTTATTTTTTGTCAGTGTAACCATGTTTATATTCTTTGTTTTTTTAATATGGTTAATTATATTTTTAATTAATATAACAATTGTTTAGTTCTTACAACAAAAAACGTTTCAACCTAACTAAATACGTAAATACGAATAATTTTGAATATTTTTTTCTGTTATCAATTTTATTTTTATTTTCTTATCGCAACACTTATAATATTAAATTTATTAGCAGTCAATACTTAAAAAGAATTTCTATAAATCGAAATTCCAGATATGGTGTTGTTGTTACTGTTAGATAGTGACTGTAGTTTTAAGTATTTGTTTTAATGAATTTTTCATTAGAATCTTGGAGGCAATATTTGCTAGTACGAAGTGTAGATATTTAAAGTTTATTTAAGATATTGAGTCAAAACTCTGGAGATACTTGGGCAAACATAATATTTACTTAATTATTTCAAATATATTTGAATATCGTTTTTTAGAACAATTCTGGAGATGAAACATATAAAAAATTATTTATAGTCGGGTTATTTTACTTAAACTTGTGATGAAACTAAAGGTTTTAAAAACAAATTATTATTAACTATCAGATTCGATTTGATTGATATTTAATCTCTATATTATTTGGACAGTAGTAAATTTTATAGATAATCGAAAAACATGGAATATAATCAAGACTGATAAATTCGCAATCAGCGGATTTCCTAGTGTTGTTAATAGTCCGCATAGTAGCAAGTTCAATATACGCTAACTTGCTACTTTCTTTTCGAATGAAAACTTACTTAATGAAATGTTAATAATGACGTAAAAAGGGCTGTTGTGTTTTGTTAACAGACTAGTCAAAAGGTTGGCCAATAGACTATTGAATAGTAGATAGAATATCCAATACGCTAATGATTGTACCAGTCAATACAATACACAATAACCCAGTCAATAGAATTTTTTTGTGTATTCTATAGACTAGTAAATAGACTATTCAATAGACTTGTTGGTAAAATAGTCAATTTATTAGTCAACCGACTAGTCAATAGACGCTTCAATAGACTAGTCATATATTAGTCAATATACTTGTCAATAGATTGATCAATAAACTAGTCAATAGACAATTAAAGAACTAGGCAATGGACCAGTTAATAGATTAGTCAATAGAGCAGCTAATAGATGAGTTATCAGACTAGTCAATAGAGTAATCAAGATACTAATCATTAGACAAGTTAATAGTCAAAAGTCTAGTTAATAGGCTAGTCTATAGACTAGACAATATGCTAGTAAATATACTAGTCAATAGACTAGACAATAGACTAGTCAATGTGCTAGTCAATAGACTAGGCAATGGAATAAGTAATAGACTAGGCAATAGACTGGCCAGCAGACTATGCAATATATTGGACAAAATATTAGTCAATAAATAAATAGTCTAGGCAATAGACTGTCCAGCAGACTATGCAATATATTGGACAAAATATTAGTCAATAGACTAGGCAATAGACTACGCAACAGACATGTCAATAGATTAGTCATTGGACTAACCAATAGACTAGACAATAGACTGGCCAATATACCAGATAATATTGTTGACTAGGCAACAGACTGGTCCAAATACCTGGCAGTATAATATTTATCTCAGTATTCGCTGAAAAAGGTATTAATTTTTTAATAAAACTTTAAATTTAAATGCCAAGAAAAAATCCATATGTGCATTTTCCAAGGAAAAGCAAAAACAATATATTTATCTATTTTTCCCCATTTGAGCGTCTGGTCTGATACTTAAACTATAAAAGTTTACAACTACATTTATTCTATTTAAGAGTTTAGTTTTAAACAAGTTAATATATGTGGATGTTTGTGTGTATGTGTGTAAATTTGGACTAATAGGAAGCATGTGCGTGTTTATTATACCATGAAAAATAAATATTATATTACAACACATTTAAAGGAATAAAGAATTTTAAAACAAATACATAGACAACAAAAGTACATACGATTCCTGTATGTACACATATTCATATTCTATTGCAAATAGACTAAAATGCACAAAGTAGCCAGAACCAAACGCATATTTACTAAGGGAATTCATATGGGTCTGTATAGGATTGTACAAGAAGCGAGGGTTATATGAAAATTATGTTAGATCCTTTTAAAGCTACGAACATTTCAGTGGTTCAAAGACGAGTTTTTTGGAAATAGTTTTGTAACTTTGCAAGGCGCTGTGTGTCTATATCGACTTTGAGAAATAATTCTTCAATTTTTAAAGCGTTTGGAATATCCTAGAGTTGAGGTATTTTAGATATGGTCTGGGGCATAGTTCGCAAACCTACCAAGTTGGTCATCTCGGATATATTAATTTTTAAAAAATCGATTTGAAAAAATTTAAGTCGAGATGAAATTGAAATATTTTAAACTCTGTACATTTTAACTTTTTTTAAAATAGAGCGCATACTTTAGGTCATAAACTTTTTTAAAATATATACCCGATTCCCAATGAAATTCTAAAATTTTTTGCTTCAATAACCACACAAATATACAAACCTGATTTTTTGAGATATTTTTCCTAAAAGATGGTAACATCAATTATGTTATAGAAACATTTTTTTTGCTTTGTAATGAAATCTTAACGAGAATCTGGTAAGTTTCATGTTCGGTTTATTTGGTACGAAAAGTTCAAGTTGCTAAAAATTAAGAATTCAAAAAACAGAGCACGGAAATTGAAATCGAGTTTTCTAAAAAATGTTCTTGCTTTTTTCACAACATCCTGGGAATATTAAGAACCCAAAAGCAGTCAAACTTTCCCAAAAAGTTCTTAATATGTCAAGTAATATGCAGTTGTGGTAAGAGAAGCCAACTGTTTGTAATTTACCGAAATTTACATCAAGGAATGTTTAAAGAAATGTTGCTTCTATTCATAGGACCTTATAATGTATCTATCTATTTTGATCCTGGCTGGCTTCCTGTTAATATAGTAAACAAACCCTTGAGTACAAAAACAATAATGTGTCATTTGAATAAAGAGAGGAAAATCGTTCAAACTGCCCCAAACTAAGGTCAGTAGAGAGATATTGGGCTCTTGTTGAAAAATAATTGAGGACCACAAAAATGTGTCCAAATGTGTGCGACCAAACACTATGAAAACATTAATGAAAGAAAATGTTATCGCTAATGATTTAAGCTATGAAAATATTTCTTTTTAAATTCTTAATGGTAAAAAGGTTTTTCTGTATTACTCCTTATATTCATAAAACATAGAATTCCTTAGCCACTGTATGTCCCTTTATACAATTTTACACATGTGTTTGTATTTTAAATAACGCACCGTGAACACATACTAATGCCCACATTTGATATAAAGAAAAACAATTTTAAAACCTAAACCTTCACACGTCTACACACAAACATTTTTACGAATACTTATGAAAACAAAAACTAAAGTGTAGCAAGTTTTCCATGCAGAAAAAATATAGCTTTAAGCTTAATTATACTTTCTGCATAATATTTCCACTAAATTTGTGTTAAATGCCTGTAAAAAATCCACTACAAAACACTTTTTTGTGCCAAAATAAATAAAATAAAATTTTTAGAAATGAAAATTCTTAATAAATTTTATAAAATTATATATTTTTCATCCAAAATACACACACACATATGTATACAAAAATTTTTGATTTAAATCACTTTAATATTTTGTGATTTCCGTTTGACTTTTTAATCTTGTTTTTCTACTTAGTTATTAACACTTTGGTTTTAGTAGAATTGACACAATATTTTATAAACAATTTTCCAATCAATTTAGTTTTTTTTCGAAAATAAATACTAAAAATAAACACATACATACATACAAATGTATTTGATTTTAAGCAAACAATTTTATTCTAATCGATTTCTTAGTTTCCGTTTTTCGACAAAAACTTCTTCTTTACTAATGTTAAAAGTTTGTTATTGAGAAATTTTCGTTCATATGCATGTGTTTACACTAATTACCAAAGTGTTTGTATTGGTAGGAAGATAACACCTAGAAAAATGGATCAGTATTGATTCAAAATACTTGAATTGAATAACCGAGATGAAGAAATCATAATTGATTGATGTTATGAACCTATACATCAGGTCATATAGTCCACGATATTCAGCCTACAGTTTTGCTTTTCGTAGGCTGCTCTGATACACAAATTTCTCTTATTTTCTCTTCCTTAAGTAAACTCTCGCTATGTTGCCAATATTCACTTTTAAAACGGCAAAACTAGATTTTGAACTGAAAGCAGAAATCTGATATAAATTATAATAACAATGCTTTATTCGGTTATGCCGATCATCAACACCCTCCACCACAAATGCATGTGAAGTAAATTCACACACATACAGACAGACTCACCTATACGCCCAAAACGTCAAACAGTGTTATTAAAGTTATTCTTCAATACGACACGGGAACATTTAAGGAGTCATCAAATTACGTATATTTTTCACTATAACTTTTCCAACTGATCAGATTTTGATAATTTTACGTCTAATCTTCTGCTTTGTAATTAAAAATTTTACAAAAATTCTTCGCTTGAACTTAAAAGTTGTCTCCGATATCGGCCCATATCAATAAAAATACTTAACCAATTTTGCTGGTTTTAAATAACTTCTGTGGACTGTAGCAAATACTCAGGTCAAATTTCATTGAACTCTGCCAATTACTGTAGATGTGAGCATGCCAAAAATAGACAGGCGGACAGACAGTTGGATATAGCAAAATTGACTCAGATTTTGATTTGATGCAAGAATATAAACATATTATGGGGTCGTAGATAATTCCTTCATAGTGTTACACATGGAATAACAAAGTTAATATACCATCTTCACCATTTGAAGTATTAAAAAAAAACTTCACTAAGATTCAAACTGCGACAACCTCTGGAATTAGAAACAAAATCTTAAATAAAACCTAAAACGTAGAACCAAAAACTGAACTATAATCTGATTTAAATTCTAAGCTTGAATCTGAATTCAAATTAACAAAAAACCAAACAGAAAATTGATCCAAAAATCACAGCTAAAATCTGATCAATATCTAAATTTTGATTGAAGACTTTTTCTGAATTTTAGACAAAACTAAAAATCGGACTAAAATCTGAATAAGAATTGAATTTGAAGTACTATTAAAATCACACTTGAATCTAAATTCAAATTTGAACTGAAATCCTAACGAAAACCTAACAGAAAACGGATCCACAATTAGAATTAAAATCTGATCATATTAGATCTTCAATCTGAAATCAAACAAAAACTAGAATCTGGATCACAATACCAACTAAAATGTGAATAAGTTTTTTAACTAGAATCTATATTAGAGTCAAAACTAGGATCCAAACAAGAAACTGAAAGAAAATAGTGTGAATCTGAATTAGACTAAGTACAATAATTAAAACTGGAATCTAGACTATATGCTGAACAAGAATACAAAATGAAATCATTACTAGAATTGAATCTGAACTAGAAGTAGAATCTGATTTGATTTGGGATCCAAATCAAAATTTTTACCTGAATCTGATCTAAACTCTAATTAAGAATCAGAATTAGAACTAGATTTGAAATTTAAATCTAATTTATTTATTGAATTACAATTTGAAGTTAAATAAAAACTACAAAATTAATCCGAATTAAAATAGAAATCTTAACTAGAATCAGAATACAACACGAAACCTTATTAAAGACCGAAAATAAAATACGAACAATAATATAAATTCCGAACATAAAACTGATTTTAACTTCACACTAGAACTAGAATAGAACTAGAATTTGAAATTAAACTTGACAAAAATTTTATCAGAAATCTGAATTGAAATTTGAACAAATATTTGATCCACAATCAGAACTAAAATTCGAAACAGATTCTAGAATTCAAATAATCTGAACGGAATTTGAAATAGAGTTTTAATCAAAATCTGAACTAGAATTAGAACTTAAATCTGATTTTGAAGTCTAACTATAAACAAAACTATAATCGAAATAAGAACTGGATTCCAGAGTTTAATTTAATCTTCTTCATTATCTGAATGTGAGTCTATACTAGAAACTCGATTAGAATCTGAATGATCATTTGGACCAAAATTTGCAATATATTAAATAGAGATAAGTTTTGAATATTTATTACAAAATTATTATATTATTCGGAATTTCCAGGAAAATTCGGTATTAATGAGTCCCGAAAAATCGTGGGATTAAGTTTTTTTAATCCCTGGATTCGGAATTTTAAAATCCCGAAAAATATTGGGTTTTTTGAGATCGGGAATCTTAACTGAAGTCTGGACTAGAATCTGAATATAAAATTTGTAAACATAGACATTCGTATCTAAAGATTTTCATCTTACAACGTCTTGGGGTTAGCGCCGGTTTTTAGTTTTAAGACTTAAAATAACAACGCTTTGCAGCAGTTTTATTACCAGCACTCTACAGCTTTTCTACAGAAAGAAATTGTTACTGCGGTTCAACATGTCTTCAATCAAATTATAGTTAATAAAAGCGAAAGCACCAGCCTGAAAATTATAGCACGGTACAGTTAATCAACGTCTAACATTAAGCCAATGTGAGATTAAGACGTAGTCTCACCGATCATAAAAGATCATTACGGTGACACACGAATTATTTACTTATCCAGAGCTACTTTGTGACTGAAGTCAATGTCTTGATCGGTATTTTGATCTTCTTTCATATAATTATCAATCTCAATGACTTTGAAATGATCATTCAGGGAACATTAAAATGTTCTGATCTTGCTGATTTAAAGAGTTTATATTGCTCCATTGTATTCTTCGAGTGTAATAACGATATATAAATTCAGCCATATCTTTATTTAGAAAAGCAACATAATGTTTGCAATTGCAACAAAATAGTAGAAATAATAAAGAATAAGAGAAAAAAATATGATAAATATTTAGAAAACGCTAAGACCACAAAGTAATTTAGTAGATTCTCTAATAAACATTAGATGAAGTTTAACTTAAAACTCTTAATAAATGAAGTTTATTAAATACAACACACATCGACAAAATTATATACACACATATACAGATATATAAAAGCAAACATATCTGAAAACAAGTAAGAATGTTATAGTCGGTAAAGCCCGATTTGTCATACCCTACACCATAATGCTGGTTATAAATGGTAGTTACGCCAAAGGAATTACGACCGCCTTATAATATTATTTACGGATTTGTTAAGTGTGCGGTACATTATGGTGAAACTAACATTGATGGGAAATTTTGTGTTTTAAAATAACTTTTCAAAGGGAGTTATATGGGAGATACAAGAAATTATATTTATTATATCAATTAAATATAAAAGCGGTTTATGCCGTTCAAAGTGATATTCGTAAGGGGTTTTTGGGGGAATTATGACAAGCAATGGACCGACCCTCCCTTAATTTGACACGTCGGTTTAGAAAATAATAAGATTATACAATTTTTCCGTCAAATTGATTTACAGTAAGGACTTATATCAGCCTTAAAGCTGGTCTCGCAAATGCATTGGTACGAAAGGTACCAAAATATATTAATTTATACCAGATTTCATCAATATAAGATGCGACCTGTAGAGTGTTTACAACATTTACATTGACAACCAGCCAGACGAACAGACAGACGGACGAACGGACGGATGTCGTTTAACTGACTCAAAAAGTGATTATGAGTAGAACGGAATATTTAAAGGTGGATGTTACTCTAATTTTTGTGTATGTTACTAACATCAGAACAAACGCATAACACCTCAACCACCTATGATGGTGTAGGGTATGAATTATCAATACTACCAACAGTTTTATGTTATCTAGATTTGTGTAGTTGTCCTGTACAACTAACAAAATATTTCTCAAAACTGCAAGGAAGGAAGTATGTGTCTTGTATGTATTGCAAATATATGTGTGTGTGTGTGTTTTACTTGTGCGTATTATTAGTTACATATTTTATGAATCCTTTAGTTGATTAAGTTTAACACATAAACTTTGTTTATTATTACTTTTTACTAGTTTTTATTAAGTCATAATAGCAAACGTAAATGTAAATATGCATTTATTTTAAATGTATTAAATTTAATTTAACTTCATTTACTGAAGTTAAACATATAACGATTTTTTGTAGTGTACACTCTATAATTATGTAGACACTTCTATATCTGAATTCATTTTTGCACAATCAAAGGATAATTATTTAAATACCTGTTAATTGATCCTTTGAATAAATATTATAAGGCCATTAGACTTACAAAAATTCATGAACGAATATTTTTTGCCTTGACTGTAAATTAATGTAAACTTTTCTTTCAGTTATATTAATGAAACCTCAGCATGTAGTAAACTTAAATCAATGATTTATAATTAAGGAAACTAAGATTATGTACATTTATTTAATATATAAAGTATATTAAACAAACCAGACGCACTAAATTAATTTTCTAAAAGAAAAACTAAATTATTAGTTAACTCATTAACATATTTTGTTTTAGCCAAAATATTTAAATATAAATTTAAAAAGATTACGAATATTGTGTCGAAAATTTTTATTTTTAGTTCTAGTTCAGTTCTAGTTAATTTATAATTCAGTTCTAGTTTATTTCTAGTTCAGTTCTAGTTCAGTTTTAGTTCAGTTCTAGTTCAGTTTTAGTTCAGTTCTAGTTCAGTTCTAATTCAGTTCTAGTTCAGTTCTACTTCAGTTCGAGTTCAGTTCGAGTTCAGTTCTAGTTCAGTTCTAATTCAGTTCTAGTTCAGTTCTACTTCAGTTCGAGTTCAGTTCTAGTTCAGTTTTAGTTCAGTTCTACTTCAGTTTTAGTTCAGTTCTAGTTCAGTTCTAATTCAGTTCTAGTTCAGTTCTGCTTCAGTTCCAGTTCTAGTTCAGTTCTAGTTCAGTTCTAGTTCAGTTCTAGTTCAGTTCTAGTTCAGTTCTAGTTCAGTTCTAGTTCAGTTCTAGTTCAGTTCTAGTTCAGTTCTAGTTCAGTTCTAATTCAGTTCTACTTCAGTTCTACTTCAGTTCGAGTTCAGTTCTAGTTCAGTTCTAGTTCAGTTCTAATTCAGTTCTACTTCAGTTCTACTTCAGTTCTACTTCAGTTCTAGTTCAGTTCTAGTTCAGTTCTAGTTCAGTTCTAGTTCAGTTCGAGTTCAATTCTAGTTCAGTTCTAGTTCAGTTCTAGTTCAGTTCAAGTTCAGTTCAGTTCTAGTTCAGTTCTTGTTCAGTTTAGATTATCGTTTGTTTCCAGTCAGATTGTAGTTATACCCTACACCACCAAAGTTGTTTGGAGTATTATTTGTTTGCGCTGTTAATAAAATGCAGAAAAATAATGTTACTCCTTGAAGTAAACCTTTCGACTTAGAATCACTTTCCACCCGTCTGTCTGTCGGCTGGATGTCCATTAATCGTTATTTTAGCCCAAGGAAATTGGCCATGTTCGATCCCATACAAATGTTTTTCCCTGAATGGGTTTTAAGGTTATAAGAGTCTTAAATACAAAACGATTTAATGTGCCAAAATGTGCGAGGGTCGATCCATTATTTCCGTAGAAACCCCCTTTCGAAATATCTCGAATATCTCACATATGCGTTAGTATTGTAATAATAATTGATAAAAAATATAACCAGAAATCGATATGCAAAATTATAAGAGGGCCACTTCATAATTTCTTGTGGTCCACATATAAGACCCCAGAAATATTTGTTTTGAAACTCATAATTTTCACATAAATGTTAGTATCACAATAATGTACTGAACACTTTAGAATAAATCAGAAAATCAAATTAAACGAGAGTCGTTCATTATTTTCTTGTAACTACCATTTTTAAGCGATGCTGTGGTGTAGACTTGACCGACTATACATTTTTTATTGTTCAGTTTTGTAGTTCTGCTAATCTTAAGAGGCTTAAAATTATTTATCCTTTTAAGGTTCAATGATATTTTGAAAGTAGAAAATTTCTTGAGAAATCCTTACACATCGTTTATATGCTGCCACGATGTGAGCATCTCTGCTTGTGTTTTGTCACATTTCAAAATATTTCTCATAATTTTCATCGCTTAATTTTTTCATTCTTGAATTCATAAATATTTTGACTTCTTAATTTAAATTCTAAAATAAGATATTTAAATTGAATTAGTGTCTCCTTCTCTGTCTGTCTGCATATGATTTTCTTCTTTTTCAAGTTTTATTACATTTTCTGCGCTGTTTATTTTTCGTTAAATGTGCTGTCATTGCTACTTTGTTATTATTTTGGGAAAATTTTGTAATTTTCTTTTATTTTTTTTAATTTTTATTTACCTCAATTTTCCATCAAATTAATTTACACATCAAAAAAAACTTTAATATAAAAAGTACTTTTACAAACACATACAAACGTATGCAAAAAGTATTTAGCATGAAAGGGAAGACAAAAAAAAAACGAGAGAGATACTTTACTTTTCATTTAATATTTAAATATGTGTGTATAAAAGTGTGTGTGTGTGTGAGAATATGTGTAAATATATGTGAAAATATATAAAATATTTTGTCATGTGCATATTATATAGAAAAAACGCAATTTGTACTTGTATTTAACTTTGTCCTTCTGTCTAGCTGTCTATCTATGTTTATGTCTGTCCTTCCGTCCGCCTGTGTCTCTGTATGTTCATCCGTTTCTCATTTCAGTTTTTTTTTTAATTTTTTTTGTTTGTGTGTTTTTAGTACTGTCTTTATTTCTGTCTGTATTTATTTATTTCAGTTTCTTCTACAATTTCTCTTTACTCAATTTTATTTGTTTAAATCCTTATTGTTGTTGCAGTTGTATATAACATTTTAATGCTTATTTAACATTTTCATTTCACTGTATTTGTTTTAATTTACTCGTTCACATACAAGTGCGTATTACTATTGTTGCACAGTGATTTTGAAGTGTTTTGAAACTATTCTATGGAGATATCTTCCAACATTCCAATATGATTATGGCTGAGTTATTTTCCAGTAGATTTGAAGGATTACAGGTGATAGAATTTTGAATGATTACAGGTCATCTTAATTTTGTCTAGCTACTACAATATATTTTAAATGTGCCTGGAGAGTTGACTGCCCTATAAAATACTCATCAACTAACTCAACTCACCTTTATCTAATATACTTTAATTTATCTTTTCATCTAGATGACCTCAAAGTATCTTTGTAACTCTGTAAACTTTTTTGTTGATTCACAACGACCTGGCTTTTGCATTCGTCAGACCTTGAAGCCTCGTTAAAAGTAATTCAGTTTATGTGTAATCTTCGTTGAGCATTTCTGCTTTCCAGGATAGTTGTAAGCTTGGTATTCTTAGATGAAATGACCTTAATTGGATTTAACAGGTTTGCCTGATTCACTTTTCTCCAGATTACGGCATACTGAAAGACATGTAACTCCGCCTGGAAAACCATATTACGCTTTGGTAATCTATATTCCGGTTTTTCTATATAGGAACGTCATATCACCATGTTCCCTCAGTTATACAGGTCATGGTTCCATTCGACCAGGAGTAAGGAGAGGGTACCATGATATCAGCATATCCCTGGTACCCTGTCGAATGTTTCGAATTTCTGAAATTTCTCACACAGAGTTCTTATTATACTTTAGTGATATGATTTGTATACCTGGTTTATCTACTCTCCCATTACCTGGAGTCGAAATGCTTAAGTGCAGCCTCATATCCTAACCAAATCTCAATCAGTTGGATAGAGCAGCTTATAACTAAACTACTGAGTCAGTAGTGACATAATTACGCTCTTGTGAGCCAATGTATAATTCTTACATAATTACGTTTCTGTAGAGCCAGTGTATAATTTTTGAATTAAAAACTCATTTAGATCGATGGCTCTTCTATATAATAGCAAGCATATATTGCAAGCATATATGGTTCCTAATAGACCTTTACTCCAGGTCTGGTCTCCATTTCAGTTTTCGCCCCATGAAGACATCCTAAGTTACTGACTGGTTTTCATTTATTAAATGCATTGTTCTGGAAGCGATGGTTATTATAGTAGATATTTTTTGTTTTCCTTGCTTTAACCTAGTTTACGTGAAGACATCGCGCTATTGCCCAGTAACATGCTATATTCTGAGCCCGTTATGCTCTTATATAAAGTTGATATGGATTTTCCGTCTTTAGAAGTATTAATATGTCGTCCGCGTAGCAGACTAGCCCTAAATTGACTTTTTGTAAGCACAAATAAGTTTTGGAATATTCTTAAACAATGTGCCACTTTCACGAGGATCGGTCAATTATTTCTCATTGCTCTTCACTCCAAAATATAACATTAAAGCGCTTAAATCTTAATATAACGTTGGTATTTTATTTAGATTAGTTTTAGACATAAATGGGAATTGAAGTTTGTAATTTAACGAGGGTTGATCTATAATTTCCCTTAGCTTCAACTGGGGTTTATAAGGACGATTTATTCACAAAGTTTATTCTGTAACATATCAATTATAAATTTTTTGGGAATTTTTAAAAACTCAACATATCTAATGGCCAATTTTAGAAGACCACAATATACCCTACTAACTAGGTGAGGACATGTAACCAACTCGAAAATTTATCAGCTTAAGTTATTTTAAATATTATTAAAATATCTCTCATTGTACAAAAGTTACAGAATTATTTCCCAAAATGGATCGTTTTGGAATCACTGTGTATTGGGATAAGGAGTTTATGTTTATGTGTGAGTGTTACTGAATATGTGTATTTGTGTAAAAGTATAGAAACAAAGTAATATATGTATGTGCGTATTCTAGAAGTGTCATTTAATTTTATTTTTTGTTGTTGTTGTGTTGGTGTGCCATTATTGTGACAACCAACAGTTGTCATAATAATGTTGATGATAACATGTGTTCATTTTCAATACTTATTTATATAAATGTATGAGCGTGCGAACGTTACAGAGTAACAAAACATTAAGGAAACAATATATTAAAATATTAAAGAATTAAGGAGAAATATAAGAGGTGTGATGATTTTGTGGTTCAAACATAATGTTTTTACGTTTATCCAATATTTTCAGCAAAACTCAACTTGATCCTACAAAGTGTTGGCCAATCATTCGAAGGTCTACTTTCAAACTATTTCCAATGTTATTAAACAGTACCTGCGGAACTTGTTGGTTGATGTATAATAACTGACGAAACGTATGTTCTGGCAGACATTTCGCAACTTCCTGGTCAAAAATGTTATATTGCTGATGCTCCATGGTATATTTAAGACAAGTTAAGACACAAAAGCAGTCAAAAATTCCTGCGGCAAACGAAGGAATGTTTACCAAAAAAGCAAACTTCCATTCATTAGAAAATAAAGTGATAAAATGTTCATTTACTTTTGGGTGGAGTTGTCATCCTGTCATAATGGCAAAAAAGTCCTTGAGTGATAAAATAAAAATAATGTGATATTTGTAACAAGATTAAAGAGATATTGGGCTCTTGAAAGAGAATTGAAGAGCACAAAAAAGTTGCCTACAAGTGTGTTAGACTTTAAACAGAGATATACCGCCTGTTCGAGTAATGTGACAGAAAGCACTCTAATGAAAGGGTTTCCGAAAAAGGTTTCAAATTTAATCAGTAGTTTTTAAAACTATAAAAATATATTAAAACCATCAGTTAAGTGGTTTCCTTTTTATTAACATTTATGTATGTTAAGAATTTTTTGATCTCACAAGACGTTGAGATTAAAGAAAAAGTTTTTGAGATCATAGTTTCATAAGAGATTTATTTCGAAATCGCACGTCACAAATACTGATGGCTTGACAAGTTCAATTGTCTTCCTTTTTATGTTCCACCTTTTGTTTCTTCTTCATTTAATTTTACTCTCACAAATATCATCCAGACTTCATTTATTCCAAAAAAACCAAACAGATTTTCATTTTGTCGTTAAACATTATTTAAATGTTATAACAATTGTAATTATTTTAAAAGGATACGTGCTTAAAATAAACATTTAACAATAGAATAATCAATATTATAAAAAATTATTTAACTTCTTAAGTATGTAAAGAAATACATAGAAAGTTAAATACATTTACACACACGCACTCAGAAGCTTCCCAACAAACCAGACCATAAACAAAATGTAACTATATCCTAAAATAAATTTATCATAAAAAATTTTAAACAACATTTCATAAGCATACTTAGTAGAACTTTATTGTTATCAAAATCATAAATTCTTTTAAAATAATGTTTAAAATATGTTTGTAATAATACTTACTATACACTTGCTGGAATAATTATATTTACAAATGTGATTGTAAAAGACTTATGCTAGCAATAGTTTTCTAAGTGTTCATAACACTTTCGGGAGCCTAACGTTTATGCTGGTAAATTTGATATAAACTTATTTTTGAAACCCTTTGGTTTGTTGGGTTATAACATATGTATTTGTATATGTATTAAAGCTGTTAAAGCGTTACAAGTAAAGTGATAATTTATAGGTTTATCAAGAAAACAGCTTTAAAGAAAATTTGTTTAAAAACAATAAATGTTTAAAATATTTTTATTTAAAGTCTCCGCAGAATATTTTTAAGGAAAAAGCTATAAATCCAATATTATAAAAAATCTTTTAAACGACATTTTAAGATGAAGGCCTTTTTAAAGTTAATGATCTAAGAACTCGTAAAAAAACACTGATGCATATTCCTATAAAAGCATATAAATTTTTCCCTATTTTTGTTTTATCTTTGTTATTCTCACCCAAAAATATAGTCGAAGTTTCTTTAACGAGTGGCAACTTAATGTTACTCTTTATGTAATAAGATTTTCTAGACTCTTGAACTGATCGGCTTGCAGTTCGGACTTAAACCCATTGAAGAACATCCCAATGGGGGTACACTGTTCTTAAAGTATATTCAAAAATTACCCAAAAAGAAATCATAATGACTTTAACAGGACGAAAACTAAAAACAAGTAAAAATGTTATAGTCGGTCAAGCTCGACTAAGTAATACCCTACACCATATTATTTGTATGAGAAATAAATAAACGACCCTCGTATAATTTGCTTTTTTATTTATGATTAAGTGTGAAGAACATTATTATGATACAAACATTTATGTGAAGTTTATGCGTTTTAAATGAATTTTTTCTGGGGGATTTTATTAAACCTAAAAAAAATAACACTCGAATTTTTTATGACCGTAGAAAACCCCATTCGGCTGGACATTTGTATGGGAGCTACATAAAATATTGCACTGAATATGATCAGTTTCAATAACCAAATTTCATCATGATATTTCAAAAATTGCGACCTGTAGAGTGCTCACAATGTTTACATGGACAGCCAGCCGGAAAGACGGACGGACATCGTTAAATCGATTCAAAAAAGATATAATGACAAGCAGTTAAAAATTTGACGAATTGCGAGATCATCAATACACATTTTGCTATTGCTACCAAATTAGTCTACTTTTTATAGAAGAGTAGTCCTAAATTCATATTATGAAAGGATTTTTGTAAAAACCGGTTCTAATAATTTCGGTTCGTTATCAATATTCGAAATGAAATTCAAGGAATATCAGAACATGTTTTTCTATAGCATTTCTATAAGGAGTTAGAGTTCATATAATTTGTAGAATTTGACTTTATAAATCATAAATCAAATGATTTCTGTATATTTAAAATATTTTTACAAGTTTTCCATATATGAAATGTTAATGTTATTGAAGTCATTTTCCGAACCTAACAAAATTTGGTTGTATTTTGATTTAAGCATAGAACACTGTTCGGGGAGGACATTTGTATGGAAGCTGCCTCAAACATTGTAGCGAAATGAGCATTTTCAGTGTGCTTAATATCATCAAGGTATATCTAGAATGTTGACTATGCACAGTGTTTGAAATAAAAAATGAAATTGTAAAAGGTGAAAAATTTAGAATCATTCATTTGAACTGATTTAAAAGATTTAGATTCAACAATTTAAAATTTTACTTTTCGACCGATCTTGTCCAAGTTTTTATACTACAGCGGGCTTAAATTTTATCCAGTTTTTTTTTCAGTTGTCTTATATTTTACGAAGAACTTTTTTAACTGCTTGTGACTTTTCGTGTACTTTTTCAAATTCCCCCTTTTTTATAATTTGGATTTTCGGCATAAAACTTCACGAATTTACATTCAATTTGGCTTTAAAAGGACATATCATTAAATTGTATATAAATTATGGATGAAAACAAATTAAAATAAAGAACGGTAGAGTCATAAACTTTTAAAAGCGATACTTCTAAGGAGTCGTAATAGAAATCAAAATAATGATAAATTAAAGAAAACCTTATTGTTGATTAATATTCAAGATTATTTCAACATTAAACGGGAAAGTGTGCATATTCATAATTTAAAACCACTTTTTCAACTTTTTGTTGCCAATTTTTCTCCAAAATCCCCTTTTTGTGCTACTTTTCAAAAAATCTCAACGGTTACGCTGCTAATAACGACATTTTTTTCAAGGATTTTTTTTTTTTTTTAAAGGAATTATCGTCTTTTAAAGTTATAGAGAATATTTTCTAAGTAAAATATAGAGTATTTATAATTTTCTAAAAGACTTCGTTATAAACTTTTGTATAATGCAAAAAGGTTTCAAAAACTTAAAGTTTAAGAGAACCACATAATCCCTAATTTGACCCATTTTTTATAGCACTTTTTTTTCTCAAACTGCAAGGCTGAAATTTTAAAGGTTAAGATTTTTGAGGATTCAAATAATATAACTCCTTGTAAATGTGCAATGTCCTTGTTCTATATTTAGCTTTATCAACAATCTTCTATCATACAATATGAAAAATTTTTATAGATGGTCCAAATTTACAGGGAGTTATTATGCCTCAGTCCTGATTTAAGGTGTAGATGTTTTTAATTTGAAACACTGTGTATCATTTACATCGACAGTCTGCCGAGGGAGCAGAAAGAAAAGACAGGCAGACGGACGGCTATCGTTAAAACGATTTTGTTCTTTTTGTATTATATAATTGAATTTCGAATCTAAAAAGTACGAAAATTGTTTTTTTCCAAAAAGTAGCACATTTTTATATATATGAATTTTTGTGGTAAAAACTTTTATTTATTTTTCCTCCTTAATCTCAGTTTATTCTTCAGTTAATTCATTTTAATTCATGTTAATTCTGTAAAATTTATATTTTGTCTCTTATTTATAAATTCTTTTTATACCCTCCACCAACAAAAATGACGAAGAGGGTATATTAGCTTTGTCTCTTAGTGGGTAACGCTAAAGAAGGAATCACCTCAGAACACATAATGTATATATAGATAAAGCATTGTCCATCTGTTTGTTGTTGGCACGCTCACATCCACAATAATTGACATATCTCAATGAAATTTTGTCTGAGTATTTGTTATAGTCCTGAGAAGTTTCCTATTTAAAACTAAAATTGTCAATTATATATCAACAAACTACAATAAGATTTTGATATAACATTAAGCTTTATTGATGCTTCATTATTATTCCAAAAATTATCAAAATCGGTTCAGTTGAAAGTTATAGTCAAAAATATAACTAATTTTATGACTCATTAAGGGTCCCTATGTTATAATTAAGTAAAACTTAAATATGTACGGACATATGGTACTTAATTCACACGAATCTGTGTTGGAGGGTATTCATGATTCGGCATAGTCGAATATAGCATCCTCACTTGTTTCTTTTTCACCTTTTCTTTGCTTCTTCCAACTAATACCATTTCAGATTATAATTGTATTTAACTTTTGTCTTTTGTCTAAATAAAATACGCATTTAATACTTAATTCGGAGTAATAATTAAGAGCATTAAAAATGTCTGCATCTATTTTAATTATAGTTCTTTTTTTTTTTTGCTATTTGTTTCATATTTACTGTGAATATAATATTTGCAGTTGATTCTAAAGAGGAGAAAAATAGTTGGAATAAATGTATAAAAACTAAATAATAATAAACATAATGGAAATTTAACAGTTGTCTGCATTTTTATACTCTACACCACCGTGGGTGGTTGTGGTATTTTGCGTTTGTGTAGATGTTTGTAACATACAGAAAAAATGGTGCAACACGCACTTTAAAGTATACTGTTCAGGTCAGAATCATTTTCTGTGTCGATTACCCGATGTGTGTCGCTCTGTCTTTCGGTCCAAATGGCTGTCCAAGTAAACGTTGTACACATTCTACAGGTCGCAATTTTTCAGATATGTTAATAATAAGGGTATGTGGCTTAGGACAAAGCCTGCTGATTTTGTTCATATTCGATCCAATATTTCAGAAAGCTCTCATACAAATGTCCTTCTTGAATAGGGGTTTAAGGCCATAAAAATGTAAATATACAGCGAAAGGCATTAATTATATCGATGTGCCAAATTATTATTAATTCCTTTAAGTCCAGTACAAGCTCTTTCCTAATATCACTTTAAAGGTGGAATTGAAATAAAAACTGATCAAATTAAGCTAAAAACAATCTAAAATCGAACTTCTACGAACATCGAAACCCACGCAAATTGTAGCCCCCAAATAAAATGCTTTTCAAGTGCATAAATTTCATATACGATGGGCATTTATGCATCTTTCGTAGCTTTTATTTACAATGAACAATGTGGTGTAGGGTTTTACATAGTCGCTTTTGACCGACTAAAACATTTTTACTTGTTTATTTCGAAAGAAGTTGTTATAATGGTTATTTTTCAAATGAAATATTTTATTATTTAAATTTTCTTCTTTTTTCCAGGATTTAGTTAGAAACGAAGTGAGTTTTAATCTAAAGGATTTGAAGTGGAATTTTTTTTTAGAAATATACTGTAACTATGGTTATATTTTATATTTTTATATTAAAAAAGGGATATATGTTGGTAGCAAAAGGACTCAGGTTTATTTTGATGTCCTTTTATATTAAAAAGTTTTGTGTATATTTTGTTGAGAATTTTAAGCGAATAACAGATTTGTTGAGATATTTTTTATATAAAATGAATACATGATTATTTAAATTTATAACTAGTTAGAAAAATTAAATAAGAAATCATAAATAAAAAAAAGTATACTTGTTATCACCTGCTTTTTATCAATCATACGCCACACGCAAATAGTGATATCAAAACATTTTTTAATAATTCCCTAACTTTTGAACCGTTAGATTTATCTTAATGAAACTTAACACGAATAGAGCTGAGGTGTTTTAGATTGGACTTAAGAGTGTATAGTGGCACATATTTGGTAGTGAGTGCAGTCGTTGACTGTTTAAACTTCAGAGATATTAAAATTGAAATAAATTGTCACTTTTTATAAATTTTGGAGAAATTAAAAATTTTTAAATCGCAATAAAATATAATTAATATTTTATAATAAATATAACTTTTTGAAATTTAGCGAAAGTACGAACCTTATAATTCTAAATTAAATTATTGAAAGAAATTACTTATATGACTAAAAATTCTTTAATTCTCGAAAATATGAGGAAAATGCCAAAATTTTAATATATTGGTCGAATTCAAGAAGTTCTAGACTTTGCTGTATAATATTTTGGACAAAATTTAGCTTAGAGTTTTATGTGAGAAGAAATTTTCAGGTAAATTTATACATTTTGAGGAAAATTTTGTTTAAGACCTAAATGGGTGCTGACACATTTTAAACAAAAAAAAAAAAATAATAAAATTTTATAATTTTCAAATTGAAAATTGTTTATTTTTGGGTTGAATAGAAACATTTTATTTATTTTTTTTTTTTTTTTTGAACGAGATCAGATTATTGATTTCAGATCCTGCAAAATTTTATGCTTGTAACTCTTAAATTGTAAGAGTTATGTAACACTAGAAAGCATGCTCTTTAAAGATCTTATCAGGAGCAAAAAGTTGTAAAAATAATTTGGAATCATATGAAAAGGAAAAAATTTGCACCCTTTAATAAAGGAGAGAAATAAATTCTACTTAAAGAAGGCTTCAGGTCTAGAATAAGGTTTACTTTACTTAAAGCAATACCTAATAAAGTATTAATCGGCTTATAACATTACCGAAGTCAATATAGTAGTTTTTAATAAAATAAAAACTGTATGAAAAAGTCGGATAAAACTTGGAACCGCTAGAGCTTAAAAAAATCGTCAATATCGGACAAAATGTAAATTTTTGAAAAGCTAAATATCTGTTAAATTATAATCATACCAGAAAGATTTTCCTTTACTTGTAGAATTCATTTTAATCCAGATGTAAGGTACCTGGATCGTTTTAAATCCATTTATGAACTTGGTGATTGATTTTGGGACCCTGTTGACCGATCTCCATAGGGTGCGCAAAGTCTAAACTCTTTTCACTATCACTAAGTTAAATTTCATCACAATCTGGCTACCGCTTCGGAAGTTTTAGATTTATTTCTATTTAATTTTTCATTCTAAACACAGGGCAGCATTATAATATGTTTAACGGTTCAGAGTTTTCAGAATTATAATAAAAAAATCTATTTTGAAGTACTGTACGGCACGCACAGAAACAAAATCCCTAAAAAGAATCATAATCCCATAAAACTACTATATAACTCTATTATCTGTCAGAAGAAAGTGAACATTTTCTGTACGATCTTGGCTGCAATGTCAAATCTTTAAGTTTAAGATACAACACGAACATGTGGACTGGAGATAATTTTCACATCAACTTATCTAAATACTGAAATCGCAATCTTACAAGTGTTATTTTCATATCAAAAACAAAATTATAACAAATTTCTTCTTAATAATTGCAACGTGTATTGAAAAATGTGTACATTTGTATGTGAATGTATATGTTTACAAGTATATTGTATTATCTATATGTATTATAGTATGTTATCCTTTTAAGCTTTTATCTCTCAATTTCAATCTTTTGCTACTTAATAAGACCATTTACTCTTGCTCTTAAAAATTATATAAACATACTAACATACATACAGATATTAACACAATCTTATAAAATACAAATACACACACACACACATTTTCATATATATACACATTTAGGTTTGTCTACAAAAATAATATCATTGTAATATTGGTTGACTTAACAAAGGATTAAGTTTAAGTATTTAAACAGATATTAAACAACATGTTGTTGTATATAAAACAATGGGGCGGAATAACATAAAATTTTAATTAAATTTTACTTAATATTTTACAATATATTTTTTGACTTTAATGAGAACTATTAAAGTCATCGTTCAGAGATCTTTTAGTTTCGTAGTTCTTCAGATTCGAGTTAGGTTCCAGTTTATATTCTCGTTCATATTTTAGTTTAGGTTATGAATCAGGTCCTTGTTTGTATTAGAATTTATATTTTAGGTCAGATTAAACTACTTATTTAGATTTAAGTTAAGGCTCTAGTACAGATTCCAGATTCAGATTTTATTTCAGATTGTAACTCAGATTCCACGTTAGGCTATAGTTCATAGATTCAGGCTCGGAATATGGTAAGCGGCTTGGCTTTCTACTTCAGTTCCTAGTTCAGTTCCTAGTTCAGTTCCTAGATCAGTTCCTAGTTCAGTTCCTAGTTCAGTTCCTAGTTCAGTTCCTACTTCAGTTCCTAGTTCAGTTCCTAGTTCAGTTCCTAGTTCAGTTCCTAGTTCAGTTCCTACTTCAGTTCCTAGTTCAGTTCCTAGTTCAGTTCCTACTTCAGTTCCTACTTCAGTTCCTACTTAATTTCTTAGTTCAGTTTCTAGTTCAGTTCCCAGTTCAGTTTCTAGTTCAGTTTCTAGTTCAGTTCCTAATTCAATTCCTAGTTCAGTTCCTAGTTCAGTTCCTAGTTCAATTCCTACTTCAGTTCCTAATTCATTTCGTAGTTCAGTTCCAAGTTCAGTTCCAGTTTAGTTCTAGTTCAGTTCTACTTTGGTTATAGTTCAATAAATAAATAAATTTAATCTTAGAACTTTTCGAACCCGTCCCATTGTGCACGATAATTTCGTATGTATATTCAATAAATGTATGTTAATGTTTATGTTGTTATTTGCTGTCGTTGTTTTTTGATTTTGTTTT
Source organism: Cochliomyia hominivorax (assembly GCA_004302925.2). Taxonomy (NCBI): domain Eukaryota; kingdom Metazoa; phylum Arthropoda; class Insecta; order Diptera; family Calliphoridae; genus Cochliomyia; species Cochliomyia hominivorax. The sequence goes on along the minus strand of PYHX02000158.1, from coordinate 83,379,353 downwards.
TCTTTTGGTTTAACTCCAAAAAAATACAAACTCAGTTGCAAAATAAAATCAGGACAAATATGCTATATATCTTTTTCTTTTTTTTTTTTTTTGATTGTGGCAATCAAATATAATAAACATGTGTTTGTTTTTTTGTGTTTTCTTCGGTATATCTTTTCTGCTATTTCATATACTGTAAATGGTATTGTTGACAATACTTATTTAAGGATTCCAAAATATGGTGAAGAATATTTAATTTTATTTCAGTTTTCTCCCTGATTTTATTTTTGTTTATTTTGGCTCAATTATATGATAAGTCCAACAAAACATATAATAAGAGACATTAAAATACATATGAATATGAACTGATATGAATATGTTTATATAACAAATATCTATGTTAATATCTTAAGACTGATGTTATGTTTTTATTGCAATGAGAAATTGTTAACAAGTTTATGAAATAAAGAATTTAAGATTTAAATTTATTTTATTTAGTGCCAAAAATATTAAAAGAGTTCGTTTAATGATAATTTGATGAAGTTTAGTTTTGTTCGAATTGATTCAAAAGTTCGAAGTTCTTCTTTAGCTTATATTTTGACAATCGGCTTAACCCTTTTGGCTTCACTTGACAACACCACCACAAATTAACTCCCTTTTTCAAAACATACTGTATTTCACATTTAAATTGAAAATGCGTTTGAGTGTCGAGTAGTAAAGGACAGAATTAAGTGTTGTATTATGGCATTCAGTTAAATCATTCAAATGTTGTCATAAAAGTTACCGTCAATGACAATAATGACCTGTTATTATGGTAATTAAGATAGTTAAATGGTCATCATTACTTTCATTCATCATCACTTTTAGGTTATGAGTTACATAAACAGGTTATGAAAGAGCAGAAAATCAATTGATGAAATGATTAGGTTTATAAGGAAGTTAATTTCAATTAGAAAATTGTTTTTTAGAGAAAAGCTAAATTTTTAATAAAAATTTAAATTTCGGCTATGCCGAATCTTCAATACCCTCCATCACAAATTCGTGTAAAGTTAATACGTTAGGTTCCACAGATATACATATCCATACATAAACTCACAAATGTGTACAGTATATAACACAGAAACACTTAATGAGTCATAAAATTAGTTATAATTTCGGCTAAAACTTTTTCTCTACTAAACCGAATTTCACCAAATTTCATTGAGCTCGTTAAATTTTTGTGGATGTGAGCAGACAAACAGATTTACGAAAATCGACTGAGATTTTGATTTGGAGCAAGAATACATATACATTAAGGGTTCTGAAATAATTCATTCTTAGCGTTACACACAGAATGACAAAGTTAATAAACTCTCTTCACCACTTGCATTGTGGAGGGTATAAAAACAAAAATATGCTTGTTATAAGCTTAAAACTGTTTTCCAGGAAGGGGTATTATATGGGAGCTACAGCAAAATTTGGACCAAGAATGTTCATATTTATAATATACTTTGATTATAGTTAGAATAATCATTGTGCTAAATTTCAATGGAATTGATATTTATTTAAATGTTTTATAAACTCAAACCCGTTTTCTGGGAAAGCCCTTTATAAGGGAGCTATAGGAAAATATGGACTGATATAGGGAAAATTAATATAATATCATCAGAACAGTTAGAAAAACAATTAAGGCGAATTTCAATAGCATCGGTCTTTATTTACTCGTTTTATAAGCTGAAAACTGTTTTCGGTGAAGGGCCTGATATGGGAGCTACATCAAAATATGGACCGAGATTGTTCTATTTAAGAATATACATTAAAAATAGTTAAACAAATTCATTGTACTGAGTTCAAATGATAGTTCTATAAGCTTTAAATCATATTCCGGGAAGGGGTCTTATATGGGAGCTGGCTCAATTAATGATTCCAGAACAATATGGCTTCTTTGGATTTATTATTGTATTATTGCACGATGATGGATCACGTACAATTTTATGCTAAAATTAATAATTTGTTTAAGTCCAATTACAGTTTTAGAAAAAATTTAAAGAGTTTTTTTCGGAATTTTAGGGTTGTTTCAGATTTCGGTCTATAACTTCCTTGCTTATAAACCGATATAGCTGGTTTTAAATAGCAAACTGCTTAGGACTATATCAAACGATGTGGCCCAATTTTATTGAATTCGGACAATTATTCTAGGCGTGAGAATGTTTCTTACAGACAGACGGACATAGCTAAATCGACTCAGTTTTTGATTTGATGCAATAATATATATACATTGTAGAGTCTGAGATGATTCCTTCATGGCTTTATACATTGAATGATAAACTTAATATACCCTCACCATCACTTGTGATGGTGGAAGGTATAATAAAAATTTGAATTTTTAATAAAAAAATAATTTTTTAATAAAAATTTCAATTTTAAATAAAAATTTGAATTTTTAGTGAAAATGCAAAATTTTTGATGGAAATTTTAATTTTTATTGATATTTAAAATTTTCGTTAAAATGTGAATATTCGGCGAAAAACTAATATATACCGTTTTTGTTTTTTGGAGAAAATGTGAATTCAAAGTGATATTTGAAATTTTTAGTCTTAAGTTAAATATTCAGCCTGAGCGGGCAGTGCAGTGCTAAACTATATACGGTATATCAGGCGTTCCGAATTCAAATCTTACCATAGCGCTATTTTGTCAATATGATTCTTCGAATATAACAACTAAGAAACCGAATCATGACTTTAGAAAAATACGGGGACGCTATTATAGAAGCACCAGGGGAAATAAAAGTTTTAATTCCTCACCAAAATATCACACATAGATGGTATTGTTCTTGTTAGCAGGGATTTAGATGCAACATTTATTAAATAAACTAAAACAACACTTCGAAAATGGTCTTCATATTTTCGAAGTTGTCCTATACAAACAACAGGGGGAAATTATATAAATTATCGTTACAGAAAGAAAATACGAAATAGTGTTGAATATCGAGCAGAAATATGTTCCAAAATCTTTCTGTGCCTATCCACAAACCAGGGATGGAACAAAAGCTTTGCATATATTACATACTTTTCTAATGTCTCATGAAAGGAACTTATATTTGGCCTGGAACTCATATTAAGGACTTTCATTGTAAGGTAGTCCAATTGGGAGGTGACTAAGAGATAGTCTGCCTCTGAACAAAGTTATCTTGTCCATCTCCACTCTGGCATGGTCTTCTCAAGATCTGCACATCATCTCTACTCTTAGCGTACAATCATCTGTCTTTTAGCCTCATGATTTTGTGAAGAGAGTCGGCATGGGATTAGCAGATCAATTTGAGTACAGAACTTTTTGAAATTCAGCATGTTAATTTGGATTAAAGAACTATTTACGACAAATTATTTCTTTAGATCTATGAGTTGAAATGGTCTTAGAATATTATTCCTGGAGAAGCTGAAATATTAATTTGAAGTTAATCACGAGATTATAAAAATCAACAGAATATTTAGTCAGTCAAGTCCGACTATCTAATACCCTACACTATATACAAGTGTGTACTATATTATTGTGACACTTAGCTTTATGTTAAATTTATGCGTTAAATTTATGGTGTTTATTACAAGAAATCGAGTTTTGCTTATATTTGTCTTAATTTGACAAATTATTATTACAAAACCAATGTATATGTGAGATATTTACTTAAAAAGTGATACTAGGAATAGGGTTTGTATGAAACTTATGAGAAATAATGAACCGAACTTTGCATATTTGGCACATCCTTTTTAAATGTTATAAGACTTACTTGTGTCATACTTTCATAATCTCAAAAACCCCATTCCGGCAAGAACATTTATATGGGAGGTACCTGAAATCTTTCATCCAAACATGGCTTATTTCTATGGGGTTCGTACTTAAGCCAACATTATGATAATAAGGACCAAATTTCATCGCCATAACACAAAAATTGTAAACCTGTTAACTGTTCACAATGCCGGACAAGCAGACAGACGTACGAACGGTCGGACGGATATCTATAAATCGACTCATAATCACTTTCTGAGTCTTAAAAGTGGGTGTTACACATGTGTTAAACATGTTTCAAACATTAGCACAAACGCATAATACCAACCATCTCCGGTAGTGTAGGGTATAAATATGTCTTAATTAATAAATTTCTAAAACATTTTCATCAATAAAGTCATTGGACCCAAAAAGAAAGATCTCAATATCAATTTGACTTTGGTCGGAATCAATATATATTTAAATGATATTAATCACGATTTAATACACAATAAAATCAATTTTATATTTTTACAATAAATTTTATAAATTATTATTTAAATAAATTATTATTTAAATAAATTATTATTTAAATAAATATTTATTTAAATAAATTTTTATTTAAATAAATTTTTATTTAAATAAATTATTATTTTAACAATTTAAAGCTGGAATTTCAAACAAACTTTTTCTTTCGTTTTTCGGTCCATTGAAAACCAAAGAAAATTATGGCAAAATATCTGCTAATAGACTTTCATTTGTAAAACTATAAAAAATGATCTATAGATGATATGTTTAAAGGTCATTCAAATTAAAAATGGGTATTATCACAGTGATCAAAAGGTTGGTAACATTAGGAGATTTTATTCATAAGATTCTAGTTTAATTCTACTTCTTATTTTAATTTGGTTTACAGTACAATTTCTAGCTGAAATTCATGTTACAATTCTCCATTCAAAGCTTATTCAAAGTGTATTCCCCCCACAAGAAATAATTTAATTATTGTAGGGTGTTTATGATTCATTTATTTCGACTGTCTTGCTTTAAAGCTATTTTATTCTCATGCAAATTTTTCTCGAAGATATATATAAACTCTTGGGTAATGAAAAAGTCATGACAGTTGATTGTTTATCAACAATGAAACCACACATAGCCCTAGTGCTCTTATGTAAGTATTTCAATAACTTTCGATTCTCTTAAACTTCGTTGAATTTCAAAATCAATTTCAATTTCTCCTTTTTCCCTTTTAAGGCCTAAATTTGGCGTTAGCTTCACAAAATGAACTAAACCATTCTGCACGTAAAGGTCGTAGTTGTAGGTGTGCTCCTGGGCCTCCTGGACCTCCTGGTCCACCTGGTCCTCCTGGTATTCCAGGATTTCCTGGTGAAAAAGGTGATCGTGGTGATACTGGTTATCCTGGAGCACCAGGTAGTCCTGGTAAATCAGGTAGCCCTGGTATACCCGGTAATACTGGACCTCCTGGTCGACCAGGTAGTCCTGGACCACCTGGTGTTCAAGGTCCTATAGGACCTCCAGGACATCATGGTCATGGTGGTGGTTATAAACAACCCATTGTTGTCAACTCTCCCGCCCCAGCTTATCCTCCTCCATATTATGGTGGTGGGGGTGGTGGAAATCATCATCACCATCACTATAACTCCGGTAATAATCATCCAATTATTGTTCCTGCAGCCGCCCCGGCAGTTTATCCTCCCGTCTATCCAGCTGCTCCTGTTTATCCCGCACCACCCGTCTATCCCCCACAACAAGGTCCCATCATAATTATGCCACCTGGTGGTAGTAGTAGTAGTGGTGGAGGTGGTGGCGGTGGTGGAGGAGGTGGTTCTACCGCTAATACCACCAGAAGACCAGCTGTACGTATGTTTGATTATGAGCAATATCTTAACAATGAAGGCCGTAGTAATAATGATGATTTGAAATCAAAAAAAAGATAAAAACGATAAAAAGAATTCTTATAGAAAAACCGATAATTATAATAACGAAGCTGATCAGGATTATTATGATTATGATCACGATCACTCTGCAACCGCCCGTTTTTATAAAGCGGTCAAAGGCAGTAAGCGTTCTAAAAAGGGTCATCAGAAGTTTTAAATAAAGTGAAATGTTGTGATGAATAAAATTAAAATTGTACTTTATTTGGAATGATCAAGAAATCAAAAAAATATCTGTGAGTTACATCACGCATGAATTAGTGATAATTCTTTTTCTTAAAATATCTTTTCTCAAAATTTTTATATTTCCGCTTAACTCTCTACAATTTCACTTATTTTTTCTTTATATCATTCAGTAATTTATTCATTAATCCAAAAGAACACAAAGAAGTTTCAGATATTTAAATATCTATTGAATTTTTTTATATAATTTCAAACAACAGTTGTTTATGTATAACAGTTTATCTGTAAAATACTTTTTGTTTGAGTTTAAAGTGAAAACCTGTTATTAACATTATTCGTCTAACAGTTTTATATCTGGTAACTGTTTAGTGTTATATATTTGAATGATTGTGAAGACAACCGGTTACCCATATAAAATGTTAATATTTTTTTTAGAGATCCATATAAAACAAAGCTACATGTTCTGAACATCTTCTAAATTCGTTAAGTGCATTTGCCTCTTATTATCCAAAAATTGTGTGTGAGATGAAAAAGGTGTAATAGAAGTTATATCAGTTTAATATGGGTACACTAGTCAAATTAATAGCATGTAGTGAAGACAGTAACAAAAATTATTGTGGAAATTTCAATAGAATTGATCTATATTTAAGAGTTTTATAAGCTCAAAATAGTTTTCAAGGAAGGAACCTTATATGGGGACAAGGGCCGCTATTGGTCAAATTTATATAATATTTTTGGGACAGTTACAAAAAATATTGTACCGAATAGAATTGGTCTATTTTAAAGAGTTTTATAAGCTCAAAACCACATTACGGAAATGGACCTTATATGCGAGCTTTGTCAAGTAATGGACCGCATAAGATCTAGTATTTCAAATTGATTTAATAAGTATAAAAATAAACATATTGAGCAAATTTCAGAAAATTATCTTGACACCTATTTGGCACATTGGATTTAAGGTGTATCATATGCACATATACATGTATGTTATGGTGAAATTTTATCTAAATCCAATGACTTTTTGCTACAGGTTTTGGAGCAAGATCTTCGTCGGAATTTTTTGGTTGTCTCAGGCATCGATTATAGAAAAAACAAATACAGATATCAACCATAAAAATAAAATACTATGGGAAAAAATAAAATATTATGGGAATTCCGTGTCATGCAGATAATAAGCGGTGACAAATTTTCCACCATTTCGGTGAATTTCCTGTAAACACTGCATTCGATGTCATATTGATAAATATGTTGCCTTAGAATCGAATGTCCAGTGACAGCCCTCAACCTACAAGGCTCACTTTTCCCAAACTCTAAATATTTATAATATTCTCGTATATCTTTCAATCCTATCAGTATTTTACGGGGTTCTATATGATTCTGTCGCTCTCACCAGAAGTTTAGCTTTCAATGCGATTAAATGCGATGATTAGCTACATTGTTTACCTCTATGTTCCCAACCACATCCTTTAAGCTTTGTACTGAGATAATTTGTACCGTTCCATTTATTTAGAATTCGTTTATAACCTCCTTGCTATGTAAGACGGTTCTTTAAATAGTAATTTGGATTCTAAGGTCCTAATTGCCGTTTGGATGTTAATCCCTGTACCAATTCAACAAAGTTTTTTTTGGCCTAGACTATATACTCCCTTATCGCACGTAATAGTTTGCAGTCATGTAGTATGATGATTTCGTAGTCGCAGTATGTGGAATCACAGTTCCATCCTTTCATCTAACTTGAAGCCATCAGTTAAGCGATAGGTGTCAATTAGTATCTGAAGCAGGTTTCCTTTCAGGATCGACTATACGGTATCGGAGTGATGTGGTTGGTTTCAACCTGTTTCTCATAAATATTTCGATATTCGATGCCCCACTGAGCATATATGATATGCTGATGAAATGATTTGTGTTTCCCGTTTATCTGTTCTCCAATAATTTTTAGTCGATACGCTGTAAAGTTAGATTCATATAGAAAATAAATCTCAATATGCTGAATGGAGAATATAGTTTTCAATGCTTAAATAGTTGAATTCAGTCCATTCAGTCCATTTTTTCTCATAGATCCTATATAAGTCCCTCCAAAATATCACTTAAAATGCTTTAAGCCTCACATATATGTTGGTACCGTAATAACTGGTCAAATTAGAACAAATTAAAGCAAAAATCGATGTGAGAAATTTTAGGAAATTTTCATTTTCTTTTTCTATTGTTTAAATTTATTGAAATTTTCAATAGATATTTAAATGTCAGAAACTTCTTTGTGATTGTTGGATTCATGAATAAACTACTGAATGAAATTAAGACGAAATAAGTGAAATTTTTATGAGTTAAGCAGAATATTTAATATATATACACTAAAGCCCCTACTAGCTTCATCACGATTTGCTTCGTTTTGATTTCGATTTGTGTCGCTAGAAATGGTTAAGTTTTTCAATGCAGCATTGTGGATTTCCATTTTTTAGGAATATATTTATCTGATGTTATACTGGGTCATTCCACTACAGTTGCTACTACTGCCACCAGGTGGCTAATAATGACTTTTTTGTGGTGGGTAAGCGGGAAGTACATTATGTACAAGAGGAGACGGGTAGACGGGTGTATAAACTGGAGTAGGAGCTGCTACAATAATTGGATATCTATTACAGTGATCGTAATGATGGTGATGATAATTTCCACCACTTCCTCCACCGTAAATGGTGGTGGATATACTGAAGCTGGAGAGTCAACAACAATGGGTTGTCTATAATCACCACCACCATAAACATTATGTCCGGGAAGACCTATGGGACTCTGGACACCAGGTGGTCCATTCAGGGTATGCCAGAACTGCCAGGTGCACTAGGATAGCCAGTATCACCAGGATCACATTTTTTCACCAGTTAAAACCAGGTATACCAGAGGATCCAAATAGATCGGGAGAACCAGGATGACCAGTTGGACAACCACAGCAACGACCTTGACGGTGAGATTGTTTTAATTCGTTTTGTGAGACTGAAGAAAAATTTTGGGACTTAAAAAGAATAACATAACTAGAGAGCATTTGATATTCGGTCTATTAATTTAGATAGCTCCCACACAAATGTCCTCTCGAAATTGTGTTTTAAAGTCATGAAATTCTTAAATATAAGTTATATTCTAAATCGATGTGCTAAATTTTACGAGTATCGGTTCATTACTTCTCATTACCATACAAACCACCTTCCAAATATTACTTTGAATGGCATAAATCTCACACATTTATTTGTATTGTAACATCAATGGTGAAATGTTTCACATTATGCGATAGTGAGCCTATCATTTCTTCCAATAAAACACCCCCCAGAAAAATCCTTTGATTACGAGCAAATTTCACATAAATCGTTATAATGTACTTCACACTTTCACATAAATCAGAAAAGCAAGTTATACGAGGGTCATTCATAAATTTTTCGTAGCTGTCATTTATAACCAACAATGTGGTGAAGGGTATTACATAGTCGGGCTTGACCGACTAAACCAAATAACTTGTTTGTTTACAGTTTATTGTTAAAACTTTATATATATGAAAACTTACTAAAATAATAATTAAATAATTTTATTGTTTTATTGACTAAAATAATTTTATTGTTTAATATGTCATGGTTAATATAAATATCTATTGATTTGGACCCAAACTAAATCAATAATTTGCATAACATTTCTTTGAAACCAATATTAGGGGAAAGTGTCTAACAAATGGATCTAAATATATAATGAATTGATTGTGAGAACTGTTATTCATAATTGTGGTTATTTATATCGTGGATTAATATATTCAAAATAGTTTTGCGGTTCATATTATAAGTGACAAACCAATGTTTTTTCAAGAAGAACAAAGGAGTCTAAAATGCAATTGAATTGACAAATAAGAATGCTATACTATGTGGCTATGCCGAATCTTTAATACCCTCCAACACAAATGCGTGTGAAGTAAATATATTATGTTTTTTTCTTGCATATACACTTGTTGTACTAACATATACAGTCACCAATAGTTTTTGGTGCTAAGTAAGACCAACTATAAAATACCCTACAATATAAAATTTATGTATCGATCGTTGCACAGTGTAGTAAAATGCTTGAAACCCAGTTAAAATTATAAAATGTGCTTTTACAACAAAAAAAGACTTAAAAACGACTGATTTTTGTTGTAATTGGCTCATGAAATCGCTTAGCCTTTATACAAATTACCTTCGGAATTATACCTATGTACCCATAAAAATATAAGTTAAGTAATAATTGCGATGAAATTTACTAAGGATTCTGCATTATGAAATCACACTATTACATTTGGTGAAAATCGCGCACATTTGGCCCTTATTCCCATTCACAAATATCACATTGTTATTCTTGCACCACTCTAGGGCTTGTTTACTATAGTAACAGAATTAAAAATAAGCCAAAAAAAGTTGAAGTGAACGCACATTATGAAGTCTTACAAAAATGAGTTTTTTTTCAGCGTTCATGTCCTGTCATTTTTGAACCCTGTATAATTTTAAAAATGTATTTGCTTTATCTTTTGGTACCACATATTCCAAGCACTGAATAAATTAGCCTGCTTTTATACCGGAAGTGTTTTGAGCACTTTTGTAAATGCTCTCTATTTTTGGACTTGGCAAAAAAAATATATATTTACTAAAAGTTTTAATGAAAAATGTGTATTAAATCATTTTCGATCTCACTCCTTAAGAAACTTATGACGAGAATTACTAACAAGCTGGTCTAATTCCCTTAAAAATCATTGTGGATCTGAGCGTGTTATCAACTGACAGACGGATAAATCTATATTGACTCAGATTTGATATAAACATATTTATAAACGGCCTTGAATGATTCCTTCTTTGCATTACTCACGGAGTGACAAAGATAGTCTCTTTTCACCACATGCTTATATAATGCACAACACCATACAAGTTATGGACCTGCGATGGCAGAATTTTATTTTATAAATTGTTCTTGTATAGAACATGTAGAACACATAAGGATATAGAAAATTAGAAAAAATTATAACCTTATATATTATAACGATGTTTGGAGGTGGGTTTGTATAGTACCTGCATTCATTTGTAGGGCTTTCGTCCACGATAAATCATCTATACCAAATTTTCTAAAATTGCAACCCACTCTAACCAGGGGGTTGCATTATTTTTCCGTACTTCAAAAGCTCTTGCGCAAACTCATAATATCCCACTTTAAAGTAAAGACTTTGGTCCAAATAACTCTGAGTTCGTCTGTGTGGTTATATAGACAACAACCTTGGGAACAAAACACAGGTAGAAGTATTGAAAGTATATTGAAGAAATTTGAATACTGAAATTGGTTTGTATGTATCCTTAATTTCATCTAGCCCCCATACCAATGTTCCTTCCGGAATGGGGCTTAAGGCTCATTAGAGTTTAATAGAGAAATTTGTTACAATTTGTCACATTGTAATATATCCGATACATTATTTCTCATAGGTCCCTTACAAAGTCACTTCCAAATAACACTTTCAAAGGCTTAAATCTCACAAATGCGTTGGAAATAAGTATTTCTAAAGCTCTTGAACTTTTGATATATCTTTATGAAAGTTCACACGTTTAGAGCTGAGGTACTTTTGAGTTTATTTGTTGAAGTGTTGCCTATGTCAGGGGCGTTGCTGGTGATCCTCTAAAATTAGCCATTTTGAAAAAAAAAAAATCATTTATGAATTGAGACAGTACTCTTATTCGATCTATAACTTTCATCTATCTAATCTAAACGGTCAAAAAGTTTAATCGAGAAGCTGTGTTCACTAGACACAGACCAAGCTTGTTTTTAGATCAATTTTGTTAGTGAACGCTATGAAACCCAAGAGTCTGACAAAAGAAATTTAAAAATTCACTTAAAAAATTTTTGTTACGTCTGTATAAAATTAAATGGAAAATCAATCCAACATACTTAAGAAAGATTTCCAATTCCGCCCTACTCTGATCAAATAAAGTGAAATTTTATTCTTCTCTAAATCAAATACTAAAGCAAAATCTTTGATACTAAGTAAAACTGTAATTCAAAAAGTATTTTCAGAAAATAAGAAAATCATAAAATATTTGTTTTTTTTTTAATTCCGTTTATTAACTTAATCCATTTTCACTTCCTAATGATGTCCCTTGGAACGTTTTGTACCCTTAACTGGTTTAGGCGCATGATTTCTAGCTTGTGTATCATGACCTCGTCTATAACCGGTCGACTGTCCAAAATGTTTATCATATTCATCATGGATTTCAGCATCGGGACGATGTTCATTCTGCGCTGATGAAGTCTTTTTATTACTTGGATTTTGTGGTGGATACATTTGAACAGGTTTTACAGGTTCGTAAATGTTATCCTCTTCTTCTTCATTTATATCCTGAGTATTTTCATCATCTTCATGATTATGTACGGAAGGTTTCTGATATTTAGAAATCTGTGGACCTGATACATATGAATGACTTGGAAATTTTGTCAAATGAAAATCATTTGGTGCTTCATCGATATCCTCAAAGTCAGGGAAAGTTTCAGTTGATTTGGGTGGGGGACGATGTGTGTTGGGTCTATAGTAATTGTTATTATTTTGAGGAATTTCTTGTTCATCGTTTGGATTAGGACGATTATTATTTGGTATGTAATTCGCGAGTTCAGTCATATGTTGTTGAGGATGCTTGTTGTTTGATACGTAAGAATGACTGGGAGGATTTGGATAATTCTTTTCAGGCATCTTCTGTTCTTCTTCATGATCTGGAGAAGATTCATTGGGCATATAAGAAGAAGGTGGGGGAGGTCTCTTGTAATATGTGGGTCGTGGCACATATCCATTGGAATGAATCGGTTCATAATTGTTACCATCTTCTTCCATATCTTCATAATCTGGTTGCTGATCTTGATAACTTGATACTGAAGGTATATGTTGAGGATGATTGTTACCATCTTCTTCCATATCTTCATAATTTGATTGCTGATCTTGATAACTTGATCCTGAAGGTATATGTTGAGGATGATTGTTACCATCTTCTTTCATATCTTCATAATCTGCTTGCTGATCTTGATAACTTGATACTGGAGGTTTATGATGAGGATGATGGTTACTACCTGATACATACGAATGACTGGGAGGAGGATTCGGTTGATTAGGTCTCGCATAATTATTATTACTTCCTGGTATTTTAGATTTATTTTCATAATTTGAAGAAATGGAAGGTTTCTTATAACTTGATGTGTCTGGCATATTTTCCAAATAATTATGTGAAGGATGAGGCGGTCCATAATTGTCTTCAGGCAGTTCAGGATCATCTTCATAATCTTGTTGTTCTTGATAATTTGTCGGTGGAGGTATATGCTGAGGACCGTGGCTACCACCTGACACATATGAATGACTGGGAGGATTTGGTGGATTAGGACGTCCATAATTGTTATTACTTTCAAGCATTTCGGGGTTATCTTCAATTTCTGAAGGATCATCATTTGCAATAGGCCCTCCATAATTATTATCATTTTCCGGCATTTCATTATCATTTGCGGAATCTCCTTGGTTTTCATTTGATGCATGAGGGACTTGTGGCTTTTGATATATGTGATTTTGTGGCATAGTTTGTGAAATGACCGAGTCCTTATGAGAAGGATTTGCAATACCAGATTGTCCATAATTATTATTATTTGCTGGCATTTCTTCATTTTCATTCATATCACTATTAGTATTGGGAGATTGTGCCATATTTTGGGGAACATTATTGCTAACAACATACATATGAGAAGGTTGTCCATAGTTATCACTAGACTCTGGAATTTGAGGAGAAACATCCGTATCTGGACGTTTTTGATTTTGATGTATGTGTGCGATATGAGAGTGTTGCATATGACTTCCTTCCACATGTGAATTAGAGGTTTTTACCACATTAGATTGTGCATAATTATTTGGAGTTCCTGATAATTCAGGATTATTTTCAGGACGTTTTTGTTGTTGATGAAAATGAGTTATTTGAGTATGTTGCATATTAGAATTAATATTGCTATTTGCTACATGAGAGTGAGTAGTTTTTACAACACTACTTTGAGCATATTTATTAACTACAATTTCTGATTGATCTGGTTTCGGTATATGAGAATCTTGGGAATACGAAGGTTTCTTTATGCTCATTTGTTCGTAATTAGGTTGTGTCATTTCGGGTATATTCAGGGGTATTGCATTTTGTGGCCTGTTAGTATTTTGAACATTATTGGAAGCAGGTTTTGCCGTATCAGGTTTTAAATAATTGTTTGGATTTTCAGACATATGTTCCATGTTTTCAATTTCTTCTTCTAATCTCTCATCTTCGGGATCATGATCACCTACATGTATTTCTCCTACTTCCTGAGTATTTTGTTGATGAGATGGTGAATTGGCTGATGGACCTTTATGGTGACTGGTACTATTACTGGGGTTGAATTGATTTGGTTTATATTTTTCTGCTTCCACCTTTTCAGAAGGTATATTCATATATAATTTCATATCTGTTGGATTTCCTGCTTCAGAATTAACTTCTTCTTCAGTTTCCTCTTCAATATTTTTTTCTGCTAAATCGGGGCTTTCGGTAATGACTTTGTGGTGTACAGGTTTAGGTTTGGATGTTGTCTTTTGTAATTTTGGTTTAGGAGTAGGTTTGGCAGAAGGCTTCTTCGACTTGGAAGGTTCAATACCATTTTCTTCCTCCTCGTTTTCTTGAGAATTATTGGTGTCAGCAGAACTTTCAATTTGTTGATCAACTTCATTATTTTCTTCAGCTACTTCGGGTTGTACTTTATTACCCATCTGATCTTCATTATCTTCCTGGTCATCATCTGTTGGTTCCTTTTCTACTTTTTGTTTATTTTTGTTCTTAGTAGTCTTTGGTTTATTTGTTGGACTCATTTTCTTTTTGTTGTTGTTTATAATGGTGTTATTATGATGGTGGTGTTCTTCCTTATGATCAAGATCACTAAGTTTGTCGCCAATATCATAATAAACAATTCTTTGGTTCATGGCTGGCCTTCGAGTTGGGCGTGTTGCAGAACCACCACCTCCTCCTCCGCCACCACCTCCACCACTACTACTACTACCACCAGGAGGCATAATAATAATAGGACCTTGAGGTTGTGGATAAACAGGTGGAGCGGGAATAGGTACCGGAGCTGGGTAGGCTGGATAACCAGGATATGTTGGATAACCAGGATATCCCGGCCGGGGATAAACAGGATAAGTGGGTGCTGCCGGGACTGCTGGCGCGGGTATTATAAGTGGTTGTTTGTTATTGGAATTGTGATGATGGTGGTGATGTGTACCACCTCCACCACCATAGTAAGGTGGAGGATAGACAGGGGCTGGAGATTTAACAATAACCGGTGGTCTACCATAACCACCTCCATAACCAGGACGTCCAGGAGGTCCGACAGGACCAGGATTTCCAGTAGGTCCAGGACGACCCGGACGACCTGGATCTCCTACAGCTCCTGGAATACCCGGTGCGCCAGATTCTCCTGGCCTTCCTGGGAGACCCGAATAACCAGTTTCTCCACGAGGACCTTTTGGTCCTGGTCTACCCGGCAAACCAGGTGGACCCGGAGGCCCTGGAGGACCAGGAAGACCCGGTTGACAATCACATTCATTGGGGGGATAATATGGTACGGGATTATATCTTACTGCAGGAGCAGCAGGCTTGCCAAGAGATATAAAACGTGCAGATTCCTTTTCGTCATTATTCCCTGATAAGGCTAAATTAAAGCCGAAACCTGAAAAGTAAATTTAAGAATAGTTTCAGAAACGTAAATTACCAAATATGTTACTTACATAGCACTGCGAGGGCTATGAATAGCTTCATTGTTGTTAAACAAACTACTGAAGTGATTTTCTATGCAACACACCAGTTTTTATCTTCTGGGTGAAATTTTACTTTTCAAAATTGGATCCCAAACATTGGAAGCAAATTTTAAGAAAAAGTTTAGTTATATTTTTCACTAAAATGTTCATTTCTATTTCACATTTCGCATTAATCATTTAAAAGATCTTTATTTCAGTTCATTTTCCCCTTAATTATCATTAATATAATTTTATTACGACTTTTGTTTCAATGAAACTGAGAAATCTTCTCATATTTTGAAATGGAAAGTAAAAGAATAAAATTAAAATTTAATTTATTTTCTATATAAAAAGATCTTCAATATATTCAAAATCTAATATATCGCAAATTTGCATATCAATAAAATAGAAAACTAATGTTCATATATCTGATATATTCATAAGTTTTTATTGTAAGCGATGTATTTCTTTAAAAATTTTCAATATTTATGAAATTTTGCCAAAATTAAATTAATAAGAACAAGTAAACATGCTTTACTGGGATGAATCCGAATATCAAATACCATCCATCACTTAAATTTTGCAAAAAATAGCATGAGATGCAGATATTGCAATATCCATAGAATAAGAAAGGTATATTGACTCGATATGTGTCAAAAAAGTCATATTTATTAAACATAGATAGAGCAATATAGCCGATTTTTTGTAGAATTGTTTCATATTAAAAAAAGAGACTATAGCAAAATATGGACCGACATATGGCGTGAAAAGTAAGTTGACATATATTTAATGCCGAAATTCTTAAGAGTTTTATTAACTCAAATCTCAGGGAGGGGGCCTTATATGGAAGCTATTTTAAAATATGGGTTGATATTGGTATAATCATAGCATATGCACAAAATTGAAGAAAATGGAAAATGGCGAATTTCACAATTTCTTAAAAATTGCGATCTTGTTTTGCATATTTTAGCCTATAACTTTTTTCTTTTGATCCGATTGTTATGAGTTTTTGTGCGATTAAATTTTTACTTTCTGTTGAAAAATTAAAAAAGTTCTGTTTTCGAAATTTTTAAATTGTGTCAGATATTGGTCTATAACTTTTTTGTTAATAAACCGATATAACTGGTTTTAAATTGAAGAATGCATGGGACAGTAAAACATACTCAGGCCAAACTTCATTGAATTCAGATAATTATTCTAAAAGTGAGAATGTTTCCAACAGTCAGACGGAAGTAACTAAATTGACTTAGTTTTTGATATGATGCAAGAACTTTATGGGGTCTTTATGGGGTCTTAGATGATTACTTCTTGGTGTTACACACGAAATGACAAAGTTAATATACACTATTTACCACTTGTGGTGGTCTAATTAAAATATGTGTGCTTTCATTTACGGTGAAGATTTACTTCTTAGTGCCAGCTTTTAGCGTCATTTCATAAGGCCCCGATAACTATAAAGACGAATTATTTTCCTCAAAAATTACATTTCATGTTAGCATAAATTAAAATCAGGATCCATAACACAACATATTTACGTTTTACTTATCCCTAGGAAAAAGAGCGATATAAAGTGAGTAAAGCTGGTGCAACAAACATTTGCTTCGAAACTATCATTTCAAGTGATAGACAAAAAATTAGGGAGGAATTCTTTATTCTACACCACCATTTGTGTTTGTGCAGAAGTTTGTTATGGGCAGAAAAACAACATTTGACTCAGAATCACTTTCTGTCCATGTAAACCTTATGAAAAATATTCTGATGACAATTTAAAAAATATTTTAATACAATTTGAACCATGTTATTTTGCCCCAAGGACGATGCCTATTGAAATTGATTATAATGGGTCCATTTTTTCACCTCCATACAAATCTCCCCCGGTATAGGGTTTAAAGCTCAAAAGAGTCCTTCACATAAACTGATTTTAACGAAATTGAATTTGCAAATAAATCCTGTTGTACTCCAAACCAATGAATTGTTGCCTACACCTTCATTTGGGGCTTAAATTATACATATAAGTTGGTATTTTAATAAAATTTGATAAAATTAAAGAAAATATAAGCAAAAATGTATGCTCAAAATTTTACGAGGGTTGACTTTTAATGTCTTCTAGCTTCACTGTAACTCCACAAAGAAAATCTTTTCAAAACACATAAATTTCACAAAAAAATGTAACTGGTAAATAATAATGTATTCTATAAATGAGAAAAACAAATTTTACGAGGGTCATTCACATATTTTTTGTATCTACCATTTATAAAAAAGTGGTAGAGGGTATTATATAGTCGTGATTGACCGAATAAAATTTTGTGAAAATAGTAAAATTGATTTTTTTATAAAACGTAAAATTTTTAATACCCGCCACCCCCCACATCACGACAGATAATAAAACAACAAAAACTAATGTTCATTAATCATCTCATTCCTTTTTATTTTTTCTGATAATGGTGATGATGTCCCTTAGAAAGTTTTGGCACCTTAACAGCACTGTAGAAACGAGCCATTGGTGTATCATCATAATCATAACCCGGTTCACCATCTTGACCATCATACGAATAGTTTTTATCATTTTCAGACTCTTGGGAATTTTGGTTAACTACTTCATTGTTATATTCCGTTTTTTCCGATGAACCATTATCATCATTGTAATCATTATAATCGGCAAATTTTTGATCATCATTGTAGAAATTTCTGTTACCTCTATTACCGCCTCCACCGCCTCCACCGCCACCCCCTCTTCTATTACCACCGCCTCCTCCTCCACCGCCACCCCCGCCTCTGTTACCACCGCCTCCACCACCGCCGCCGCCACCCCCTCCTCTATTACCACCGCCTCCTCCTCCACCACCACCACCTCCGCCACTACTACTGCTATTACCAGGCGGCAAAATAATGATTGGACCTTGAGCTGGAGGATATACTGGGGGAGCGGGATAAACAGGAGGATAGACAGGTGGTACATATGCTGGACCAGGGGCTGGCACAAGAATTGGTTGATTATTACCGGAATTATGATGGTAATGATGATGATTGCCGCCACCGTAATATGGTGGAGGATAAGCAGGAGCAGATGATTTAACAATAATAGGTTGTTGATAACCACCACCATGACCGTGATGACCGGGAGGACCAATGGGACCTTGAACACCAGGTGCTCCGGGACGACCAGGATGACCAGGAGGACCAATATTGCCCGGAATACCAGGATTGCCAGATTTTCCAGGTCTACCAGGTTGGCCAGGGTGACCAGTATCACCACGATCACCTTTAGAACCGGGAGGACCAGGTAAACCAGGAGGACCAGGTGGACCGGGAGGACCAGGCGGTCCTGGAGAACATCCACAATGCGAAGGCGGGGGATAATAGGGTATAGGATGATAAACTTCCGCTGGTGCAGCTGGCGAACCCAAAGCTATCATACGACCACTTTCCTTATATTCATTTTTGGCTGCTCCTTGCGCCAAATAAAGGCCTAGAATTAAAAAATAATATTATATTTATAACGTATTTGCGATCATTTCAGGATTACTTACACAGCACCACCAGGGCTGCTTGTAGCTTCATTGTTGGTAAACAATCAACTATAGCAATTTCAAGTAAAAGAAATGTTTTTATACTTTTGCCGAAAAATGCGCTTCTTTCTTTCCAGATCTTCATTCCATTTTCATAATTCTTCAAATGAAGTTTTGAAATAAAAACGAAAGTAAAGTCAAAATTTTCTAAACAATAAAATTAAAAACAATAATTTTATTAGAAAATTCTCTCATTTTAAGTTCTTTGTTAAAAATGACAAAATTTAAATAATTTGTGATTCGAATCAAAACAAATAAATAAAAATACTTTACTAAATAATAATAGAAGATTATTAGAAATTTTTTATGATAAAATTAACATAAAATCTCTTGAAAAGATTTAGAAAAGAATAAAGTTATAGACAAACTATAATATTAATACGAATCAAAAACGTTTTATTGAAATCTTCATATAATAAAAAACAAAAAAAGTGTTTCAAAAGTCACTGACTTGTAATTCAATAACAAGGTACATGCCTGGATGCATCATGGACGAGAACGAAAAGAGGATAATTAAAAATAATAATATTGATTTGTAATAACTGCTTAGTTCGCAATTGAAGCTTGGTTTGTATTTGGAGGCTTATTTATTGAGATAATGACGATTTTATAAAATTAAAAAAAAAGTTCAAAAGTGATCATAAATGAAGCTTAGTTTTGCATTTGGAGGCTTATTTATTGAGATAATGACGATTTTGTAAAATTTTTAAAATTTTTCAAAAGTGACCATAAATGAAGCTTAGTTTTGCATTTGAAGACTTATTTACTGAGATAATGACGGTTTCCTAAAATTTTAAAAAAAGTTCAAAAGTGATAATAAATGAAGCTTAGTTTTGCATTTGGAGGCTTATTTACTGAGATAATGACGATTTTATAAAATTTAAAAATTTTTTCAAAAGTGATCATAAGTGAAGCTTAGTTTTGCATTTGGAGGCTTTATTTACCGAGATAATGAATGATTTTATCAAATTTAACAAAGTTAGATGCTATATTCGGCTATACCGAATCGTAAATACCTCCCACCACAAATTCCGTGTAAAGTTTATACGTTAGGTTCCATAGTACACATGCACTCACAATGTATATAAACAAAAATACTTTCTTAGTCATAAAAATTAGTTACCATTTAAAGGCTAATAAATTTTTCTACTGAACTGCCTTTTTTCTACCAAATTTCATTGAGCTCTGTTTTTTTTGTGGATGTGAGCAGCCAAAGAGATTGCCGAAAATCGACTGAGATTTTGACTTGAGGAATATAACAATTATGGGGTCTGAAAATTCCATTCTTTAGCGTTACATACAGATGAACAAAGTTTAATATTCTCCTCTTCTACCACTTGTCTGTGGAGCGTATAAAAAAAACAAAAACAAAAAATAAGCTCAAAACTATTTTCCAGGAAGGGGTCTTATATGGGAGCTACAGCAAAATTTGGACCAAGATTGTTCATATTTATAACATACTTTGATTATAGTAAGAAAAATTATTGTGCTAAATTTTAATGGAATTGATCTTTATTTAAATGTTTTATAAACTCTAATCCGTTTTCCGGGAAACCCCGTTATAAGCGAGCTATAAGAAAATTTGGACCGATATAGGGCAAATTAATATAATATCTTCAGAAGAGTTAGCAAAATAATTGTGTCGACATTCAATAGAATTGGTCTTTATTTACTCGGGAAGGGGCGTTATAATGGAGCTATATCAAAATATGGACCCATGTTAAAAAATTTATAACACATATTAACATGTTAATAAAATTTATAACATATATTTAAAATAGCTAGAAAATTAACTGTGGTTTCAATATAAGAGTTTTATGAGCTATAAATCATATTCCGGGAAGGAGCCTTATATGGGAGCTATATTAAAATATGCATGTTGGAGGCTTTCATTGCTTCCAATGAGATAATGACGATTTTATACCAATGTTATTTAAAACGTATAAAGAATGGTTAAAAGTGACTTGTATGAAGCTCAGTTTTCAAAATTTGGGGGTTAATTAAATTGCTGATGATAATGTACGATTTCATAGATTATAAGACGATTTTATAGATAATTAAAAAAAAAAAAGTTCAAAAGTGATCATAAATTGAATCTTAGTTTTGCATTAGGAGATCTTATTTACTGAGATAATGATCGATTTCATGAAATTTTAAAATTTTTTCAAAAGTGATCATAAATGAAGCTTAGTTTTGCATTTGGAGGCTTATTTACTGACGATATATGACGATTTTGTAAAATTTTAAAAAGTTTGTGACCATTTGACATACAAACCTGAATTAGTTTCATGAGAGGAAGCTCTTGTTTTTATCCATAAAAATAAAAATTAAACTTTGATTTCTTTTATTTCCTACCAGTCTATGTATTTCCTATTTCTATAAAATTTTGAACGTTTGGTACTATAAACAGCTTTATAAAAACGAGCAGTTGGTGAATGGTCACCATCATCATAATCCTCACCATTTTGACCATCTTCTCCCGAATTACCATCTTCGTCACGCTCACCATTATTACTGTAGTTATCTAGCGTTTCTTGTGAACTTAAATCACTTTCAATTTGCTGATCATAATCATTATTATTTGATTCTGGGTCAGCGTTTTGAGGATAATAAATTTGTTGCTGAACTGGACGATTTTTTTCAATTCTGTTGTTATTGTATTCGTGAGATGGATGATTATCATCACGCCTATGGTCGTCAGTGTAGTGTTCATGAGGTGGCCGATTTTCGTCATTCCTGTGGTTTTCATTATACTGTTCATGAGAGTGTGGTTGCTCATCCTTTTCATACTCATTATAGTACTGTTGGGCCGAAGGATGTTTCTCATTACTGTAGTCGTTATATTGCTCTTGAGATGGTGGGCTTTCATTGTTACTGCTATAGTCACTATAATGCTCACTGGGTGGTGTATGTTCATCATTTCTATTGTAATCATCATATTGCTCCAGAGCTGGAGAATTTTCATTATTTTTTTGCTCATTTGGTTGTTGATATTCTGGATCGTCGGGATATATACGGGGATTATCGCTAAATGTTCTTTTAGTTGAAAGCCTTGCCCCACCGCCACCGCCACCTCCACCGGCACCTCCTCGGTTACCACCACCACCTCCACCGCCACCTCCTCCGCCACCGCCACCGCCGCCAGGAGGTCTAATAATGATAGGAGGTTGCGTTGGAGGATAAACCGGAGCTGGGTAAACAGGAACTGCTGGATATACAGGAGCTGCTGGATAAACAGGTGCCACAACAACTGGTCTATTGTTATTATGATAGTGATGGTGATGACCACCCCCACCTCCATAGTATGGGTAAGCAGGAGCTGGAGAATTAACAATTATAGGTGGCCTACCATAGCCACCATGGCCACCATGACCTGGTGGACCTATAGGACCTTGGTGACCTTGTGGTCCAGGACGACCGGGTCTACCGGGTGACCCTCTACCACCCGGTAAACCGGGGTTACCAGGTTTACCAGCTCTTCCTGGTCGACCCGGATGACCACTATCACCACGATCACCTGTAGGCCCAGGAAGACCAGGGGGACCTGGAGGTCCAGGCGGACCTGGGGGACCAGGTAAACCAGGTGAACAACCACAAGATGAGGGTGCAGGATATGGTACAGGTTTATAAACCACTGAGGGACTCCCTATGCCAAGAACACGACCGGAAGCTCGGACATCTTTTCTGTACGCTGAAGCCGTTTGAAGGACTAAACCTAAAAGAACATTATTAGTATTAGACAAATATCCTTCAAATCCGTTATTACTTACACAACACCACTAGGGCTATGTGTAGTTTCATCGTTGCTAAACAATTCACTAATAGAGCTTTCACTCATATAACTTGTGCTTTTATTTCATTCAAATTCGTTTCATTTTTAAACGTTTCACTTTATTGGAAACCGTTAGTTCTATTCTAAATTCTGCGCTAAATATTCTTAAATTCTTTCTAATTAACTTTTTATATTCATTATCTGATCTCTGACTTTTCTTGCGTTTTAGCATGAAAGAAAGGGAGAAATATTAGTTCCATGTTAATAATAATTTTAATAAAAATAATTTTATAGCTTCATGATACAAAATTTACATTTGAATGGTAAATAAGATAATTTGTTTATTTGTGGTGTTCACATTATGCTCTAAAATCAATAGAACTCTAATTTGTGACAGATGAATGAAATTGTTAAAAACGCATTTGCATAAATTCTTAGCAAAAAAATTAAAAGAAGGCAAAAGTTATTATTGTTTTTTGTAAAAAAAAAACTTATATTTAAAACAACTAGAATTTTAATGGTTCGAAAAAATTTAAATGTTGCCAGATCGAGGCGAAAATGATGTTGATTTAATAAAATAATTTTATTTAAAAAAAATAACTTTTAAAAAATCTTTTCTTTCAGTGCATCTTACAACCGACGATTCATCTCTTGGTGTGAAAGCTCAAGTGACACTGAAGTTATTTTCATAAATATCATTAAATTTCACTAAGGGAGGCCTAGTTTAGGTTCGTTTTTCAGCCAAGAAATCAATATTCTTACATTCGTATTTGTTCTCCATTAAAACTTACGAACTTGTGAATTCACTACTTTTAAAGAAAATCGTAAATCGAGTGTAATTTAAAGAAAACTTTAAATTTCAAATTTTTGTTGTTTTAAAACAACTAAAAATATTAACTTGAGTTTTTTCGAGATGAGCGATATTGTATTTTTGAAATAACATAGTTTCAGTGAAAATAATTTTTAAATAACTGTTCATTAAAACAATGACAGTAATCCATTTAATACTTCTTCAGCTTTTGTAAAAACCAGAACCAGGGAAACAAACATTTTTTTGTCAAAATTTGATAATGTTATTGTTTCGCCACCAGTTTAAGAGATCTTGATTTCGTGGAATTATTTAATCTTCGGAATTCAATGAAATTTGGCCACGCTGTTTGTTGCGTTTGTTTGACAAAGTTATAGACCGATATCTCAGACAACCTCAAAATTTCGAAAAGAAACTTTTAACTATAAAATACAGTTATATATTCTTCATAATTAAAAAAAAGTCATAAAAATCGGATCAATAAAAATTTATAGGCTGAAATATGTAAACATTTTGATTTACTCCAAAATCTGTGTGTCATATGGGTCACAAATTTGAAGGCGGTTTTTTGAAATTTGCCATACATATTTGTTTTGATACAAAAACAACGCAATGAAACTAAAATGTGCTGAGACTAGAATGTGCCGATTTTATTGAAATGGGATACAAAGACTTTTTTTAACTTTCTGTAATATGTATTAATTATTTGACAAATCTGGGTCCATATTTTTTATAGCTTCCTAAAACGTAACTTCCTGGGAACGGTTTTTGGCTTATAAAACTTTTAATTATGAATCAGTTCTAATTCTATATGAGTTTAAATAAAAACAAGTAAGAATGCTATATTCGGCTATGCCGAATCTTCTATATCCTCCACCAAAAATTCGTGTGAAGTTAATACGTTAGGTTCCATGGATATACATATACACACACATACACTCACAAATGTATATATTAAAGAACACAGAAACACTTAATAAGTCATAAAATTAGTTATAATTTTGGTTATATTTTTTTTCTACTGAACTGTTTTTTTTCTACTACACCAAATTTCATTCAGCTCTGTCAATTTTTGTGGATATGAGCAGACATACAGATTGACGAAAATCGACTGAGTTTTTGATTTAAAACAAGAATATATACATTAAGGGGTCTGAAATAATTCATTCTTAGCGTTACACACAGAATGACAAAGTTAATAAACTCTCTTCACAACTTGTATTGTGGAGGGTATAAAAACAAATAATATGCTTATATATATAAATATGGGACCTACAGCAAAATTTGGACCAAGATTGTTCATATTTATAATATACTTTGATTATAATTAGAAAAATCATTGTGCTAAATTTTAATGGAATTGATCTTTATTTAAATGTTTTACAAACTTAAAACTTTCCGAGAAAGCCTGTTATAAGGGATCTATAAAATATAGACCGATATAGGGCAAATTAATATAAAATCTTCAGAACAGTTAGCAAAATAATTGTGTCGAATTTCAATAGCATCGGTCGCTATTTACTTGTTTTATAAGCTGAAAACTGTTTTCGGTGAGGGACCTGATATGGGAACTACATCATAATATGAACCGAGATTTTTCTAATTAAAAAAATATACATTAAAAATAGTTAAAAAATGCATTGTACCGAGTACCTATGGAATAAGTTTTTATTTAATTGTTTTATAAGCCTAAACCCGTTTCCCGGGAAGGTGCGTTATATGGGAGCTATATAGAAATATGGACCTATGTTAATAAAATTTATAAAACAAATTTAAAATAGTTAAAAAATTAATTGTGCCACATTTCAATTGAATTGGTTCAAATTTACAAGTTTTATAAGCTATAAATCATATTCCGGGAAAGGCCCTTATATGGGAGTTGGGTCAATTAGTCATCCCAGAACAATGTGACTTCTTTAGATTTATTATTGTATTAAAATAAGTATATATGTGACAAATTTCAGTAAATCATCTTAAAAATTGTGGCCCATATGACACACAGAGTTTGGGGTGTATCAAAATTTTGCATATAATCGCCTATAACTTTTTTCTTGTTAATCAGATTTTGGTGATATTTTACAGGATGATGGAGCACGTACAATTGTATGCTAAAACTAATTTTTTGTTTAAGTCCAATTTTGAAGTTGTTTCAGATATCGGCCTACAACTTCCTTGCTTATAAACCGATATGGCTGGTTTTAAATAGTAAACTGCTAAGGACAATAGCAAACGATACGCCCAGGTTTTATTGAATTCGGACAATTATTCTTGGCGTGAGAATGTTTCCAACCCAACAGATAGACAGACGGACATAGCTAGATCAACTCAGTTTTTGATTTGATGAAATAATATATATACATTGTAGGGTCTGAGATGATTCCTTTTTTGCGTTACACACGGAAGGACACCACTTGCGGAGAAAAATTTAATTATTATAAAATTTTTAAAGTTGAAACTATTTTTCCCATAATGTTAGTGGTTGAGGGTCTTTAAGATTCGGCACAGCGGAATATAGCATTCTCTTACATTGTCTTATTAAACTTTCTCTCTTAGAAATTTTGAAAACGTTAGCAAATAATTTGGATTTGGGCAGAGTATGGAAAACATAAAATAAAATCTCTATTTTCAAGTGATTTTTTGCTCTTCTTTGATTCGGATTTTGCTCTTTTTTTGATTTTAATCTTTTTTTAAACTCTTTTTCAAAGAGCTATAAAAATAAAACTCTTTTTTAAAAATTAAACTTATTGAAAGATCCGTCAAAAACGTACCCTGAATTCCAAAAAAGAAATCACTCAGTAAATTTAATGAAATTTTTGGAATTTTTTTCGATCAGAATATTTAAAAAAAATTATTAGATTTTTTTTTAATTTTATTATTAAATTTTCATTTATATCACAAATTACAGTTATTTTTATTATAAGATAAAATTAAAGACACTTAAAATTAAACTATTGTTTTAGTTTACCGAAAACTAAAGTTAATTTTTATCCTAATTTCTTAGTTCATAATTTTTAAAACAAAATTATGAATCTTCCCGATTCTACAATTTCAACCAAACAATATTTTCCTATAGCGTTTTGGAGGTTTGACGGGAACGTATTTCACTGCCATATAAAAACGTGCAGCCTCAGAGTTGTTGGTATGATTTTCATCTGTTTCAATTAGTTGATATATATTGTCTTCCGGCTGATTTTCTTCTTCGGCACTAATATTATCATTATTATTAGCTTCATCCATCTCTTCTTCGGGATTATCATATAATTCATATAAATTAGGTTTGATGAGATCAATGTCATTAGAGGATTCTTCATAATTTTCTGATAATTGTTGGGGTGCAGTATCTAAATAATATTCATTATCAGGAAATTTACGGGCATCATAACCATAGGATCTTCGAGCATTGCCACCCCTATTACCGCCAGTATTATTTACAACAATAACTGGTGGATAGACAGGATAATGGGGATAAACTGGTGGATGAGCAGGTGAATTTACAATAATTGGTGGATGATAAGAGTTGCCATGACCATAATGTCCTGGAGGTCCTATCGGTCCATGTGAACCAGGACGTCCTGGTCTACCAGATTGACCTCTATAACCTGGCAAGCCAGGTGCACCGGGGTTACCTGGTCTACCAGGTGGTCCTGGATAACCGGGTTCACCACGATAGCCGGGTCTACCTGGAAGACCAGGAGGCCCTGGTGGACCTGGAGGACCAGGAAGACCGGGTGAACAACCACAATGTGAGTGATAGTGCGGAGCAGGGTAATAATCAACAGAATGTGAGGGACCTTTAATGCCAATTAAACGAGCTGATTCCTTGGACAATCTTTTACTAGCCAAGGCCAAGCTAAGGCTCAAATCTATAAAATAAAAAAATAAAAATTAATATTTTATTAAGAATAAATATAAAAATTCTAACTTACAGAGCAAGACTAAGGTAATGTGTAGCTTCATTGTTGTTTGAGAGACAACTGCGATGGATGCCATATAGAACCTTTTGATTTTATACTTTCTCAAAACTTTCGTTCTAAGTTCCAAACAATAAAAGAAATGAAATCTTTTCGCAAAAATGGAACACAAGTTAGAATGTGTAGCAGTTTTTTTTAGGTTAGAACTATAATATGGAACACAATAAAATAATAAATGTTTATAAACAAATCATTTTATTGTATTCATACATAATAACAGTTATCAATATAAAGTTCTAAATGAGAAACAAATGAGAACAAAACTACAAAAACAGGTTATTAGTATTATTTAGAATATTAACATATATAAACGTTCTTAATCAATCGTTTTAATAAAATGAAGTTAGTAGTTCATTGTTTCGAAATTTGGTTTATTATATCGCTATATATAGATCACTGATGAACTAAAAATGAATTAGTAGTAAAAGGTTTGACATAATTTTAAATTTAGTTCTAAGTAGCACATCTGCTGCAAGAACTGATTTTGAAAGAGATGCCGATTTCTGCTACAGTAAAACAAGTTAAAATCTTATAGTCATCGAAGCTCGATTATGTAATACCCCACACGGCATTGTTGGTTGTAAATGACAGTTATAAAAAATTTATGAACGACCCTCGTATAATTTTACTTTCTGATTTATGAATAAGTGTAAAGTACACTTTTGCAGTAATAACATTTATATGAGATTTGTGCGTATGCAAACGATTATTTACTGAAGAAATTATTTACTGATCCTCGTATAAGTGGGACTTCGGTTTTAGATTATATTTATCTTAATTTGACCAATTCGTTTTACATTATTAACGTATGTGAGATTATTCCCTACAGAATGATATTAAAAGAGGGCTTCAATGGGACCTATGAGAAGCAATGGACCAACCCTCCCATAATTTGCTACATAAATTAAGAATGCTCTCTATGTTACAAACATCAGCATAAACCCATAATACTAAGTTCAGCTACGGTGGTGTTGGTGTAAATAAACTTAAACATTTGAGAAACCTGCGGAAGAATATATTTTGAAGATATAAAAAATATTTTCGGTTTATATTTATGTGAAATAGCTAAATTTGACTAGAGAAAGCCTTGCTTTCAGTTAATGTATAAACTTTATATACGAAAACGTTGGAACTTGATGAATCCCAAACTTTAAATGTCAAAAATTTAGGAAGAACTTAAAATTTTAGATATTGAAATGATAAATCATAAGTTTTTTCACTAACAAACGGTCCCGTCACTGAAAGGGCCGTTTGGCAGAACATATATTTTGGGTTTTTATCTTATATAAAAGTTGTTGCTTTACGATTTGAGAATTTAAATTTTAAATTAAAAATTACCAGCCTTGGTTAGGACTTCCGCGCAGGCTTAACCAGAATAAAAAATAATAAATAAAACAAGTAAGAATGTAATATTCGGCTATGACGAATCTTCAGTGTCTATAACCCTTAAACCTAATAGTCAAGAAAACAGATCAAAGGATCAGCTGATCATTACCTAGTCAAGACATCAGATCAGTAAACGTATAAGATTCTAATATAGTGTCTAGTCAAGAGACAAGATCAGTATCTGGTCACGAAACTGTCAGTATCTAGTCAAAAAACTAGATTAGCAGTCGAGAAGCTAGATCAGTAAATAGTCAAGGATCAGTATTTAGTCAACCTCCACTTCCGAATATCTTTTAAAAGTGATTACTATATACGGAAACCGTGGCTTGGCCTGTTTAGTTCCTTGTTAGACTCCCGGAAAAACATTTTAAAACTAATAAATCTCACACAAATCATTTTAATGTCATTAACTTTCAGAAAAAAATCTGGAAAGCCGAATACTATTGATAACCAACAACGTGGTGTACGGTATATAATAATCGGGCTTGAGCAAAAGAGATAAACCAATTTCTTGAAAAAAAATATTTAATCATTAATATCCTTCAAGGCGATTAATTCAGAAATAATGACATTAAAACCAGATACCACATTACTACGCCCTATACCAAAATTACGTAGTCTATATATGGAAAATTTTTATTGTAGAGGGCTACCACTACTGGTCTATAATATTTTTTAGTCCCTAATATCTTGCTTTATCTGCGTGCCAAATATCAGGGAATTAGCTTAAAATGTTTCAAAGATATTTCATATGGGTTCTCCTCGTTCCAAAAACGTTTTCCACTAAAGCCAATATCAGCGTACCAAATTTCATGAAAATTTGTTACGGTACGTTTTTTCTACTGAATCGATTTTGCGGTATTGAACACAAGACTTTTTAGGACAAAAATAAACACTTAGATCAAAACTAAGTTCTGCCAATCATTGTGAATATGAGAGTGTCACAAACAGACATCGGACTATGCTTAATCGTGTCAGATTCCATTTTCCTCATCACCACTTGTGGTAGGGAGTATAAATGTGAAAACCAGTCTGTTAAAGGAGTCACCTGGGACTAAGTATAAGAAAGAATTTAATAAAAATAGAAAATTCGCATGCAGTTTAAAATACTTAAATCTGTGATAGCAATTTAACTGTTTTTATTTAAAAACAACTTAAAGGTTTCTTCCCAGAATATGAAGAAACCTTAAAGTCTGAAAAGTTCTTAGTTTTAAAGTATTTTAATATATTCTGGCACTAATGACTTTAGTTCCGCATGAATATCTGTAAATGATTTCAAGACTATCTAATCCTAGTTCACTGTATCTTTTTTACAAATAAAGGTGAGAAGTTAGAAAAAGCGATTACCTTATTTTTATACCCTCCTCCACAAGCGATGAATGATTTAAAATTAATATTATCATTTCATATATAAAGCCGAAAAGGCTCCTAACTGATTCAATTTACTATGTATAACTGTTTGTCTTGTATCTTTATATACCCTCTACCACCACAAGTGGTGAAGAGGGTATATTAACTTTTTCATTTCATTTGTAACGCTTATAAAAATCATCTCAGACACTTTAATATATAAATATTCTTGCATTAAATCAAAATCTGAAGCGATTCGGGTATGTCTGTCCGTCTCCTCGTCTGTCTGCTGTTGGCTCGCTCGTATCCACAATAATTAATTAAATTTATTGTGAGTTTTTGCAACAGTTCTGAGAAGTTCGTTTTTAAAAAACGAGTAAAATCGGTTCAGTATGTTAAAAAATATAGACCGATATCTGATACAATCTCTAAGTTTAGGCAAAAATCGTTCGTATAATGGTCAATTATGAATGAACAAATTAAAACGAAATATTGCTATAGTATTACAATATTCATTATCGTCAAAATCGGATTAGTAGAAAAAAGTTATAGTCAAAAATATAACTAATTTTATAACTCATCAAATGTTCCGTGTTATACTTAAGAAAAATGTTTAGACATATTTTATACGTCTGTGGGTGTGTGTGTACAAAACATAACGTATTTAGTGCACAAGCATTTGTGGTGGAGGTTTTAAAAAATATGTTTATATATATTGAATACGTCTGTAAGTGTGCATGTATGAAACATAACGTGTTGACTTCACAAGCATATATGGTAAAGGGTATTGAAGATTCGGCATAACCGAATATATCATTCTTAATTGTTTTCTTTTTTTTAACTTAACTAATTTTATGCTAAAATATTGCAAATATAACGATCCATCTTTTATTTATATCTTTTTTATTTATCTTCTTTAATTTGTATTCGTTAATCACTTTTACACATCCAACGATAATATTTATTGACACCGAATTAAAACAAAATAAATTATCATCTCTATTTCTTTACTTCTGTACATCTTTTAGTGAAAGATAATGGATAATAAAAATTAATTTATTCACAATTAATAACCGGTATTTAGAAAAACAAATCAAATCAAACGACTTGATTTGATTTGATTTAAGTTTTACATACATGATGAATATTTTGAAAATATATAATATTTTCAAAATATAAACAAGACGAAACCAAAACAAAAGAGAATTTAAAAATCTTGTTTATAGTATCTGGTGGATGAATGAATAGAAATAAGTTTTATCTAATGAATACAACAGTTTGGACACACAGCGAAAAGAGAACAATGGAGATGAGCAATTAAATATGTGTGTGTGTTCAATGATTTTTTTGTTGTTAAACTGTTATTCGGTGTTTTAAAAGATCTGAGGAATATATGGGCTTTTGATTAAAGCATGTAAAAAATGATATTTATAAAATGTATATAAAATAGCATAATACAATAGTGTTATTTTCGCTTGAGAACAAAAGTTTTTCTATATTATGAAATTTCACTTTTTTATACACCAAAATATTTGTGAAATATTCTAGGTTATTAGGATAAATAAAAGCTTATTGTTCAAGATATTTGTTTACAAATAATCTGAGATATAAAAAAATTGTATAAATTATTTTTGAAGCAAAAGAATGCAAAAAATTTAAACATTCTCTAGATTTATAGATCAAGTTTTTTTATTTAAATTAAATTTTTTATAGATTTTTTTATACATAATTAAACTATTTTTAAAATTCTAGTTGAGGTATATTATTTTATTTCCGAATATGGTTTTAATTCTATTTCAGATTTAAGTTCAGATTCTAGTTTAGATTCTAGTTCAGATCTAGAACAGATTCAAGTTCACATTCTAGAATATATTCTAGCTTAGATTCTAGTTCAGATTCTAGTTAAGATTCCAGTTTAGTTCTGGTTCAGTTTCTAGAACAGATTCAAGTTTATATTCTAGTTAAGATTCTATTTTCAGATTCTAGTTAGTTCTAGTTCAGTCTTAGTTCAGTTCAAATTTAGTTCTAGTTCAGTTCTAATTCATTCTTTGTTCAGTTTTAATTAATTTATAGAACAGATTCAAGTTCACATTCTAGTACAGATTCTAGTTAAGATTCTAGTTTAGTTATAGTTCATTTCTAGTTTAGTTCAAATTCAGTTCTAATCATTCCAGTTCGCATTCTAGTACAGATTCTAGTTAAGATTTTATTTCAGATTCTAGTTAAGATTCTAGTTTAGTTCTAGTTCAGTTTTAGTTCAATACTTATTCTATTCTAATACAGTTCTAGTTCAATTCTAGTTTAGTTTAAGTTCTAGTTTTGATTCTACCTCATCTAGTTTAGATTCTATTACATATTCTTGTTCAGATTCTCCTTCATGTTCTCGTTCAGATCTAGTTCGAATTCAACACAATTTGTTTTTCATCTCTTCTTCTATTTTACTCCTCTATTTAATTTTACCATTTTCAGTATATATTTCTTAATAAGTTGTTATCTTTTCATTCTGGAATAACTTACATCTACATGCTTTTTTCTTTTTAATCCCCAAATAAATACAATTTCACATTATCTCCCCTTTAAAATTGCTGACAAAAATATTTTCTAACTAAATTTTTCCATTTCACTATTGTTTTCATAAAAAGACAGTTGTTTTCTATATAAAAAAATATTTTTTTGTTGAAAAAAAGTTAAAAGTAATTAAATAGAAACACTTAAGAAGAACTAAAACTAAACAAAAAAATCAACAATCAAACTAAAAATAAAACGACAATACAAACTTTATTCCCCAATTAAAGCTTAAGCTTAAAACAGTATTAAAAAGGGAATTTAGTCAAAATAAAACTGCTCAATGTTCAAAAGCTACCAAATAGTAGTTCATTAGGAAAGAAGCAGATATAGTGATTAAGCAAAAGAGAAGATTATTTATGGATGTAATAAACAATTGTAAATTACAGTATTTTTCAGTTTTTAATTCATGTGATTATGTTAACAATACGTTTAATTATGGAGTAAAATAATTGAAAAAAAACACATTATTTAAATCCCTTATTAAACTATATTTTATTATGTTAATATTAACAAGAAGATTTTTTTTTGGAACAAATATTAAATATTTATCTGTAGCAAAACATAAATGCAATGTAAGCATTGCTTTTTTGCAATACATTGACAAGTAAATTTTACAAACAGTAATGAAAATAAATATAGCAATAGGAACGAGACGACGCAAGCATTAACAATTCGAGGAATTTGACTTAATTATTTTCTCTTATATAGGGGTACTAACATTAGGGCATTTTAAATAAATTCTGACAGAATTTTATATAAATCTGAAACTTACAAAATGATATCACAATATCAACATTTACTGAGATAAAATGTTTGCGGGTTTGGACTGATTACAAATATTCTTAAAATATCTTTACATTTTTGATTTTATGGAGCTTGAAACTTCTTTGGGAAGGACTTTTGTATTTAAGCTATCTAAAACTGAGGACCGAATACTACCAATTTCAATTGCCTTTGGTATACTATCTGTAAAGTTGCAATGATAATACGGAAAGATAGACGGATGGACAGACAGAAAAAATGGTAAAAACAACACCATTTTTTCTTTATATTAAAAATTTAGTACAAGCGCGTAATCTGTTTAAGTTCAGACTCCATACTCGACATTTATTCAGCTTTTAGTTTAGGTTTAATTTCAAATTTAATTTTGATTCTAATTTAGAATTAAGGTCCAAATCTAATTCAGAACCTCTTTCATATGTTAGTTCAGAATCTAGTTCTAAGCTCAAATAAAACTTTGTTTAGATCTATTTATCAATTCAGATTAGACTTTATTCACATTTACATAAAATTTCTGTAGAGTCTAGCCGTAGCTCAAATTGTAATTCAGATTGAAGCTCTAATTATAATTTAATTTCTAATTCATATTATAGTTTAGTTTAGTTTAGATTACAGTTCAAATTTATGATCTGAATTTAGCTCAAATTCTAGTTCAGATTCTGGATCTAAGTTCAAAATCTTGTCAAGATTTTGTTACTGATTCCAGTTCTAGTTCAGATTCTAGTTTAGTTCTAATTCAGATTCTGGTTGAGATCTAAAATTAGATTCTTTTTTAGATTTTGGTTCACATTTTTAAGTTTAATCTTTGTGCCGACTTTAGTTAAGATTCTGCTTTAGATTATAGTTCCAATTGCAGATCAGAATCTTATTTAGATTCCAGTCAAGATTCTTTATCAGAATCCAGCTATGATTTTAACTCAGGTTCTGGATAGGTTTTAGTTTAAGTTCAAATTGTTGTCAAAATTTTGGTTTAGATTCAGATTAAAAATCTGATTTTAGTAAATATTCTAGTTCAGACTTAACCCATGACTCTACTTCAGTTTCTAGTTCAAATTTCAGTTAAGATTTCCACTCATATTATAATTCACACTCTTATTATTCTGCTTCAGCTTATTCTACTTTAAGCTGAAATTATAATTCAGTCTATAGCTCTCTGTTCTAGTTTACATTCAATTCTAGATTCCAATTTAGATTCTAGTTTAGTTTAAATTAAGATTTTATACTAAAATTTAGTCAAGATTTTGTTTTGGATTCTAATTGGTAATCGAGATCAGAATTTATTATAAATTTAGTTCAGATATTAGACCAGAATCTGATCAGATAATAATTCAAATTCTGATTAAGATTTTAGTTGAAATTTAGATTGATATTCATGTCTAAATTATGTTTTAGATTCGGTCTCGAATTTAGTTTTAAACTCACATTTTATTTCATATTTCAGTTTAGATTCAGGTTCAGATTCTGATATAGATTCTGGTACTGATTCCGTTACAGATTCTGGTACAGATTCTAGTTTAAATTCCATTTAAGATTTTAATTCAGATTATGATTCAAATCATTTATGAGTTCTAGTTATCATTCTAATACGGACTATGTTTTTTTTTTCTAATTTGTATTTCGATTCAAGTTCAGTTCCATTTCCGATGTCAGATTCGAATTTAGTTTCGATTGTGGGTCAGAATCTGGTTAAGATTTTGTTGCAAATTCTTGTCAAAATTTTGCTTTAGATTGAGATTCAAATTCTGATTTAAGTTCAATTTTTTGTTCAGAATTCAATTAAAGATCCTAGTAAAATTCATGATCAGATTAAAGTTTAGGTTCTAGTTCAAGATTATGGATAAAACTTCAGCTCAAATTTTTGTTAAAATTTTTCAGATTCAGATTCTAATTCTGATTTAAGTTCAAAACCAAGTTTAGATTTTACCTTTTTTTAGTTATACTGATTCAGATTTTGGTTCAAAAGTTGTACAGCTAAGTTTCTATATTTATTTCTAGATTCAGTTCTGTTACTAGTCCAGTTTCTAATTCAAATTTCGAGTCTAATATCGATGTTTTAGATTTAAGTTCATATTCTTCTTAAGATTTTAGTTTAGTTTTCAGATTTTAGATTGTCTAGAATTAATTACATTTATTATATTTATTTGATCACTGTAGTGCTATAATTCTCATCTTCCATTTTTACATTAATTACCCCTACAAATTTCATTGCATAAAATATCACAAAAATTTGTTATATTACAATTACATACTTTAATGACAGTAATTTTAACACAGTTCAAATGCTGGTTTACCTCATTTATCAATGGGCTGGAAAAAGCACTAAAAGCGATTAAAAATTGTAGGACAAGAGAAAACAAAAAATCACAAATATAAGAATTTAAGTTACAAATATTGGAATACATGTGTGTGGATTGTGTTTAAGATATTAAAGAGTTAAATAGGGATTAACCTTATGGCAAATATTGTCATTTCAATGATAATAGAAATTTTATTTTTATATATTAACATACTGATAGGGAACTTTAATAATGGGTTTGCTTTACATTGAATATTTGTACTGCACATTGGGATAGAATTTTGTCAAATTATGATAATCATAAAAATGCTATTAAATATTCTACTTTTTATACATTCTTTCCCATTGTATACTTAAATGTGTTTGTTTTCACACTCTAACAGCAATCACAGAAAAAAAACAATTGCATAACTAAAGGCGTTACATTGCTTGTATGTACATGTGTTAACAATACTATTTTAACAAATACAATATCACACACACAAACAATTGAAACTCACACTATGTGCATTAAACTTTCTCTCATTAATACTCACTCACACACATATCCTTACTCACTTGTATATTTACACTTAAATAAACAAGAATTGCTGTAATAAATGGCAATTAAAATTGTAGCAACATTGTTACAACAACAACAATTGCTACAAACCAACCAACAATAACAACTGGAAATGAACGTTTTGGGAAGAAAAAACAAACAGAGAAGAGAACAATTAGAACAACTCTTTTGACTTGTCGGTAATTGTCGTTGTTGTTTTGTGCTTTTTATTTCTTTCCTTTCGTTAAGTAACAACAATAGTTTATTGGCCCTTTTGTTGCAGAAATAAAGAAAATAACAAAAAAAGTAACAACAATTGCTATTAAAAAACAAAAACTAAAAACAATAGATTTCTATTCCCTTTTAAACAAATGTTTTCCCTTTTTTATTTTAAATTTTTTTTCAATTGATTTTTTTCCAGGCAATAAAGAGATAACATTTCAATGTATTAAACGTTTTAACACACATACACACTTAAATTCACTGTCTGTGTGACTATTGCAATAATTGTTGTTTTAAAATTTTTTCCTGTTTTTATTGCCACAAATATAGTTTTTATACCATTTATCGCTATAAGTGGTGAAGAGGGTGTATTAACTTATCATCTAAGACCCTTTAATTTATATATTATTGCATCAAATCTGAGTCGATTTAACTATCTCTTCTCACATCCACGATAATTGACAAATCTCAAATCACAATAATTTGGCTTGAGTACTTGTTACAGTAATGAGAAGATTTCTAAGCCAGAAAAATCGGTTCAGTATAATAAAAGATATAGACCGATATCGGAGAAAACCTCTAAATTCAAGCGAAGATCTTTCGTAAAATTAATAAAAGCGAGAAATGTTAATTATAAATCGACAAATTAGATTGAAATTTTGCCATAATATAAAGTTATATGTACTTCATGTTCAAAAATCGGTTCAGTAGGAAAACAGTTATGACCAAAAAATATAACTAATTTTATGACTCTTAAGTTTCTTGTCTTATATTTTTAGAAAATACCTGTACATGTTTTACACGTTAGTAAATGTATGTATAAACGTGTATTCCCTACTCTTTTAATTACACTTATACACCAGCAAGTTATTCTATTGTAAGTGTATGTGTGTAACTATAAGTGTTTGTGTATTTAATAGCTTGTTAGCCTAAGTATAGCATATTTTTAGGTATTGCCAATATGAAGTTAATACTGCAGCACTTCCTTTTCACATATTTCTTTGTATTGTGGTGATTACGAAAGTAAAGGTGTTTGCACATGTATAAGTGAATTTGTTTAAATTTTCATTTGTTAGACAGTAAGTTAATTAATGAATTGATTTCAGTAGATAAACTGTAATTTGTTTCGAATTTAGGAATCGAAAAGTAATTTATAAAATTAATCTTTTAAAGAAAAATTGACATTCCGAAGAATATGAAAAAAAACATTTTCAATAAAAATTTAAATTCTTGCTGAATATTTCATTTTTGGCGAAAAACATCCTTTTTTTGGAATATGGAAAATTGAAAAGTTGAAATTCTTTGTTATCTCAACGCCACAACTTTTGTCGTAAATTAAAATTTTTATAAATAAATTGAATTTTTCGAAAAAGAAAAAGACAAAATATGAATTTTTAGTAAAAATATAATTTTTATGAAAATCAAAATTTCTGGTTAAAATATGAGTTTTTAGTAAAAAGGAAAATTTTCGGTAAACTTGTGAATTTTAATTAAACTTTTGGAGAAAATGTGAATTTTACGTAGAAATGTGATCTTGAGTAAAAATGAGAATTTTGATTAATTGAAGTGAATTTTTAGTATTAATGTGACTTTTTGGTAAAAAACGCGAACTGTTTGTGAAAATGAGAATTTTTAGGAAATGTATAAGTTTATTTATCCATTTCAGTTAAAGATATGAACTATAGGTGAAATTTGGGATTTGCGAAAATGTAAGTTTTTAATAAAAAATTTAATTTTTAATGAAAAATTTAATTTTTGTATAAAATTTTTGTGAACAATTTTATTTTTTATCTGAACTAGAATTTGAATTTAATCTGAACTAAAATCTTAACAAGCACCTTAATTTGAATAAGAAACTGAATTAGAATCTGAGAGAACCAGAACTGCACTGGAATTTAAACTAAATTTAAATAAGAATCTGAACTATGATCTGAACTAGATTATATACTATAATCGGAAGAAGTATTTGAACTAGAATCTGAGTTATAATTTGAATTGGAATCTTAACTAGAAATTTAGCCATAATTTGAATTAGAATATAATATAAAATGGAATTTGAACTAAAATCTGAACAAGAATCTGAACTCTATTCTTAACTAGAACCTTAACTAGAATTTGAACGAGAATCTAAACTGTGAACCTGAACTATGATCTGTGCTAGAATATAGACTATAATTTGAACAGGAATCTGAACAAGAATCTCTGCTTTAAATAGAATTGAAATCTTAACTAGAACCTTAACTACAATTTGAATTG
The DNA here is from genome assembly GCA_004302925.2 of Cochliomyia hominivorax. Classification (NCBI taxonomy): domain Eukaryota; kingdom Metazoa; phylum Arthropoda; class Insecta; order Diptera; family Calliphoridae; genus Cochliomyia; species Cochliomyia hominivorax. The sequence goes on along the minus strand of PYHX02000158.1, from coordinate 83,340,159 downwards.
GAAAAGAATATAAATTAGAGTTTGAACTTAAATCCGAACTAGAATTTGAACTAAAATTTGATTTAAAATTTTACGCAATTACCTACCATAAATAGAGTGAATTTACATGAAATTTTTTACAGTGCAAGATATTCAACATAATCTTCTATCTCAAAATAAAATTCGGCTTCATGATTCAGAGATTTTAAGTTGTGGAAAGGTATGAGTATTAAGGGAAAATGACTTAAATTTTTATTATAATATAAAAATATTATATTATTGAGTTACCAAACTCTACAAGAGCTTTAATAAAAGTGTACAAATTTAACAAACGTTTTATTAACTAGAAGAATAATTAAAAATATAGAAAAAAATTGAGCTTAAAAAATTATAATCAATTTTAAATTAGCAGTAGTTGTGCGATGACAAATATTCGAAAAAAGTACAATTGTACTTTTTTAATTTTATAAACTGTCATCTGTTGTTTAATTTTGTAGTCAATTGTTTAAATCATCAATAATTCCAATATATAATAAAGCTATTTTTATGGTTTTAAAACAGTTAGATGATATTAAAAAAAACTTTTGTAGAGTTTTTCATAAGCTTTATTAAAGTTTACTATTAAAGCTTAGAATTAAATTTAACAGCAGAATATAACAGAAAATTATTTAACAGTAAAGATTGTGAGACAGTACTTAAAAAGCTGTTTTATTATTTTTAAAAGCTTTTTTAAAATCATGAAATTATGATATTATATCATCCTGTTTTATAGTAAAATATTTCTATCAGCTTTAAAATATCTCTTAAGGAATAAAGGCACTCAAGAGAGAAAAACAACAATATACTTACAGCTCAATAAAAATTGTCTGGCACCAACTTCAACTATAAGGTATGTGGTAGTTGGCCTCAAAAGTGTGTCATGTGTCATGCGATCAGAAAAAAATAATTGTTGGGTGTTTTCATTACACGGCTACTAGGGCGATCAGCCCGGTTTTCAGTAACCGATTTTAACCAATTATTTTAGTTAGGTCGGTTTCGGTTTTAATCAAAAGGTCACATTGAAGTACTGGAAACTTTCCAGTAGGTGAGGCATTCGCTAATAATTTCCCCAATATTGATATGGAAGAAACTGGATCTGAATCTAAAGATCCAAATAGTAATGGTTCTGCATATAACTTGGAATATGAATGAAATAATAATATTAAAAATTCATAAATCTTATTTAAAACAAATTCTGTTGAAGAATCGATCCGGAAAGTTTGAAATCTTACTCAATATTTCTACAATTATATATGCTCTAAAAGCATACTGAATTATAGGTATTTTTTAATGTCAAATTATATAGAAACATAAAAAACAGTTAAGAGCGCTATAATCGCTAAACCGAATCTTTTATGCCCTCCATCACATAAATATTTGTATAATGTTTCAACGACATTAAAATGGACTAATACACTCGAATACAACTTACACATATACACTCCAATAAGAAATAGGCGTGTCTTGAAATAGTAATGGGACGAGTTAAGCTTTACATAAATGTTAAATTATTTCAATCTGATAAATAGTTTTTACAAAATTTGCATATGTTTTTCGTCATAATTATGAGGTTTTCTCAGATATCGGTCTGGCTGGTTTTAAACTGCTTAGGAAAATAACAAACAATCTGGTAAACTTTTGTTGAATTTGGATTATTGTAGTGACCGAGGGAATTTTTCAACAGACAGACGTATATAGTTATACTTTATGGGCTCTTAAATGATTCTTTTTGGAATGGCAAAGATAATATAACCACTATCACCACATGTGGTGGTGGGGAGGGGGATTGTCATAGAAATCTATAGTTCGATATATGAACTGTTTTTTAATAAACTTTTTTATTTTGGTAAAAGCCAGTTAATTGGTTGTAATAATAACCAAACTGAAATTCATTTATATTAAATTAAAAATTTTTGAAGAAACCGAAAATCGGTTTCTAAAAAATGTCGAGATATCGATCTCTATAACCAAATGTGCGCGATATAAGAACTTGGCAGAAAAATAGCTAAATGTGACTAGAGGAAGCTTAGTTTTGATTAGATTTTCCGCCAAAGTGATAACTTGTAACACAGGAAACAACCCGTAACTTTAAACTGTAGAAATTATATTTAATAAATTTACTTTTTTTACTGAAATATTCACCCTGTCGTAATAAGGGACAACTGGCAGAAAATACTTTTTTAATGTTGTCCTTACATATTTAGCTTTATTTAATGTAAAATTTAAATTAAAGAAAAGATTTTAGAATTAGAATAGGACTTGAGGGAATAGCTGGACCCTAAGTTCATCCAAATGTTTATTCAAGATAAGATTTCTTCATAAAATATAAATTATAAAGTTCAGCAGAAAATGATTTTATAAGTGATAAATGTAGCCACCTTATTGGATTAATATTACTTATTACCAGATTCATACATATCCATAGTTATTGCAGCAATACTTTTCTGAATTTTATAGGAAATCGGGACCATATGTAAATAAATTAGAACCTTAAAAAGACGAGGTAAAAATCGATTAAAAATTCATTTCGACTTGAATATCTTAATAGGAGATAACCTATAAATATAAGTTTATTTTAATAGAGATTTATTAGAAATTTCGACATACAACATTTCCAATTCATAAATAATTTTTTCGCGAATTTTTAAATTAAATCAACTTTATAGGGTCAATCACTACACCCTCATAGTCCCTTGAACTCCTCCCCATTAACTCCAAAATACCTAAACTCCAACCATATGAAATTTCAATAAGATATTAAAAACGGTAAAAAAGATTAAATTTAAATTATTTTCAAAAACTTGAAATGTGATGAATTTATATAAGGGAACATTGACTTAGATTTTTGATAAAGTTCAAAAATAAATGTACTTTATAACCGATAGCGCAACAATGATTATTTCCTACTATACACACCGAATTAATTATTTAATATACGCTCTGTAAACAAGTGTTGGTGTATGAACCATCAAACACCACACAACACGATCAAAGTGCAAATATTTTTTTCTTTGAAAACATAGTTATTTATATCAAACTATTGAGACATTTCTTTATTTGTATGTACACATAGTTGCAAACGTCAAACCAACAATTTAGTATAAATAGCAAACCAGTTTTTATATGCAAATATTTTCTTTAATAGAATCAAAGTAAACAGTCGTCTTAAAATAGTTGCGTACAATTGAATGTTAAACTTAAAGAAACTGCGCATGCGTTAACATATGTATGGTCTTATGTATTGTACAAACAAATGTTGTTTCAAGAAACTTTTTCAAACTCTTCAAACAATGTATACGTATATTTTTTATTAGTATAATAAACATGTTGAATATGTATAAACAACACACACGTTGGCCGTTAATAATCAACATACGAAATCGTTATTATTTGTTGACAAACATGTTGGATGTTGTTTTACCAAAATAAGTGTTCAACTGGGATGAAAAAGGTTGTAAATAAATTTGCTTTAATGTTGCATTGAAACATTTTCAAATGAACCAGCATAGTGGTGAAAAAAGTTTCTTTGTAGTGGTAATAATTCGTCATACAAATAAGATGTTGTTGCAGAAATTTGAAAGTGTATACGAATTTTTAGCTTTAATGACACAATAATCTAATCTTACTTAAAGTATGGCTATGAAGCAAATAAATAACATTTATATTTCACAATTTAAATTATAGTAAATCTTTGAACCAACTATTTTTGTTATACAAATATTCACGTTTAGGTTCGAACAAGTTGCATGTTAATACAAAGTGTCCACTAAAATTAACACTGAATTTCATTTTATTTATTTGAGTTTGAAGGGATGGGTTGATGGTAAATGGATAAAATATAGGAATATATAGAAAATAACTAAATTAGACTACTATAGCGCATATTTAGTGTCAAATAATATTTTTATTAAATCAATTAACACTTTACTAAAAATTGTGTTTGTATATCATTTTATTTATAACTAAATTTTACAACTTTCTGCCATCTTTGAAGGCATTTTCTTATAAATGCAATTTAGTTTTTCAGTTTCTATGTCATTAAAAATGGGTAGATGATCCTTTGTTGTGGGAATATGGTTTGCGATTGATTAACAAACCAAAAGACAAGAACACTTACCGCAGCATTATCTTGCAAGAATATGTAGTCCTCATCAATTTTTCCCATTCCAGCAATTCGTTACAAATTTGATATTCATTTTTGTTGGAAGAAAAGAAATTTTAGATTTAATAACTACAGAAAATGCTTTTCAAACCATAAAACTAATACTTCCGGAATTAAGTTTTGACAAGCGAAAATTGCTTAATAGTATGAAGTATGTGCTAGAATCATCTTAATTAAGTTATTTTGCGGCGAATAAAAATCCTTGTTCCATTCTGCTGCATCAGACCATCCTTGATCATGAAAATATTTATTTTAGATCTTTTCTTGAGTGAACAGAAGAGTTCCCTGGGCATCCTTAAAATTTATAGGAAAATAATTAGGCAGTAAAATTGAGATATTGAAATTTATTTTATTTTTGTTAATTTTTGTAAAAGCAATTTCCGCATCTGCATTTAAACAAATGTTCCATATTAAATAGTAAGAATGACATTTGATCACATGAATAAGACAAACATCATCACTAAAAAATACTGTTTAGTTGCGTCTCATTAAAAAAAATTAGCTTTACTTTTGGAAGAGAACAACAACGTTAATACAGAAACAGGGAAATCAAGTAAGAATGCTATATTCAGCTATGCCGAATCTTCAATACCCTCCACCTCAAATGCGTGTAAATTAAATACATGATGTTTTCTACATAAAAAGTCACACAGACACAACCAATATATAAAAGTTTTTTTTAAATATAACATGAGTCATAAAATACGTTACCTTTGCACTTAAAGATTCTCAACTTTTAAAGCAAAAGTAAGTGAAATTCCATATGAAGTTAAATAATTATACACAAACGTAAAAACTTATTAAAGGATTGAGATTGAATAATTCTTAACACACATTTTTCATAAAAAATGTTTAATGCAAAAATTATTTGATATTTTTTGTTTGATCGAGTTACCCTGTGTGTTTAAAATTAGTGATCACAAAAAAGTGACTACTAAAATTATTAAATATTTTCAAGGAAACCAAACTTGGCTCTATAAAAAGTCTGTCATCAAATTGTTTCCAATGTAATTAAACAGTGCCAAAAGAACTTGTTTGTTAATCTCATCGAACCCCAAAATCATATGTATAGACTAAAATTGAAAAAATCCACTTTTATTGAATTTATTAAATTTTTTATTAAAAGTTTGCAGATCCTTTTTATATATAACCAACATAATCATAATGATCCGATGAATAATCACCATATGAAGGATAATTATATGAAAAACTATAAGACTCAGCATGTGATTCCGAATGACTTTGCGTTCCAAATTGTGGAGCAGCAGCAATTAGCCACATTAGAGACATAATAAAAACCAAAGAAAATATTACTTTCATATTTAAAAAATTTAAGTTTTAATTAATAATTAATCAATAACTAAACACTTTAAAAGACTTAACTAAAAATGTTTAGAATTTGCTTAAAATTCCATTTAAATATAAAATATGTTGCATAATCTGAAAATATATACGTCAATATTAGATCAATAACAGTTGTTTAAATATTTGTAAAAATAGGCGTTAATTTGCTAAAATAACAATAATTAAATAATTAAGTTAATAAGTTGGTTGTCATGAGAACTGATGCGATCAGTTTACTTGTATTATAGAACTATTGACTCTATACTTAACTCAGAGTTCAGTTTTCGTTTTAGTAGATTTAGTTAATCAATTTTTTTAGTTTATTGCAATTAAAGCTTTATTTTTAAAGCTCTTAACAGTAAAAGCTTTCTTTAAGTGAAAATTTAAACTTTTACAGAAATACTACAGATACAACATTACATAAAATGCTTACCTGACAACTGTAAAAGCTATTTATAATACATAACATAATGTTTATATATCAAACTGTTATTGGAATTTTATTAAAAGCTGTTATAAAATATCCCATGAGAGACAATATAAATACGTCATTGATAAAAAACATCTTTTAAACCCAATCCAATGACATCTGTTAATCTATCTGCCTGTCTGTTCATCTGTTCTAAACATTATCTTGTCCACAATAATATAGCGATTTCAACTAAATTTGACCTAAATTTTTCCTACACTGAACAAAATGTTACAGGTAATAATTACGAAAAATTTTCGTAGAAATTTAAAGAAAACAAGGTAAAACAGATGGAGCCGGTGAAGCCCATAAACGTAAAAAACAATTTTGGTTATAAATAGCAGTTACGAAAAATTAATGAACTACCCTCGTTATATTTTATTCTTTGACTAATTCTAAAATTTGCAGTATATTATGATTAGACTAATATTTATGCGAAATTTAAGAGTTGAAAAATAATTTTTTTGGAGGGTTACCTAGAAGAAATTATAGACCGATCCTCGTATAATGTTGCGCATAAATTTTTGCTTTTATTTATATTAATTTGACCAGTATATGTGAGATTAATGTCCTTCAAAGTGATATTTGGAAGGGTTCCTGTATGGAACATGTGAAAAGTAATGAACTGACCCTCGCATAATTTCGCACATCATTTAGTAATATCATAATACTTATTTTTCGCCGAATTAGCGTTATATTTTGGACTTTTATGAGTTCAGAAATTCATTTCGGTAGCACATTTTTATGAGAGAGGTACCCGAAATATTAGATCTAACAAGTCCAATTTCAATAGGCTTTGTTCTTGCGCAAAAGTAATAACATATAGAAATTTTCATCACATCTCAAAAATTGTGACCCGTAAAGTGTTCACAACGTTTATGTGGACAGCCAATCGGACAGACGGACGGACGGAAGGACTTCGTAAAATCGATTCAGAAAATGTTTCTGAGTCGAAATGTATACTTAAAGGTGAATGTAGCACTATTTATCTGTATGTTATAAACATTAGTATAAACGCAAAATACCTTCACCACCGTAAGTGTTTGGTATGAAAAATAATAACAGTTTTTTATTCCAATTAACATAATTTTTCTTCAAATTGAAGAATTTTCTTCAAATATACCAAAGATATTTAATCAGATTTTTTTTTGTAAAAAGTGTTATTGATTGAATAAAATTTTGTTAAAAAATTAACGAAATATACGTTATATCAACAGATATTTAGAAATCTTAGAAACCAGGGATTCTTCTGGCCTTTGGAAATATTGTTCCATAATAGAACACAGCTATTTCAGTTAAAAAACTTTTTAAATCCTTAACTCTTACTTGTTATATTTTCAAAATCTAAAAAAAATTGTCCCAATCCTAAACGAATTTCATTCAGAATAAATGATTCCGTACAAATTTCTTAAAAAAATTACAAGTTCTGGAACAATAATTTTTTTGACAAATAAATAAATAAACAATTAATTAATTAAATAAAAAATATTTTATTTCCAGGCCTTGACTAGCAAAGAGCATGAGGCTTTATAAATCCACTCACACCTTCAGAGCGCATGTGGTTGCAGAATTATCGCAAAAAATTTCGTTATAAAATTTCGTAAAATTTTTATGCTGAAAATCGAAATTATAAAATGGGGACCAAAAGGGGAATTTTTAAAAAGTACACAAAACGTCACAAGGAATTGAAAAGTCCCCATTTGCGACTAAAGTAGCACCAACGGTAACAATGTCCACAGCGTTTTCAAAGCGATTTATTTTTATAATTCTGTAACTCCTTTACCGTTGGAATTGAGGTGTTTTGGAGTTGATTTGGCCATAGCTTCACCGATAACAGCTTTAAAAAATTCAAACCCAAATTTGGCATCTCAAAAAACCATTTATGAAGTGAGATAAATAATTTTTTTGATAAACCTCTGTAAATCTCTATAAAAACCTTGCGTACACACAGAGAAAAATCAATGTAAAATTAACTAAAATGTAAATAATTTAGCTTTTTTCAGTTATGATTTTGCTTTATTGACAAAAAGTGGTTATTTAATATTGTTTCACACTAAATATGGCTTTTTGAGAATATTCTGAAATTTTCACTATTAGAAATTTTAGTATTTAAAGTCGTCATATTGTATAATTTTATATATTAATAAAGAAAGATTCTAATAATTATAATAACTATTTCACCACAAACGCAAAAACATCCAATTTAAACTAAATGAAAAAATGTATTCAATCTTAAATCAACTATATTTAACGTTGATTTTGCTTTATGTTTTTTTCTGCTGTGTATCTCTTTACTAGTTCTTTCTAGACTTTTAAAGTAAGGGCGCTAATATAGGTCCCAATTTTTTAAATAGATTTTAAAATTTATTGATGGAACCATTTAAGATATGAATCCTTAAAAAATTATACTGACCTGAAATTGGATCTTTGAACGTTTTTTTTTCGAAAACTACGATAGATTTTTTTTATGAATTTTATAATTATTTTATAGATTTCTTAAAGGGGAATGAATGTAAACTAAGAATCGATAAACCGATAAACGGTATGAACTTTCTCAAGTTCTATAAAAAATACATAAACTATTTTTTTTCTTTATTAAGTGCTCAAATTACAAATCTGGAATCATAATTAAATTTTCGTTTATATATACCTTTTTACTTTACTTTACTTTACTTTACTTTACTTTACTTTACTTTACTTTACTTTTTTGTGCCATAAGAAACCCAATTCTGTGTAGAAACAAGTACCGTAGTAAGTAAGTTATTTTGACGCAATTGGTTTCTGGTATCATATGAGATATTTCAACACTTGTAAGAATTTCTTTAGGTTTCAATTTAGTCGATAGGAGTATAAATTGTCCATTTTATTTACCCATTTTCCTGGAGATGACACAACAAAAACTTGTGAAAATTGCTGAACGTTTTCGCGTTTCATTTATCCGATCTTCATATCATTTAACAATATAAATTGGATGTAGTATGAATTGAATAGTATATTATTATGATATTGTCGATCTACTTTTTCGTCTTTAGTAGTCAATGTTACATATTTTTCATTGCAGCATGATAAAGCTCATAGAGCCATTGTGTCATTCTTTGATTAATGCCAGCTTCATTCTGATAACATTACTCCTCTATTCTATATGTTGTTAACTCCTTTTTAATATCTAGGATATTTACAAAGTATTAAACATGGCTTTACCTCCTTCTCCTGGAAGCGAGGCTTCCACAATCGGTATATCATAGTTGACTTTCAGATCCAGTGAACGAGGCCAACTTACTGCTAAGCTCAGAGCCTCGCGCAGTATTCCACATAGTTGATCTGAATGAAATTTTAATATTTTGTCAGTATAGCAAACTGGTTCAAATCATTCGTCAATCTGAATCTTCATTAGACCATAGTGGTAACACATATGAGGGGTGAATGCCTTCGCCCTATGTTTTTGTTCCTTTATCTGATATTTTTGTCTTTTGTCGACTATTTTACCTATTCTTTTAAGGATGTCTGCTTTAGGTAGAAACTCAACTTCTATTTCTTTACGATCTGTGGTTCCATATAATTTATACACGCAGAGAAAAAATATGTATGCGGTAAACATAAACAGGAAGCATCATACTATTGTTAACAGATATTATAACCGTAACTAAAATATTTGTTTATTCGCTTTGTGATTTTGCATTGATAGAAATAGTTATTGTTATTACCATACAAAATACGCTTTTTTAAACTTAATTATCATTAACTTTCAAATAACTAGTATAAAACCCAAGTTTGGACTGCTTCCCATATATATGCATTTAATTGCATTCGGATCAAGAGAAATAAAAATTCTCCAAAAAAAAGTACTTTCAAACTCGAAAACTTCATTTTAATTTAGGAAATAAACTTTCACATAAATATAAATTGCGTAATTCTTATTGACATCCTTTTGACATTTACTCCTACATACACATTTAACAAAACAATTTTTATGTAGGACTTCTTCTCAAAAAATAAAAAAACATTAATTAAAATATATTTTTATTGTTTTGCAATATAACTTTAGTTGTTGTTTTTATTTATCCCACCAGTTGCAACATGTTGTCATTTAAATGAGTACAAAAGGGAGTATATTTAGTAATACTCTCTTTCTATAAGAGAAAATAGTAAAAATACTGGGAATTTTTTTGCCAGTTAAGGTTTTGTTATATTTGTTGTATTTCAGTAATAAATAAAGGTAAAGAAAAGTAAAAGTATCCTTTTATTGTTTTTGTAAAATTAAGAAATTTGTTGTATTCTAATTACGAAAACAAGGACATTGTCAATTTTTTGAGGGTAAAAGAGCACCAGATGAGGGCTAATTGAAATAGTTTTTTTTTTTTTTGTTTAATTATTTTTGATATGCAGACCAGAATGAAAGAATGATGAAAGAAATTTAAATAAATATCAATTAAATTTAAGCTAATTAAGTTTTTTTTTTGGTAGAAAATAAGAAATAAGAAAATTTAGTAAAATAAATAGATAAAATTTTAATTAAGTTTTATTACTATCAACCAAAATTGATAGGTTATGACAAGTAAATATTATGCTTTTAATAAGGGTTTGTTGTAGTTACAAATAAAACCTGAAGTTAGTTCAAGATTTCGATTCTAGTTCAGATTCTAAATAGGAAAATGTAGTTCAAATTAGAATTATAATTTTAGGTCAGATTCTAATTAAGGTTCTAGCTTAGCTTCAAGCTAAGACTTCAGTTCAAATTTTATTTCAGATTCCAGTACACATTCAAATTTAGAATCTAATTTGATTCTCTTGGATCAGACTCCAGTTTAAATTCTATTAAAGCTTTAGTTCAGATTAATAATCATATTTCAAGTCCCATCTTAATCTAGATTTTACCTCAGCTTCTAATTCTGATTTTCGTTGAGCTTGTAGCACAGATTCAAGTTCAAATTCAAGTTTAGAGCATGTCAAAATTCTAAGAAAGATTCTAATTCAGATTACAGTACAGCTTATTGATTATATGCTTGTTCGGATCATAATCCGGGTTCTAAAAATTCAGGTTCAAATTCAAAGAAGATCTTAGTTAAACATTTAAATCGAATTCTAGTTTAAATTCTAATTTAAAGTTTAATTCAGATTACAGCCAAGGTTCTATTTCAGGCTCCAGTTTAGATCTTATTTTAATTTCTAGTTCATATTCAAGCTCAAAAACTAATTCTAATCCTATCAAAGATTATAGATCAGAATCTATAATAGAATCTATCGGCTATTAGCCCAGATTCTAATGCAAATTTTAGCCTAGATTCAAGTTCAATTAAAGTACAAATTGCAGAAAAAATGCATGTTCAGACCCTATTTAAACTTGAAATCCTAATCCAGTTCATATTGCAGATCAGATTAAAATTCCTTGTCAAGTTGAGATCCTAGGTCTGATTTTAGTTTAGATTAAATTTCAGAACGTTGTTTAGATTTTAGTTATGATTATAGTTCTCTCCAATTGCAGCTCTAGTTCAGATTCTAGTTCATTTCAAGTTCAGTTTAGTTCTAATTAAGTTTTAGTTCACTTCTAGTTTAGTTCTAGTTCAGTTCTATTTAAGTTGTATTGCAGTTTTAGACCAGTTCTAGGTTAGTTCCAGGTCAGTTCTAGTCTAGTTTTAGATTAGTTCTAGTTCAGTTTTAGTTCAGTTCTAGCTCAGTTCTAGTTCAGTTTAATTTCAGTTCTAGTTAAGTTCTAGCTCAGTTCTAGTTCAGTTTAATTTCAGTTCTAGTTCAGTTTAATTTCAGTTCTAGTTCTGTTCTAATGCAGTTTTAATTCAGTTCTAGTGCAGTTTTAGTTTAGTTCTAGTTCAGTTTTAGTTCAGTTCAAGCTCAGTTCTAGTTTAGTTCTAGTTCAGTTCTAATTCAGTTTAATTTCAGTTCTAGTTTAGTTCTAATTCAGTTTAATTTCAGTTCTAGTTCAGTTCTAGCTCAGTTCTAGTTCAGTTTAATTTCAGTTCTAGTTCAGTTCTAATGCAGTTTTAGTTCAGTTCTAGTTCAGATTTAGTTCAGTTCTAATTCAGTTCCAGTTCAGTACTAATTTAGTTTCATTTCAGTTCTAGTTCAGCTCTAGTTTAGTTCTAGTTCAGTTCTAATGCTGTTTTAGTTCAGTTTCTAGTTCAGTTTACTTTCAGTTCTATTTCAATTCTAGCTCAATTATATTTCAGTTCTAATGCACTTTTAGTTCAGTTCTAGTCCAGTTTTACTTCAGTTCTAGTGCAGTTTTAGTTCAGTTTTAGTTCAGTTATAAAATAATAATCTCTTATAATTGTATTTTTGTATAATTTTAGTTACTTAAAGTCCTTGATGCATTAAGATAACTTAAAAATTCCTATTCAAAGAATCCATTTAAGAATTAATGGTTCAAATGAAAGCATCTTTGAGTGGAAATATGCGAGTTGTGTTAAGTCTTCATAGGTATGTGAGAGAGTGTATGTTTATATGATTATGGTTGAAACTCTAATGAGTTTTATAATATTAAATTTAAAAAAGGACTTAAATTCTATTTGTAGAAAGAAAATGTTGAAAAAGATTACTTTCATTGTGCCCGACCACAATAAAGACTTTCTTAGTGTTTTTCCACAATTTTTGTTTTCAATTTCTTGTTCTAAATAAAAATCTACCACAAATCAAGCAACAGGTTAATTAAGCTAGAAAATTTTGTAATTTAAATCAGTTGTTTAACCACAACATACGAACATAATAGAAATGAGCAAAAAAATCATAAAATGTACAAGGACATTTATGTGTTTGCTAAATACGTATACGAATATTTATGGAACAAATTAGGAAAAGAAAATATATTGGAAAACAGGGAAGGAGTTGTAAATTTAAAATTCAACACTCTCTTTCGGAATGAAGGCCCTTCTTAAATCCTGTATTTATTCTTAAATTTCTTAACGATTCATGTGAAAAACACAAATTACAAACAGAGAAGAAAAAATAACTATTTTCCTACTTGATTTCCACAAAAACCAACTAAACTCATTCGCACATTAATATTATTGAATGCCTTTGGGGATTTTCACAGAAGTTTAAAAGGAGTTAAAGCAAAATAACGATATAAAAACGTTTCGTATTTGGAAAAGGGCTGAAAACGAAAATACAATTCTGAAAAACAGCAACTAATGCTAATTCATGGCACGCTAAATTGATGGCAATAAACAGAAGGCTTGCAAAACAACAATAATAACAAAACTGTGCAATAACAACTCCAAACAATAATAACAATGATAACAGCAACAACAAAAACTTTATATAACATCAATTCCATCTACAACATCATATTTAGTTTTGTAGTCGTCACCGTCATCATCATCACCGTCATCGTGATCAGCATTACAAATATGACAACAGTCATTGTTTGTCTATGTATTTCTGGTTGCAATAGTTGCATTGAATACATGATTGCAAACTTGCATAATGACAAACACTTGCATCCGCACATACGTGTTCAATGTTTCTATAATGTGGGTAGTTGTAATGTGTATCCATGTGAATATGTATGTATGTGTTTTGATTGTATCTACATTTGCGGTTTTCTAAAGCCTACAGAAAATAAAAATTACTTCTCCTTTTTCATAGTTATTAAGAGTTAGGGAGAGGAAAAGTGTGTAACACTTTATCTCCAATTTTAAAACCAATAATCATGGCTTCATCTGCTAAACTAGGAAATTTATGAAGTTTTTCGTTAACGATAATTGTAAAGAGAAGAAATAATTTAGTTTTTTTTAATCAATTTTATTCTTAACAAAAATTTATAGTTTTAGAATTTTTGAACAAATTTTGTAATGAAACCGAACCAGAACTTGCATTTGAACTAGAACTGAACTAGAACTGAACTAGAACTGAACTAGAACTGTACTAGAACTGAACTAGAACTGTATTAGGACTAAACTAGAACTGAACTAAAACTAAATTAGAACTGAACTAGAGCTGAAATAGAACTGAACTAGAATTGGACTAGAACTAAACTAGAACTGAACTAGAACTAAACTAAAACTGAACTAGAACTGAACTAGAACTGAAATAGCATTGAATTAGAACTGAACTAGAACTGAACTAGAATTGAACGTGAACTGAACTGGAACTGAACTAGAACTGAATTAGGACTAAACTAGAACTGAACTAAAACTAAATTAGAACTGGACTAGAGCTGAAATAGAACTGAACTAGAATTGGACTAGAACTAAACTAGAACTGAACTAGAACTAAACTAAAACTGAACTAGAACTGAACTAGAACTGAAATAGCATTGAATTAGAACTGAACTAGAACTGAACTAGAATTGAACGTGAACTGAACTGGAACTGAACTAGAACTGAACTAGAATTGAACTAGAACTGAACTAAAACTGAATTATAACTGAACTTTAGTTTTAATTAGAATCAATACCTAAATTTAAACTAAAATCTGAACAGAAATTAAACTAAAATCTGAGTTAAAATATGGATGGGAACATGAACTTAAACATAAATTAAATATGAAGTAGAATTTTAACTGAAATCTACATGGAAATCTGGACTAAAATCTGAACTTATATATCAATAATAATCTGACAAAAATATACTGTATCTTAATCTGAATAAATCTATACTGTATCTATACTGTATCTTAATCTGAATTAAAATTCGTGGTGTAATCTTTAACAGAATCGGAACAATAAACTGAACTTTAATCTGCATTGTTAGTTTAATTGAAATTAGAACAAGTATCTGCACTAAAACTTTTACTTGAATCTGAAATCGAATCTGAACCAACTTCTGAACTAGATTCTGGGGTAGAATTTTAACTGGTAACTGATTAAGAAAGTTAACTTAAATTTAAATTACAATCTGAGGTAAAATTTAAACTTTAAGGTGAATTAGAATCTTTACTGGATTCTACAATGGAATGCGATTTAAACGTGAATCTTATCTGAAATCCGAGTTACGATTTTTGTTGGAATTTGATCAAACTTGTGAAGTAGAATCTAGAACTAGAATCTCATCGGGAATCTGCACAAGAATTCAAACTAAAACTTGACGAAAATCTTAACTAGAATCTGAGTTGAAATATCTAAGTGGAATTTGAACAATAATCTAAATTAGAATTTAAACAAGAGTCGTAACTGGAATTTAAACTAAAATGATAATTTGAATCTGAACTAGAATTTTAACTGAAATCTTAACAATAATTTTTAACAATCTTTCCATTCTTGTAAGAATTTTATTTAATTTTTATCATAATTTTCCTTAATTTCTTCCTAAATGATTGTGATTTTAATTTAATTAAAATTTTCTAATTTAGTTTATTTTCTCCTCCTTAATTTCTTCCAATTAAAACTATTTATTGGATTTTGATTTAATTTATTAGTAAACTAAAATTCTAAATTTATTTACCAAATTTTATAAAGTTTTCATTTTCCAAAAACTGTAACATTTTTTGTTAAAACTTGTTCCTGTGAAAACAAAAGTATTGTAGAACATAAACTAGAGAGAGAGAAAGACAGACAGACAGACAGACAGCAGAGAAAAAATAAGTTCACAAATACGATTCCTTTGTGTTTAGGTGTCAATTTAAAAGTTTTATCGTCACTTAACCAAATACTGTTATAGTCAGAGTAGTTTAAAGCTAGAAACTGTATATGTGTGTGTGGATGTATCTCGAGCTTACACTGGTTGTTTATATACTATTGAAATGATGCTGGAAACACTAAACTTTTTTCGGGTTTTGTTTATTAAAAAAAATTGAAAGGGGAAGGTAAACCAACTGTAACAAATGGAAATTATTAGCAACGGGAAGTTTTGTGATTAAATTAATTTTATTTCTTAAATTGACAAATATATAATTTCATTTCTTTTGGAACTTTTAACATTTTGATTAAGTTGATGATGGGCTTTCCTTCCCCTTAATATTTTGTAAAAAGTGGAATATTTTATTTCTATTTGACCTTTCCTATAAAAGCAATAACCATTAATATAGAAAAAAAACTTAATAACCGATATTGAGCTGACAATTGAATGAACAATTTAGGTTAAAACTAAATAATATAAAAGTTTTTTAAAGTTTGACAGTTTAAATTGTGGGAATAGAAATATTTTTTTGTTTCAGTTAAAATAAAAAGGTTTAAAATATTCTGAAATGTAACCTTATTTTAGTAATTTATGATATGAAAATGTGAAAATCCTTAATTGATATTATTGACATTCTATTCAATACCCAAACAATATCATGGGATGTCAAAAGGATATAATTCTATGATTTGTGTAGGCATAAAACAGGTTTGATTGCAATATGATCACAATAATCATAAAAATAAGAGTTCAATACCAAATTTGGAAATTCTCGAAAAAAAATTTTGACTCATTATTTTAGTCTCTTGCTTCAAAAATGCATTAACTATAATAGCAAAATGAATTACTACTTCAGACACGTCCAGAATCTAAACTACAATAAAAACTTAAATCAGACAAAATTTTCTGATCTGATCTGGAATTTAATTAAAATTAGAACATAAACTTGATTCTGAATTTGAGTTTGAATTTGAATCTGATCTAGAATCTAAATAATAATTTGAAATGTAATTTTTTTAAGGATCTAAACGAAATATTAAGCTTGAATCTGAATTTATTTTGGCCCGTCAAAATGGAGTTAAATTTCATTCCAAATTTAACTTAATTCTGAAACCGAATCTGGACTGAGATCTGAACTAGAATTAAGACTAATCAGAATTAGGTCCTTGACCAAAATATAAACGAGATTCTGAAACCGAAGTTGAATTGGAATTTTAATCTGATGTAAGATTAGAGCTTAAATTTGAACTAGAACAAGAATCTGAACTAAAATCAGAAAAAATTCTGGCCTTAATCTGTCCTTAACTGATGAACTGAACTGATGTCGAACAGAATCAGATACTAAATCAAAATATGAACCAAATTCTGAAATTCAAATCTTAAACTAAATTCAGCAAAATTGGAAACTAAAATCTGAAGGCCAAATTAAATTCGATTAATAACTTGACACTTAATCAGAATCTGAGCTTGATTCCGAACTTGAATTTGAATTGAACTCTATGTATTAGAATTTGAACTAAAACTGAAAAAGAATCTGAAACTAAAATAAAAAAATAAAACAAACTCGATTGTGAACCGAATCTGAAGTTGTTGCATTATAATATAAAACTCGAAGACGAATATTTACTGGGATCTTAAATAAATTCTGTATTCAGATTTGACATAGAACTGTTATCGAATCAGAACTAGACCCTGAATCAGAAACTGAACGAAATACTGAAATTGAATCTGAATGGGAATTCGATGTAGGATCTGAATTAATATATAAAATAGAATCTAAATAAGAATCTTCATTAGAATCTTATCTAAAATCTTAACTAAAATCTGAGCTAGGTCTAGTCCGAATTATAATCTAAATCTAGATTCTGAGCTAAGTTCTGAATATTATACGGAATAGTATCTAATAGCATAAATATATAATTCGAAAAAGGAACTACAGTTTTTATTAAAATTTTAATTGGAATCTGAATTCGAATTTTAATTAAAATCATAACTAGAATTTGAATTAGAATCTGAATTAGACAATGAGCTATTCGTCCAAGCTGGAATCAGAACAAGAATATGAACTAGAAGCCGAACTATGAACAAAACTCTATAATAAAATGTGAGGTAGCATTGGAATCGGAATGTTAACTTGAATCGGAACTACAATCTAATTTGGAATCTGATCTAGAAAGTAGAGCCTAAACTAGATCCTGAATTTGAATATAAATAACAATCTAAACACAATGAACAAGAATCTAAGCTTTTATCAGAACAACAACTACATTATTTTAAATAAAAATCTGAAGTAATAACTGCAACCAAATATTAACTTGTATTCAGTAAAATTAAAATTCGAGCTATAATTTGGACTTAATTTGAACTAAAATCTGAACTAGAATTTGAATTGTAATCTTAAGTTGAATCACAACTGGAATTTTATACAAAAATTAAAAATGCCTTTCAACGTCTTTCTTCAATTCATTTTAGATTCATCTATCCTGATTTTAAACGTATCTTAGTATTTTGACAATTAAGAATACGGTTTACTGATTTGGTGATATTATGCGCCAAGCTCTTGAAAAAAATTTTGCGTCCAACAGTGTTTTTTCTTCAACATCTCAAAGGAAGGAATTTTTAATATAAGATGCAATATGTTTAAAATTAGTTACATATCTAGAAAATATTTAGATAAATGTCTGAATTTATTAAATATCGATAGAATTAGCCCAGAACACTATTCCGGAAAGTGAGATTAAATCCCTTTCTGTGAAGAGTCCTTAAATGAGGACTATAGCAAATATGGCGAGATATTCATTAAATAATTAACGATGGCTTCAACTTAAAAATTCTTATAATATTAAGGCCTTTAAGGAGTTATACCAATCGATATTCGACAAGAAATTATTAAAGGGACGTAATATGGGCGCCAATTAATATAGCAAAATATGGGCGAGATTGGTCAAATTAATAATATATATTAATGATAGTTAGAAAACTCAAATTGCAATAGAAATTTATAATCTCAAACTGGTTTTTCAGGAAGGGAGAAGGTATAGCAAAATAAGTACCAAGATTGGTAAAATTAATGATATATTAAATTTAGTTAGGTAAGTCTTTGTGTCGAATTTCAATAGAATTGGCCTTTATTGAAAAGTTTTAAAAGACCAAATCCCTTTTCGGGAAGGGACATTACTTGGGAGCTATAGAAAAATATATACCGATATTAATGAAAATAATAATATATGTTCAAAACGGTTAGTAAATAATTTGTGCCATATTTTTTTTTATTAACTATAAATCATATTCCGGGAGGAAGCCTTATATGGGAGCCAAGTCAAATAATGACCCTAACATAATCTAGTATCTTTGAGTTATTGTTGTGTCAAAAATATTTACAGCAAATTTAGGAAAACTATTTTCAAAGTTGCGACCCATATGATACACAGACTTTTGAGGTGTATGAAAATTTTGCATATTTCGCCCTAAAACTTTTTTGTTTTTTGACAAACATATATATATGATGTATGTTTATGAAGTACATATAAGTGTGCACTATGGCTAAATTGTTGTTTAAATCAAATTACATTTTGTTTAAGAAATTTGAAAAGTTATGTTTTAGAATTTCGGGGATGTCTCAGATATTGGCCTATATCTTTTTAACTAAGAAACTGATAAAGCTGGTTTAAAATATATAACTGCTTAGGAGAATAGCAAATCGTGTGGACAAATTTCATTGAATGCAAACAATTATTCTAGACGTAAGAATGTTTCGAACAGACAAATAGACAGACAGGCAGACAGACAGACGGACGGACAAAGCCTAATAGACTCAGATTTGATATGATGCAAAATATTTAAAAACTTAAAAGAGCCTAAGATGACCCTTCTTGGCGTTACACATGGATTGACAAAGTTAATATATTAGGGTGGTGATGGAGGGCATAAGAACATGTTTCATAGTGATCTTTGTTGTCCGAATAAACATTCTTAAATTTTGTAATATTTTATTTAATTAAGCCTCCAAATTAAAATTAGTAAAAAAATATTATTTAATATTAATCTAAAGAACTTCCTTTTGCATTCTTCCTTTAAAAAGTGAATTTTATATTAAAATATTTAATTAAAATTGTTTAATTAAACCAAACGTTTGTGTTGCAAAAATTCCTAGAAATTATTCACTTATTTGGAAAATATAATTATAATTAAATAAAATTTCTTTTATTTTCCGAAATACTAAATTTCTTACTTTATTCATTGTTTGTCTTTGTATTCAGATACTTAAGCTTAATTTAAGCATTACTAATACATGCAAATAAAAATAAAAACAAATACTTATGTTTAAAAACTCAAATAATTAGTTTAGCATTTCCTTGCAATTTTTCTCTCTCTCTCTCTCTGTCTGTCTCGCTCTCTATCTCATCAAATACAATCAATCTTAAATATATAGTCAAGTGCTAATTGCATAAGTATGTGTTAGTAGAGTATTTTGTACGTATTATTGAATTTATCACTTAATTGATTAAATGATTGTTATAGTTTGATTCAGTGTAGAAATTATTGAGTAAAATTGATAAATGAATTGTTGTGGGGTTAAACTAAAGGGAAACAATCCAAAGGGAATTACGTATAAGCTTTTTTATATAAAAATAAATTTCTAAAACATGAAAGCTCCATCTAGAACTTGAACGAAACTTGAGCTGTTAATAATAAGGACTGAAATCAAATCTGAATCTAAATGTGAATTTTTGTATTGAAATTGGGATCTAAATTTTCAACGAACTTGAATTGAGCTTCAACTGAAATAGAAATGAACCACAACTGCAAATATTTGAAATAGAGTTTTAAATTTAATTCGAACTAGAACTGAACTAGGTCTGCAATAGGATCTGAACTACACTCTGAAGTATATTCTGATCTACAATCTAGAATACAACCTGAAATAGAATATGAAAAGTGAACTCGAATAGAATCTCTAACAGAATATAAACTAGAATATGATTGAATAGAATATGAGCAAGATCTAAACTAGAACTGAACTAGATCGGAAGTAGAACTAAACTAGAACTGAGCTAGAACTTAACTAGAACAGAACTAACTCTGAGCTAGACTACTGAACTACAATTGAACTAAAACTGAACTAGAATTGAACTTGAACTGAACTAAAACTGAAATAGAACTGAACTAAAACTAAACTTGAGTTGAGCTAGAGCTGAACTAGAACTGAACTAAATCTGAACTAGAATTGAAGTAGAATTGAACTAGAACTGTACTAGAACTGAAATAGAACTGAACTAAAACTAAACTAGAACTGAACTAGAACTGAGCTAGAACTTAACTAGAACTGAACTAGAACTGAACTAGAATTGAACTAGAACTGAAATAGAACTGAACTAAACTGAATTAGAACTAAAATAGAACTGAACTGAACTAGAACTGAACTAGAACTAGAAAAGCTATTTTTAGTAAATGCAGATGTAAAGGTGTTGCTGTTGGGGCTTAATATTAGAATTTCGTTATTGTTCAGCTTTTGGGTAATATGGATTTTAATCAAGCCGTTCATTTAAAAAAGGAACGTATGGTAATATGGCGTATGATTTATATTTTAGCTTAAAACCTCTTTTTAGTAAATCGCAGTTACTAGAAACCAAAAAGTTTGTAATATTATTGCTCTTTATCGTCCTTCAAATAAAATTAAGAACGTATGATTTATATTTCTTATTATTTTATTAAATTACATTGTTTTCTCTAAAGTGAAATCTCCTATAAATTTAAACTTTCACATTCCTTTAAATTTAACGATTATTTCATTTTTTACAATTTTCTTCTTTCTCAATGCACAATAACAATAATCAAAGCAAAAACTCTTGAAGGTTATACAAATAAAATACATAAACTATAAAAAAAATACTATAGAAAATAATCTAATCCGAAACCACAACAAGGTTATTTAGTTTTCCTACCTCTTTTTCTCTTCTTTTTATATTTTTACTCTTTCTCCCATTTGAATGTTGCATATTGTTACTATATAAAATTTGTATAAATAACATTTTAGTATTTGTTTGTTTGTTTTTGTTGTTATTGTTGTTGTTGTTTTGGTTCTATTTTTTACTCTTGATTTATTTTTATTTATTTTTAAGTTTTGTATTTTTATAATGTTCATCTTTTGTTTTAAATCAAATGCAGGTATTATTTTATTGTTGTTATTGTTTGCATAAAGTTTAGTTTTTATACCCTACACAAACGTAGATGGTTGGAGTATTATACATTTGTGCAGAACTTTGTAACGAAGTTTACTTTCTGTGTCGATTTAACTACTTACGTTCGTCCATCCGTCTGGCTGACTGTCCATTTAAATCTTTTGAACAAAATACAGTTAGCAATTTTGGACACATCTTGATTAAACTTGTCACGTGTCATTATTTAGGCTTAAGAACGATGTCAATTTAAATTGGTATCGATAGGTCCTTTACTTCATTTAGCCCGTAATTGATTTTAAGGACATAAAATTTCTGTGCATGAATCGATTTTAATGAAATTTGCTCCATATTAATCAAATAATGTTCCAAAATAATGTGCCAAACTATGCGAGTGGAGGTCCTACTCATTGTTTCTATACAAGTTCCCTACTAAATATCACTTTAAAGGACTTAATTCTCACATTTGCTTTGATTTTGAGATATGAATTGGGTAAATTAAGATAAATATAAGCCAAAATCGATGTACGAAATTTTACGGGAATCGATCTAAAATTTCCTCTAGCTCCCGTCTTATCCCCCAATAAAAGTCCTTTTAAAATTCACAAATCCTACATAAATATTAGTAAAATGACATACTGCACTCTTAAATAAATTGGAAAATATATATTTAGGAGGGCCGTTCATTAATTTTTACTTGTTTTACCCTACACATTCTTCTTTAAGTATACTGTTGGCTTCGGAATCATTTTCTCAGTCGATTTAACGATGTTGTCCGTCTGCGTGTCTGTCTGTCCAGCTGTCCAGATAAACGTTGTGAACACTCTACAGGTTGCAATTTTTGAGATATAACGATGAAATTTCTTACATGTTATTATTTTGGCCCAAGGATGAAAATTATTGCTTCGGGTATCTTTCATACAAATATCCTCCCGGCAAGAAGTTAAGTTCATAAATATTCCAAGTGTAAAGCGATTTTACCAAAAATTGGCAAAGTTGAGTCTTATGATATTCTTATGCAAGAGTCGATCCATTGCTTCTTATGGGTTCCATACAAGCTCTTTTCGAAATATTAATTTGAAGGGCAAATCTCACATATACTTTGGTATTTTAATAATAACTAATCAAATGAAAATAAATATCAGCAAAAGTTGACAAGAATTTGCTTATATTTATTAAATTATTCGAGGGTTAGTCCATAAGTTCTTCGAAATCTCATATAAATGCCCATAAAAATTTATTTCAAAACCCCTAAATCTCACATTAAGGCTAGTTTTACAATAATATACTGCACACTTAAGAAAAAATCAGAAAACAAAATTATTCGAGGGTTGTTCACCAATTTACCGTAGCTGCTATTTAAAACCAAAAAAATTTTGTAGGATATTTAATAGTCAAGCATGACCGACTATAAATTTTACTTGGTTTTAATAAAGAGGATTTTTCCATTTTCAATGATAAAGTTCAGATACAAAATGGTACAGATGAAAATGGATTTTAAAAAATGTATTTATTTTTTCTTTTTTTTAGAAAATATATTTCAAATCCATTTATTTATTGGCTTTGTTGTCAGTATGTTGTTGTCTTTTTTTTTTTTTTTTTGTCTAAAAGAGAAATTCAATTGTTTTAATTATAGTCTTTTTTATGTTTTTAAGGTAAATAAATAATAGTTTTTGTTGTTCTCAAATAAATGCCATAAAGTGATTATTTGTTATGAAATTTATAAGGTAAATAAAATAAAGAAAAATTGTTAAATATTAATAAATTTATATTCAAGGTGTGAGATCGAAAAATTCTAAACACACATTGTTTATTAAAACTACCTGTTTAACAGCAACATTTTATGTTGCTGATGCTTGAGTAAATATTGAAGAAAAGTTAAGTCCAAATTTCTTAAAAAATTCTTGGTCAGCAGCTGCATATTGTCTGCCACACCATAATTTTGTTACAGCTAATTCTATTAGTATCAAAATTTACATCAAGAAATGTTTACAAAAAAGGGCTGCTTCCCTTCAGAAGACTTTATAATGTGTCCACGTACTTTGCTTTCTGTATGTCATTATGGTAAACAAGTCTTTTTATAGTACAAGAATATTGATGTCATATTTGGTCCTATACTCCAATTTGCGCGGTGCTAAGGCCTTTGAGGATGTATTACACTTTTGTTAAAAGAGAATTGAAGGACACAAAAAAGGTGGAATAGATTTTAAACGGAGATCCACTACCTGTTCAAGCAAAGTGACAATGAAATGGAATGGCTTCCAAATATTAGAAATCTTATTACTGGTGATTAAAACTATAAAAATATTAAAATCACTTTCTAAGTCGATTTAATGATGTACGTCCGTCTATCCGGCTGACAGAACAAGTTAGTGTTGTAAACACTCTACAGGTCGCATGTTTAAGATATGATGATGAAATTGGGTACATGCTTAAGACGAAGCTTACTGATGTCGATCATATTCGTTCTCCATTTTGAAGGGCATAAATGTCAAATATACATTTATATTGAGGTAACAACTGATCAAATTTAGATAAATATAATCTTAAATCTTTGTTCGAAATTTTACGAGGGTTAGTTTTTCATTTTCTAACGCATACATTTTACATAATTGTAAGTATCATAATAATGTAGTTGGTATCCATCATAAATCAGAAAAGCAAATTATACGAAGGTCGTTCATAATTTTTTTTTATAAATTTTGTAAATTGTAAACTAAGTGCTTTAGGAATTTTTCGATCTCACTCCTTATATATAGACAAGTACAACTTATGTTTTTTTCTCTTTTTAGGAAAATTATTACAAATGATTAAATATTTGTTTAGAAGCATATTTTCAAAGAAATAATAAATATTTATATTTATCTTTAGACTTAAGAATATAAAACACAAATTTTCATATTTTCTTATTTATAATCTTTTTAAGTATTTAAGTTTTTGTCTGTAGTGAATAAAGGAAAATAAATAAAGACATTCCACTCTATAGGCTTTACAAAGATATCGGGAAATTTTAAGCTTTTTCAATTTATTGAGAAATTAGAAATAAACTTTATTACTTAAAGCAATTATTGTTTCATATATTTTTGATCCAGTTAAATATAATGAGTATAATAAGTGATCAGAAAAAAGTGCTCACTAAAATTTATAAATATTTTTAACAAAACCCAACTTGATCCTACAAAGGTTGATCGATTAATATTTTGCCGTCAAACTGTTATTAATAAACAGTACCGGGAGAACTTGTCCATTGATAGAAAATCTGGTTCAGGTAAAGGGTATGATCCACATAAATTTTCTACCACTTCCGGTAGGAAAGCAGTGCTCGAACAATTTCTAATGGTCCCCTCTCTTTGGAATAAAATAATAACAAAATTAACTCAAAAATTCCCTGTTCAAAACATAGGTAAATTTTAATAATTCGTCTGATTATCATTGGAATGAATCTTAACATATCATCTTGCTTGGAAGTTAATAATATTCTTCATATTTGAAGCGTCGTGCTTAAACACTCATTTTTAAACGTCAAAAAGTTTACTATAGGATTTGAGTCTGTGGACTTGAAGTCTTGGATTAAAGGTAATCAATAATCTCGATTAAGTTCATTTTGTTCAATCTTTGTAAAACCTTCAAGAGTTTTGCTTTGATTATTGTTATTGTTTATTAAAGGCACAAAATTTAAAGAGAATCGTTTAATTTAAAGAAAAGTGAACGTTTAAATTCATAATATTTTTTGTTTCAGAAAAACAATACAAAGACGTATACTTAATATTTAAATAATAAAAAATATACATCATACGTTCTGATAATTTATTTTAATTAATTTTATTCTAATTTGTCGATTTATAATTTATAATTTTACGAAAGTTCTTTGCTCTAATTTAGAGGTTTCCCCAGATATCGGTCTGTATCTCTTAACATATTGAACCTATTTTATTAGTTTTAAATACGAAACTTCTCAGGTCGATATTAAATACTCGGGCCAAACTTTATTGAGATCTGGCAATTATTGCTAATGTGAGCGTGCCAACGTCTGACATAGCTAAATTGACCCGCATTTTAATGTGATGCAAGAATTTATGCAAAAATATATACGATATGGGATCTCATATGATTCCTTCTTATTTCCCTCACAACTTGTGATATTGAAGGGTATATTAATGTCTGCATTATCGGCATTATAACATCAATAGCAAAGATCTCTAAAACTTTACTACCGTGAAATTCATTAAATATAGAAACTTTTATTTAAGAGTGCAGAGTTCAAAAAACAATCCATTCTGTTTTTTGAACCATGTAATATTCTACAATATTTTGTTCGCTGTAAATGACAACAACGAAGAAATTATGAACGATCGTCTTATAATCTGCTTTTCTATAAGAAATAATGAACCGATTCTAGTATAAATTGATCGCATTGATAGATAAGTTAAAATGTCTCAATTCTCGCGCTATTTAAATAATTTTAGACCAGTCACCGATCTGGTTTCAGTAGAAAAGTGAATTGGTTTCTCCTGCCGGATATAACCGGGCACTTTGGACATAATGACTTTTGTAGTAACTAGATGAACGGGATAAAAATATTGTTTTCTTAATGTCTGTCTTCCTGTCAGTATGTCTATCCACCCGCCGGCGTTCCTTACTGGAAGAATTTTAGCAGCGTTAAATTGTCGAAATGATTGCAATTTGTGGCGAAATACTTTACTTTAGCCCACACAAACAAAGTTATGACAATCAAAATACTCGGAAATCTTTCAAATAACAAATAAAACTACCATACAGACAAACAACTTTGAGGCAACACAGGATCTATGTATAATAAGCCAACATCTTAAGAATGGGGAACATTTTTTTAATGCTACACATTACCTTTCATCTCTTTCCAGATCTTATCAAGATGGGTGAAAAGAATAAAAATAACTTACTCACATGATCTGTAAATAGTTTTGATGGAAAACTACAAGGATGATCCATATTGGAAATTTCTTTATGAGAAAAATTACATGGAGGATCTTCGAAATTGAGAACTCCTATGAAGGGGATATTGATTTTGTAGAAAACAACTGTATACAAATTCCGATTTCATACTTTTTATCTTAACTTAGATAGTTGCGGATCGAAACTTTTAAAGTAGCAATTAATAAAGAGAAAACATCTGAAGAGTACAAATGTGGTGTCTCAAGATAATAAAGATTTGTTTCCAAAAAAAGAACGATTATGCTCCTACTACCAAGAGATGTTGAAATTATGTATTTATACTTTCTTCTGGCGCTCAGTGTTCAGTTTTTAGTGCAGGAAGTCGTGTCATGTTTCCACAGTAGCTTTCTTCGTCGCAAGTACATAACATTGATCCTTTCGGCATGTTTGGGAAAAAAATTAGAGAAATATTTTGTAATAAAGGCAGGAGAAAATACTACCTACTCCACATGCAAAAAGCACCTTTATTCAACGCCAAAGAGACCCTTGTGTTCAAGAATTCAGACTAAAGTAACGTCAAATATTTTAGAAAGCTTTCTGAACTCTTCAGAAGACAGAAAGACATAAGTAGAGCTTTTCCGCTCAAAAATATTTCAGTGTGTTTTACATATATTTTTTTAACATTTTAAACTTTTCAATTTTTAATTTTAACCCCTTTTTTAGGATTTCACTCTAGAGAAAATATAAAATCTATATTAACCGCCTTTTATATGTTTATGAGGAAAACTTTAAGATTCATTAAAATCCTCTATATGAAAAAAATTTCACTTTCGACCTGATATTCTATTAATCTCCTTTTTATACATAAAAGTTTAAATTGTTCTATTTTAATATATATTTCCGGTTAACATTAAATCAAGCAATAATTGCATTATGAGCTTCTGGTAATTTAATTTATTACTAAAACACATACAAAGAAAATTGAGAGTGAATAAATAATAAAAGAACAATAACAACAAGTAAACAAATGATTTGCCCATAAAAATACACTTAAATAGTTTTTAAATCCGTTTTAACAAACTATTATTGTTTAGTGCAAATACACATAAACACACATAGAATATACTCATACTCTCACATACCGATTTAAAGTTATTTCTATAGAGTATGAGAGGAATCACCCATTATCCTTTCTATCTAAAGCAGACTACTCAGCTCTTATTGTTGTAAAGAGAACAATACAAAAAACAACAATAATAAAAAAGTAAAAATGTTATAGTCGGTCAAGCTCAGCTATGTAATATCCTACAATGTTGGTTGTAAATGACAAAAAATTTATGAACGACCCTCGTAAAATTTATTAATTATATGAAATTTGTGCGTATGCAATGAATTTTTTCTGGGGCTGTATTTGAGATAGCAAAAATTTTAGACTATAATAGCAGACCCGGCAAACCTCGTTTGCCAAAACAATTTTTTTAGGGCATTGCTGGCCCAAAGCAAGCTTTAGTGCTGTATTATCGTACGATTTAAATAGATTATAAGTAATTAAAATTTGCTTTGTATTAGGGAAAAAGCCCTATATTTTTTAGTGTTCAATAATAGCATAATTGTTGCAAATAATAATATCCCAAAAATATTCAATAATCATAATGGGGGATACCCCTCCCCATATCCTAATCGTCGAAACTTTCTGTCAAATAAAAAAATCCTTAAGGAGGTAGTTGGAAGCAAATTTTAGAATTCTCGCTGTTCTGTAGTTTTTTACAAATCAAATTCTTAAAAAATCAATATTACTTTTGTGAAGGGGATACACTTCCCCTTCACCTTATCCGTCCAACATTTTGTCAAGTAAAACAGTTCCTTAAGGAGGTAGTTGTAACCAAAATTTAGAACTCTCACTGTTATGGTTCATAAGATATTCGAAAATCAATATTACCAGGGGATAACTCTCCTCTAGTCCTATGCATCCTCCGTTTTGTCTAGTAAAATAGTTCTTTAAGGAAGTAGTTGTGATCAAATTTGAACGCTCCCGCTGTCATAATTCGCCAGATATTCGGTAATCAATATATGCTGTGTATAGGCAGGGAAACCGCCTGGTCCTATCGGAATAGCCTATGTTACTTTCGGATATATTGGGATCATTCCGTGAAAGTTTTATCAAAATTAGGCCAGCCGTTTTGGGGACTATACGTAACATACATATATAGATAGATTGATATTAAATTGACAAGTTTTCATTACAATACCAACATAAATGATAGATTTATGCCTTTCAAAGTGATATTTGAAAGGGGCCTTTTATGGGAACTATTGGAAGTAATGGAACTCGCACAGTTTGCAATTCTATAGGATTTAATTTTGTTAAATTTCGTTCCTTATTAGGGGAAGACATTTGTATGGGAAATACCTGAAATATTGGACCTAAGGTGACGAATTTCAATATTCTTCCTCTCCTGAGCCAAAACAATAACGTTAAATCGACTAAGAAAATAATTCTAATTCGAACAGTAAACTTTTTCTGTATGTTACAAACATTTGTACAAACGCATATTACCCCAACCAACTGAAATGGTGTAGGGTAAAACTAGTGAAAATAAAAAATTGGAATAAAATAAAGTTGTATATTTTAAAAATGAGTTAAAAAACTGTTATTCCTTTTTGTTTTCTCTCTCAGTTTTTTTCAGCATTAAAGTCTGTATTCCAGCGATTATGGGGTCATTTATTGAATGTATTTCCTAACAAAAAATGCTAAATGAGTAGAAAAAAGTAAGAATGTAATATTTGGCTATGTCGAATCTTTAATACCCTCCACCATAAATGTGTGTAAGTGAATACGTTATGATTTGTACGCATACACTCACAAACGTATAACCGTAAACAGACAGACGGAGGGACACAGCAAAAATTGACTCAGATTTTTATATGACGCAGCAATATATATGCAAAATGAATTCTGAGATGATTTATTCCTAGTGTTACACACGGAATGACGAAGTTATAACACTTGCGGTTGTGGAGGTTTTATAATAAACTTTCGAAAAAAAATAAAAACTTTATTGAAAAGTTCCAAATAACAAGAACAACACAAATTGTTCATTTTTTTTTTTTTGCTTAAATCGTACGATTAATTTTAGATTGGCTTAAAAACAATACAAATAACTTTATAAACATGGATTTTATAAATAAAAAGCGATTTATGAGGATTATTTATTTATTTAAGATTTTAAGCAATTGTTGGACGGATTTTTTTTTTGTGAAATAATGCAATAATGTTTTGAATTGCTAACGGGGATTTGTAGGGGATTATTAATGTTGATTTATGGGGATAAAATAAAACAGCGAAAAAAAAACGAAAAGTGTTTAAGACAATTTTAAGGGTTTTACAAGACGTATAAGTAATGTAGCACATATTAATATTAATCATACGTATTAAAAGAATTTCAATTTGTTTGCACAATAGAAAATTAAATTTAAATGACATTAAATTTACTGCTAACGACTGCTTAAATATGTGAATTTAGGATTTCAAACAAATATAAGTGAATGTATATTTTTATACCCTTCACTACCATAAGTGGTGACAAGAGTATATTAAATTTGTCGTTCCTTGTTGAACGCTAAGAAGAAATAATCTCAGACCCTATAATATATATATTTTTGCATCAAATCAAACTCTGAGTCGAATGAGCTTTGTCCATCTATATGTTCGTCTGTTTGTTTGTCTATTTGTCCCTTGTTTACATGCTAACAACCACAGACAAATCTTAATGAAATTTTCCCCTAATATTAAGCTTTGTGCATTTAATTACTGTTCCAAAAATTGTCAAAATCAGTTTAGTGAAAAAATTATAGCCAAAAATATAAATTCATTTATGACTCATAATATGTTTACGGATTTATTATGTACGAAATATTACGAATTTTCTTCACGTGGTTTTGTAGTGGAGGGTATTGAGGATTCGGCACAGTCGAAAATAGCATTATTAATTGTTTGGTATTTTTTTTTTTTAATTTATATATGTTTTATGAAAAACAAATTTTTTCAAATAGAGTCAAGGCCAAAATAGTATATAGCTTGTCAAAAATCTGAACCGAAATCTCGTCTAAGATCTAACCAAGAATTTCAAACCAAAATCCATATAAACTAAAATATTAATTAAAATAGGAACAAGAGAGTTATGTAGGAAAAACTAGGAACTCAACCAGAACTTGAGCTGAAATACATCAATTAGAACCAAAACCGAACAAATTACTGAACTAGTATCTTGAATGTCAACTATAAAATGAACTAGAATTTAAATAAAACTTTAACTAGAATCTAAATTAGAAGTTGAATTAGAAATTGAACAAGAAAAAGTCCGATAAGAATGACATTTTATGAAAAAATAAAATTCATAAGTCTGCATTCTAATCTGTATTACACTCTAATTTGATCTGGATTTAAATCTGAGTTCGAATTTAAACGAAGCTAGAACTGAGTTAGCACTAAACTGGAATTGAACAAAAACTGAACTAAAACTGAACTAAAACAGAACTTGAACTGATCAAGAAATGAACTAGAACTGAATTAGAACTGAACTGGAACTGAATTAGAACTAAACTGGAACTGAATTAGAACTAGAACTAAATTAGAACTGATCTAGAACTGAACTATAACTAAACTAGAACTGAACTAAACTTGAATAAGAACTGAACTAGAACTAAACTCAAATAGAATAGTTTTCCAATTTTTTCCAAATGTCTACATTACTATTTTCTAAAATGAGCCAACAATTTTTTGCCTTTCGCTGTATGAGTATATACAATTGTTTTGCCAGCGTACTTTTTTAATAAAACTATATTTATTTATTTATATTGTTGTCACCCTTTGGCACTCTGCAAAATAAAATCAAATCTAATGCGCACACAAACACTCCCATAATAAAAATCAATCTGGAGGGAATTAGCTCAGGGCCTGAAATTTGCGAATTCCAGTAAAATAAAAAAATATAGTTTTTACTATATATATTTATGTACTAATTTATTAACAAATATAGTTTTTATTTATCTTCAAACACACCATAGATTGGCGTATGAGTGATGTAGATTTTAATTTTATTACTAATGCGCTTATTTAACCTTGATTTCTTATTTAATTTACTAAATTTATACATAAATTTATTTACTCAAAGTTTAGCCGACTTGTAAAAAGTTATACAAATCGACTTAAAAGGCATCTATTAAGGCCCTTGTTGGATTGACACTTATTCGCGTTCACAGTAACTGAATTTGTGATGTGTTATACAATTTTATTTTATTATATTCCCTCTGTAAGTCATTTGGCATTTTAAATATTTATACTCTTTACTCTTTACTTGTCTATAAAAATAGTTTTCTTTTATTTATAACTATAAATGCGTATTTTTAAAAATAATAATTTTAGCTAAAATAAAAATAAAAAATGGTTGTAAAATGTATAATGTTAAACAAGGAAAAATGATAAAGTCGATCAAGCCCGAATACGTAATTCCATACACCATAATATTGGTGATAGATAGAAAATACGAAAAATTAATGAACCATCCTCGTATAATTTTATTTTCTGATTTTTTATAAAGTGCGTATTATATTATTGTGAAACTCACATTTACGTAAAATCCAGGAGTTATAAAATGAATTTTACTGGGGATTATATGGCAGCTAAAAGATATTATGGACTAACCCTCGAATAATTTTGCACATACCTTTTTGCTTACATATATTTTAATTTGACTAGATATTTTTATAATAAAAATTTTTGTTAGATTTTTAAGTAGTAGTTAGCTTGTATGGGACCGACTCTCGCATAATTTTGTAAATCGTTCTTAAGTTTCGTAAGACACATTTTCATAAATTTTGATAAAAATTTTTATAAAATTTATTATCTTATGACCTAAAAACCTTATTTCGGAACCACATTTGATGTGAATTTAAAAATGTGAACTAATAGTGAAATTGTAAATTTTCACCGAAAATTTTAATTAACAGGAAGAGTGTGATCTTTTATTAAAAATTTGATTTTTTGAAAACCAGTGACTTTTTAGTAAAAATGTGAATTTTAAAAAAATATATAAATTTTTAAGAAATATTTAAATTTATATTTAGAGCGTGAAGTTTTAATGAAAATACGAATTATAAGTAAAGATATGTATTTTTAATGAAGGTATGTATTTTAAGTGAACATTTGATATTTAGTAAAAATCTTTGTTTTTTGGAAAATGTGAATATTAATTTAAATGGAAAGTGTGAATTTTTAGTGGAAATTTAGTGAATTTTATTTTGACCGAAAGTGTGAGTTTTTAGTAAAACTATGAATTTTTAGTGAAAATGTGAACTTTTAGTGAAAATGTGAATTTTTAGTGAAAATGTGAATTTTTAGTGAAAATGTGAATTTTTAGTGAAAATGTAAATTTTTAGTGAAAATGTAAATTTTTAGTGAAAATGTGAATTTTTAGTGAAAATGTGAATTTTTAGTGAAAATGTGAATTTTTAGTGAAAATGTGAATTTTTAGTGAAAATGTGAATTTTTATTGAAAATGTGAATTTTTATTGAAAATGTGAATTTTTAGTGAAAATGTGAATTTTAGTGAAAATGTGAATTTTAGTGAAAATGTGAATTTTTAGTGAAAATGTGAATTTTTAGTGAAAATGTGAATTTTTAGTGAAAATGTGAATTTTTAGTGAAAATGTGAATTTTTAGTGAAAATGTGAATTTTTAGTGAAAATGTGAATTTTTAGTGAAAATGTGATTTTTTAGTGAAAATGTGAATTTTTAGTGAAAATGTGATTTTTTAGTGAAAATGTGATTTTTTTAGTGAAAATGTGATTTTTAGTGAAAATGTGATTTTTTAGTGAATATGTAAATACTTAGTGAAAATGTGAATTTTTTGTGAATATGTGAATTCTTAGAGAAAATGTGAATTTTTTGTGAATATGTGAATTCTTAGAGAAAATGTGAATTTTTTGTGAAAATGTGAATTTTTAGTAAAAATGTGAATTTTTTGTGAATATGTGAATTTTTTCTGAAAATGTGAAGTTTTAGTGAAAATGTGAATTTTTAGTGAAAATGTGAATTTGTAGTGAAAATGTGAATTTTTAGTGAAAATGTGAATTTTTAGTGAAAATGTGAATTTTTAGTGAAAATGCGAATTTTTAGTGAAAATGTGAATTTTTAGTGAAAATGTTAATTTTTAGTGAAAATGTTAATTTTTAGTGAAAATGTTAATTTTTAGTGAAAATGTTAATTTTCAGTGAAAATGTTAATTTTTAGTTAAAATGTGAATTTTAAGTAACAATGTGAATTTTTAGTGAAAATTAGAATTTTTAGTGAAATGTGAATTTCTAGTGAAAATGTGAATTTTTAGTGAAAATATGAATTTTTGTTGAAAATGTGAATTTTTAGTGAAAATGTTAATTTTTAGTGAAAATGTGAATTTTTAGTGAAAATGTGAATTTTTAGTGAAAATGTGAATTTTTAGTGAAAATGTGAATTTTTAGTGAAAATGTGAATTTTTAGTGAAAATGTGAATTTTTAGTGAAAATGTGAATTTTTAGTGAAAATGTTAATTTTTAGTGAAAATGTTAATTTTTAGTGAAAATGTTAATTTTTAGTGAAAATGTGAATTTTTAGTGAAAATGTGAATTTTTAGTGAAAATGTGAATTTTAAGTCAAAATGTGAATTTTTAGTCAAAATGTGAATTTTCACTTATCAGTCCAAACTGATTTCCTGTTTTACTTTTCTAGTGAAATAAAAAGTCTTGCTATAATAATGCTACAATCTCAATGATTTTCATTAAAAGACATGTTTGGAAAAATAATACTTCTAATTACAGTAAATAACTGTTATAACAAATATAACAGTTAAATTCAGAAAAGTTTACGAAAGCTTTCCCGAATACTTTATTCTTTGATTTTCTAAAATCTTGTGGAATTAGTACTTTTCTGAAAGGAAAAGAAATGGAAATTTATATTCTGCTGCATTTGGAAAATTAAGTTCTTTTTACATAATTTAAATTACATAATAAAATTATAGTAAATTAAAATTTATAATGAAAAAGCTTTCAAAATATTTTGTTGCTATAATTGTATCTTTAACAGATGACATTCTTAAGATGATTTTCAGAAAACTTTAAGTTCGTGAAAAATATAACATTGTGTAAAAAAGCTAAAATGCGAAAGCTTGATTACAATATCTTGAAGAGGTGATTTAATGAAAGTTTAACCATGTCAGCTTTTACACTTTAAGGGGAAATTATGATATTCGAGAACGTTTTAAGGGGAAACATGAAGGAGAAATATGAAATGTTAATTTTAAAACTGGTCGAAATGCAGAAATGACACAAATGCTGTAATTCTTTTTCATTTCATCTTTAGTACAGTTCTTGTTAAGTTCTAGTTTAGTTCTAGTTAAGTTCTAGTTCAGTTCAAGTTAAATTCCAGGTCCATTTATAATTTAGTTCTTGCTCAGTTCTAGTTCAATTCTAGTTAAGTTCTGTTCAGTTCTAGTTCAGTTCTAGTCCAGTTCTAGTTTAGTTCTAGTTCAGTTCTTGTTCAGTTCTAGTTCAGTTCCAGTTCAGTTCTAGTTCAGTTCTAGTTCAGTTCTAGTTCAGTTCTAGTTCAGTTCTAGTTCAGTTCTAGTTCAGTTCTAGTTCAGTTCTAGTTCAGTTCTAGTTCAGTTCTAGTTCAGTTCTAGTTTAGTTCTTGTTCAGTTCTAGTTCAGTTCTAGTTCAGTTCTAGTTCAGTTCTAGTTCAGTTCTAGTTCAGTTCTAGTTCAGTTCTAGGTCAGTTCTAGTTCAGTTCTAGTTCAGTTCTAGTTCAGTTCTAGTTCAGTTCTAGTTCAGTTCTTGTTCAGTTCTATTTCAGTTCCACTTCAGTTCTAGTTCAGTTTTAGTTCAGTTCTACTTCAGTTCTTGTTCAGTTCTAGTTTAGTTCCAGTTCAGTTCTAGTTTAGTTCTAGTTCAGTTCTAGTTCAGTTCTAGTTCAGTTCTAATTCAGTTCTAGTTCAGTTCTAGTTCAGTTCTATTTCAGTTCTAGTTTAGTTCTAGTTCAGTTTTAGTTCAGTTCCAGTTCAGTTCTAGTTCAGTTCTTGTTCAGTTCTAGTTTAGTTTTAATTCAGTTCTAGTTCAGTTCTTGTTCAGTTCTAGTTTAGTTTTAATTCAGTTCTAGTTCAGTTCTAGTCCAGTTCAAGTTAAGTTCCAGGCCCATTTCTAATTTAGTTCTTGTTCAGTTCTAGTTCAGTTCCAGTTCAGTTCTAGTTCAGTTCTAGTTCAGTTTTAGTTCAGTTCTAGTTCAGTTATAGTTAACTTCTGTTCAGTTCTTGTTTAGTTCTTTTTCAGTTCAAGTTCAGTTATAGTTCAATTCTATTTAAGTTCTAATTCTGTATTAATTCCGTTCTAGTTCAAATTCCATATGGAACTTTGGTTCTAAATAATGTTTTGTTTTCAATATCTTTACTTCCTTTACTTTACTAAAACTACATTATTTGCTGTAACATCCTCAATACTATAATTAAATACTTCCTCTTTGTTATCCCCAATAATATCAAATTTTCATAATAAACCTTTTTCTTCCTTTATGCCCGCAAGTAAAATCTATTAATTTTCTACAATTTAAATTTAAATATCGTTGATGTTGAAATCTAAACTAATTATATTTAACATCATTCATTTACTACACGGCCGACAAAAGGAACGTTCTTTCCAGCTACACAAACAAACGTACATAAACAGGAAACCATGTTATCTAATTTAAATAACTTGTCAAAATACCAGAAAAATATTTACTCAAACAGCTAAACATTTGTGTGTAAGTGTGTATGTGAAAATGAATGAATGTAAATAAACAGGAGCAGTAGAATTTTCTAAAATTTTGTATTTTAAATGTTCAAAGTAAAACTAAAAAATTTATGACAAAACAAATTCCAATTTAGCTTATAAACACACCTCTAACACCGAATGGTAAATGTAATAAAAAAATATGTTGTTATCACAAACAAAATATTATTGTATTACAACTAAACAGCATAAAGCGTTTGGCATATTCGACAACAACTAACTACATTTGAATATGTGTGCTGGGGTAACAGAGAGGGGGAAAAATATAGTAAAGAATTTTTTAATTAAAAAATTGATTCAGTTTACTTTTCAGATTCTGGTTCCCTTTTTAATTTAGATTCCAGTTCGGATTTAATTTTAGATCCTGTTTCAGTTTCATACTAAAATTCCAGTTCATATTCTTGTTTGAAACTAGTTCAGATTTTACTATTCAGATTCTAGTTATCATTTTTCCGATTTTAGTTCAGAATCAAATTCAGTTTTAAATTCAGATTTATTTCCGTTTAAGATTCTTAATCAGATCAAAATTCATATTTTAGTTGAGGTTTAAGCCTAGATTATGCTTAAATTTCTTTGGTAGAATCTATAAATGATTGTAGTTCAGAATCTTGCTTAGACTTTGGTTCAGATTTTTGTTCAGATATATATTCAAATTAAAACTCAGGTTCTCATAAAAGTTCTACTTTAAATTCTGGGCCATATTTTGGTACAGATAATATTTCACAATTTGTTGGAATGAAAGTTCTACAGCAGATTCCAATTCAGAATTTAGAACTGATTCTATAGTAGAGTTTATAGTTCAGATTATAGTTTAGGATTTAGTTCCGGTTCTACTTCAGATTTTTGTTCCGATTCTATTACGGAATCTGATTCAAAATCAGGTTAAAATTATGCTTAAGATTCTAGTTCAGATTTTAGTTCAGGCTATGTTTTTGCAAAGTTTACATCAGATTCCATTTCATATTCTTGTGTAGAATCTAATCCAGCTTCTAGTGCAGATTATATTACATATTACATTTCAGGTTCCAGTTAAAGTTCTCTTCCGGATTATAGTTCAGGTTCCAGTGAAGATTCTAATTCAATTTTTAATGCAGATTATATTTCAATTTTTAGTTCTGATTTAAATTCGTATTCTAATTTAGATTCTAGATGCAAGTTTTAACACAGGTCAAAGACAATGCTATACCTCAGTTTCTGGTTCAATTCCAGATTCCATTTCAGATCTTGAGATTTGTGATTTGTTAGAATTTTAGTTTAGATTATTGTTCTGGTTTTTATTTTGCTACAGATTCTAATTCATTTTTTTAAGGTCCAGTTCAGATATAAATTTAGATTCCCGTAATTTTTTACTTCAGATTCCAATTAAGGTTTCACTTCAGATTCTACTTCAATTTCTATTTCTAAATCTAGTTCAGATTATACTTCAAATTTTACTTCTGATTCAAGTTCAGTTTCTAGTCCAAATTCTGCTCCAAATTCCAAAATTGATCACAGAATCTAGTTGAATTTTTTTATGTTCTAGTGCAGTTTTAATTCTGATTTTATTCAGATTCCAGTTAAGTACTGCTCTCGACAAAAAGCGGTACTTTCTCACTTGTGTTCGTTTTCTTGTTGTAGTCTCAGCTTTTGGCATTTATTTTCCACAAAATTTCTCGGTGCTATAGTTCCTATAGTTTAATCTCTATAATTTTAATCTCTTCTGTATTTTTCCAATTCGTACATCCCATATTTGTCCATGTGTTGAGTTTGTGTGTGTTTGTGTGGTGGGAAAATTTTCAACATAACTTTGTTAACCGAAATATAACAAAACCAATTGTAAAACCCATTGGATATTTGTATCGCTAAGGGCCACTATGATGTGAGTATGTGTCATTTTATACCCTACACCAATCATAGGTTATATGCATCTTTAGGTATGTCGTTCGACTTAGAATAACTTTCTGGGTAGATTTAATGACATCTGTCCATCCGCCAGTCTATGTTAACGTTGTGAACACTCTACAGGCCGTAATTTTTGAGATATCTCGATGAAATTTGGTACCTATAAAATTTTTTTATTTAAGGACTTATGGGCTTTTGAAATTCTTCATATTTCTATACATTTTTTCTCCCGGAATGGGATTTTAAAGCTTTAAAAGATTTAAATATTCAGCGATTTTAACAAAAGCCAACACTAATATGTCTTATGATATTAGATTTAAATATTCAGCAATTTCAACAAAAGCAAACACTAATATGTCTTATGATATTCTAAATCGATGTACCAAATTATGCGAGGGTAGGTCCATTTCATGTCATAGATGCCACACAATCGGTATATAAATCCCACATATATTAGAATTATAATAACAACTAGTCAAATTAAGTTAAACACAGACTGAAAGTGATGCTCAAAATTATACGAGGGTCGGTCTATCGTTTCTTCCAGATCTGATATTATTTCATAACTGTTAGTTACCTAATCATAAATCAGAAAAGCAAATTATATAAGGGTCACTCATAAATTTGTCAATGCTGTCACTTACAACCAACAATGAGGTGTAGGGTATTACATTGTCGAGCTTAACCGAATATAGCATTTTAACTTGTTTTGTCTTATTATTGCAAAACATAATATGTTACTGTAAGTATGTAACATTATTTTGACTACAAAGTAATACTCTACTCACACAGACACTCACATGCACACACTCATGAACACCATAATTTTGTGTTTGGTTTTTGTTAGTGGGTGTTGTCCCCATATTCGTGAGAATATTTTTACTATTATTTTGGATAAAATACTAAAATTTATTTTTAGTTGAAATATAATTGTGTCCAGTTTTATTGAAATTTATTTATAGAATGTTTTACTAAAATGTAAATAATTTTTACTTAAATGTTATTTTATTACAGAGGAAAAATATTTATCAATAAATTTGTCATTTTATATTATGACAATGAAGAGGAAAATTTGTAATTTACTGCTAAAATACGCTATGAACAAAATATTTTTTTGTTTTTGTTGGAATTAGCAAAACTTTTGCATTTTATATACAATTGCAGTTTTATTAAAGTCTTTTGTTTGTTATAAGCGTTTTATTCCCATAACGCTTTTTTTTAAACTGAGAGAAGAAAAGTTGCAAGAAACTAGGAAAAGAAAGACTGAGAAAGAGGAATTTTAAGAAAGAACTTAAAAATAATAATTCCAGTGAGATAAATATTAAAATAATAGCATTATCTTCTGTTTAATAATGAATAAGTGGAGCAAAATCTTAAAAGTTTTAATACAGTGGAACTATTAAAGAAGCAAATACGAAAATGTTCGTTAATTTGGCCGGAGCGAAATAAAAGTCCTGGTAACTCTTCTATTAGAAGTTTGGAAGTGTTTTCTGGTCCATTTTAATACGGACATTTTGTTTTAAAACTAATGGTCTCTTGACATTGCCAAAGTATTTATATAATGTCCGATCCGGCGAACTATATCAAGACACATCGTTCCCTAAAAAATCGTTTCCTTTCTTGCTCCATATTTAAAAATTTTTGAAAATTATTTCAGATTATTTCATGAAAATCTTTGCTTTTTGGAAATCATTCTTCTTCTCAGATAATCCCTATGATCTGATCTGTCAGTCAACAATTTGTAAAACCCACTATATTCAGAATCCTTCAATTGCTTCACCATTAACTGGTAACAGGTAACATTCTGTTCTACTTTGCAAGACAGATTGGAAACAGTGATAAGTATTTTTTATTTTTCTCCAATATTTATTAATGTTGAAACTGCTCTATAACATGGAAAACAGATCGACTATAGTTGGTTTGGAATTAAGCGAAAATGTATTTTGGAAGAACTTTTGTTATATGAATATAACGAATAAAGAAATTGTTAATGGAACATTTTATAAGATAAAAAGCATTTTCATTATATACGAATAAACATATTTTATATTCGGTTACTTTTTCAGAAGATTTAGAAATCGACACATCTCTCTGATTTCAAAGACGTGCACAATTTTTCAAGAACAAAAATGTACGATTTGAACAACATTTGATGGACAGAAGGTGGAAGAATCAACAATTGTGGAACTTCGCTTCAAAAGAAATTCTTAGTATCTCCACCGATTCAAATATAATAACAAATGATACTGGTATGAGATAAGACATGAAGTAAATTGGTTAAGAACAACAAGACATTTGTTGCATTTTCACGAACTTAGAAAATGTTACATGGAATCTGAAAAATCTTCATCTGTCCTAAAGCTGATTAGCGAACAGAAGTCCACTGTATAATGTTTGGCAAATACCCGATGCATTCCGCTGTCATAATCATAGTAATTTATTAAAAAGTAAGAACCATTTCTTCTAAATAAATCCATCGCAATGCTTAGTCTCAAAGCTATGGCCGCTACATTTTGCTCAATATACTAGTTAAATAGAAAAGTAATCGTAACGAAATTTTAATAAGTCTCCTATAGATATGGGAAAATTTATATTTGCTATGTTAAAAAGGAGCCTTTCTCCACATTTATCAAAGATGTGAAAAAATGCTAAGACTCAAGCTGTAAAATTTTAATAAAAAAAATTCTTATAGGACGATTATGGTAGTGAAATATTTTTATACGAAATGAATTTTAAGAATCTATATTTGACTTTTATGGTGAGTGGTTGGTTCTCCTCTTAATACCATCTCTAGTGGTATTAGATCAATTAGCATTTTAATTTTGCATTGACATTATATAGATGTATCTCATTTCCAGCTCAGACACATCCTACATTTGTTTTCAAAAAGCAAAGGAGTCCTATTCTCTCAGAACCTATCCGTCCTATGTTTTCTTCAAGTGATTTATTTTCTTTTAAAATGAGATATGAAAAAAATTATAAATGTGGTAATAGTTGCTTTATTCGGAGATAACATTTCCCCTTGAGCTCAATTTCACTTAATCTCTAGCTGCATATCATCAATAGATCTTCCAAAATCTTTATTTGTATTCAGCGTTGTCATTGAGATTTTTCGAAAAATCGCACAAAAGAGGGATTTTAAAAACTAAAGTCGCATCTTAGAGGTGATTTGTGGAACAAATGTCGCCACAGGTTAAATGTGCCAAGAATGAAGACTTTTTTAAATGTTTTTAATGATGAAGTTGCTCTCTTTCCCGTTTAATATAATTTGCTTGAAAAACAAACAATTAGTTTTTTTCTTTAATTTAAAACTATTTTAATTTGCATTCTTAATTTCAATCTTTTCATCCACAATTTATATAATATTTATTGACATATACTTAGTTAAGCCAAATTACCGAAATTTCATGAAGTTATATGCCGAAAATGCAAATTATGAAATGAGGACAAAAGGAAGAGTTTGAAAAAGTACACAAAAAGTCATAGGCAATAGAAAAAGTTGCAATTTGCGACTAAATTCGTACCAACGGTAACACAGTTTTCAATGTATAAAAGTTCCTCATCTCCTGGACCTCCGTGTCTTAAATTTTTTCTAAAAGTTTGAAAAAGTACACAAAAAGTCATAGGCAGTTGAAAAAGTCGCAATTTGGGACTGAATTTGTACCAACGGTAACACAGTTTTCAATGTATAAAAGTTTCTCATCTCCTGGACCTCCGTGTCCAAAAATTTTGCGTTTAAAAGCAGAACACGCCCTTATCTACAAATACTAATACTTTTGCTACTTTGTTTTCAAAATGTTTACTACTAAAATTTTGAAATTCCTTGACATGTTTTTCTATAAATTAAAATCCTTTTGGAGTTGCAGTACCATTTCTCCTCTAATACACCTGCTAATATTTTTAAAGAAATTTTAAAATTCATATTCCTCTCCCAAAACTAAGTCTAAACAATTTCCTGTATTTTCCCACAATATAGACCAAAGAATTGCCTCAGAATTTTGTTTCATTAAATTTCATTTTAAAATTAAATAATAAAAATCATAATTTTCTTATAAAAATTAAATAAAATCTTACTTTTCTTTGTTTTCATGTCGTTTAATTTAATAATAAAAAAAGATACAGAGAAATATAAAGACGTTCATCAACCGGCAGCCAAAGAAATGAGGGATAAACAATAAAAACCATAAATGTTAAATGAGAAAGAAGAAAATAAGGAACGAAAACCTTCATAAAGTTACACAAGATTGAAGCCACAAACACAATAAAAAACAAAAGGAAATTACTTTTATGATGACATAATAAATATCAACAAATATGTATGGGTGTGTATGTGAGTTATAAACACAAATAAACACATATGACTTTTTGAAAATACAAACACATGCAAATATTTAGGCAGTGAATATTAAATAATAAAAAAAATATGAATGTATAGCCGGTCAAGCTCGACTATCTAATACCCTACACAACATCGTCGGTTAAAAACGGTGTTTATGACAAATTAATGAACGACCCTCGCACAATTTGATTTTATGATTTAATAATAAGTATGTTGTACATTATTGTGACACTAAGATTTATGTTAAATTTAAGCGTTTAAAAATGAATTTTCCTGGGGAGGGTTTATATGGGGACTACAAGAAATTATGAACTAATGTGTATAATGTTGCACATAGATTTTTGCTTATATTTATTTTAATTTGACTAATTATTATGACAATACCAACGTATATGTAAGATTTTTGTCCTTTAAAGTGTCATCTGGAAATGGGTTTTTAATGGGACCTATGAGAAATAATGGACCGATAATGGCACATCGTTTTAGAATATTTTAAGGCTCATTTGTCCCAACTTTCGATTGAATCACTTTGTATTTAGGATTTTTATGATCTTAAAACCCATTCCGGGAGGAATATTTGTATTTGTGGTACTTGAAATATTAGACCAATCATGGCCAATTTCAACTAACTTTGTTTCTAGGCCAAAGTAATAATTTGCACCCATTTTCATCGCAATATTTCAAAAATTGCGATCTACAGACGGTTTACATGAATAGCCAGCCGGACAGATGGATGGACGAATATCGTTAAATCGTCTACTAAAGTGATTCTGAGTCGAACGTTATATGGGTGAGTTATAAAGGTGAGTTTATCACCATTTTTTTGCATGTTTCAAACATCAACACAAACTCATACTACCCCAAACACCTTCGGTGTAGAACGTAACAAACAGGTAGAAGTTATATTTTCGGCTATGCCGA
Source organism: Cochliomyia hominivorax (assembly GCA_004302925.2). NCBI lineage: Eukaryota > Metazoa > Arthropoda > Insecta > Diptera > Calliphoridae > Cochliomyia > Cochliomyia hominivorax. Next base: position 83,296,508 of record PYHX02000158.1, on the reverse strand, counting down.
ATTTTCAGTACCCTCCACCTTAAATGTGTGTGAAGTAAATATCTAATATTTCCTAAATATACACGCACACATACACTAACAGAATTTATAAAAGTTTTTCTAAAATATAACACAGGAACCCTTAATGCGTCATAAATAATTATACGTTTGGCTATAACTTTTTTCTACTGAACCGATTTTAATTATTTTTGGAATGGTAAAGAAGTACATATAACATTATATTATGGAAAAATTTCATTCTTATTTTTCGATTTATGATTGACAATTTTATGAAAACTCTTCACTTGAACTTAGAGGTTGCTTCAGATATCGGTCTATATATTTTTTAATTTAATTATTTAAAATTAGTTTGCTTGTTTTATACAGGCTTCGTCAATTATTGTGTATGTGAGCGTGCCAACAACAGACAGACAGGCGGACAGATAGGTGACAGATAAAGGCATTTATTTAAATCGATTTAGATTTTGATTTGATGCAAGAATATATAAACATTGTGGGATCTGAGATTATTCCTTTAAGCATAATTACACACAGAATGACGATGTTAATATTCCCTGTTCACCACTTATGATGGTGGAGGGTAAAAAATAGAATAAGTGTAGAAGAAAATAAAATAAGGAGAATAGTAATAATGACGGTAGTAAGTAGTACATCACAACCGAAATCATTTTAAGAAAATTTACAATATATTGCACAGTGGGTGAGAAAAATGATAATAATTAGTATTATCAATATCAGAAAATTTTAAGCGGATCTCGAGGGCTAAAAAACAAGATATACACAATTGTAAAGCTATTTAATAGTAAACATATTGGACCTGATGCAGGCCAAAACTGGATCAAATTATTAATGAAGGTGGGCGTGGCTTGCTATTAAACACAACTATAAATTTTTATCATGTAAAAAATAGAATTAAGAAAGAAATTAACAACCAATTTTTAATATTATTAGTTCATTTAATAGGGAAGTTATCGGAACTAACTACCGAAAATGTAAATTTCAAAAAAATATTTGAAAAAAAATATAAATATATTCCCCGACTCCCAAAATTATAAAATTGTTTTATAATCAATATTTTAAGCCTGACAAAGAACAAACGCCCACGTTGGGTGTGGCATGTCCTTAAATTTAAGAATTTAAGAAAATTTAAATTTATAAGAATTTCGATTTATGAAAACTTGTCAAAAATTGATTTAACATAATTGAACTATTGAAAGCCATTAACTGATTTCTTTTTGATATATGGTTGGGAAACTATTCTTCAAGTAAAAGTGAAACATATCACTGTGCCATCTACATCTAAGGTCTTGAATTATATTTTCAGAGCAGCTTTATTTTAGTTAAATTTTGAATTTAGTGGTATAAAATAAAAAAAAACAGATCAAATTCAATTCACCACCAAGAGAAAGCCAAAAGTATTTTCTTTAACCCCATATATATCTTAGCACCTGTTGGGACCCATCTGCTTTATATATATTTTAGAACAGCTTTATTTAAGATTGATTTTAAATTTTGGAGGACAGCACAAATTAAATTTTATTAGCCAAAAAAACTTCCTTACCCCATATATCTGTTTGGACATATCTGTTTAACACTTTTTTTCAATTTAAAAAAATTAAAAAATGACAACAAATTTAATTTAATTTTGAAGATCAGAGAAAATTCAAAATATTTTACTATTAAAAAAAGCCAAACGTGGATCCACACGTTTAACACTTTATCAATTTGCAAAAATTTTGGAAAATTAAAAAATTTGGAAAATTATAAAAAAATACCTCATATATACTTCTGTACTGGTTTGGATCCATGTGTTTAACAACTTCCCACCAAAAGAAAAAATAAAGTAAACTTCTTACAAATATATTGTTTCATTCTTTGCCGATCTGTCGACCGAAAACTTTTCCGATTTGAATGAAAAAAATCCCACATTTTTTTATTTGCGAAATATAAATTGAAACTTTACTAGTCGATTAACACGGACAAAATAATACCCTATTATAGGACTTAACTTATTAACCTACCCTCGTATGAATTATGTTTGTAGAAATAAGTAAAAGTATACTCATATTTATGTAAGATTAATGACACAAGGTGTGATTTTCGGAAGAGTATTTTCCAAGAACTATAGAAAATTATGTAGAAGTCCTCCTTAAAGGTGGAAAAGTGTTCTGCGCTTACAAATTGATGGTAAAGAATATATTCAGAATACTAAGGTAGATTAGAGTGGAAGATAAACAATCATTTTTAAACGATAATTTTTTTTGGCCGAGATACTTTAATTTGGGGAACCACAGCCTAACCACTAGGAAAAATATGTCCGTACATTTTATATCAATTTTTCTATCCAATCGGGTGAAACGTACTTATCCCCAATTCTTACCTCAGCCCACTGTGTATTGTTCACACTTTCACATAAAAATTTGAATATAATTTTGCGTCTTTGAATGTTTGCTTTTTTAATAATTTTTCATTTTATGATTTTTATTATCATCTCTTTTTGCTTTTTTCGAATTAAAAAAAGAAAATAAATTTAGTGTTAAATCTGTATGCAACAGATTTCTCATTTTCTTAGATACCATCTTTATTATATTTGTTTATATTTACTAAATACTTTTGGATAATAAACATAAAAATTATTAGAATTTTTTTTCAAGATTTTATTAGTACTTGAAAATATATTGAATTTTTTGTACATTTTAGCAGGAGAAAGGGGTTTCCTTATTTTTTATTTTGGGGAAGTGACAATAAAATTAAGGATTTTTGGCAGAAGATAAATTATTATATTAATATTTTTAGATCTAAAATGAACAAAATTAAATTAAAAGAAAATTTTAAGTGTTTTATAATAAAAATTTGTAGATTAAAATAATAATAAAAAATGGCTTCTTTTTGGATGAAAAAATCTTATGACAAGAATTGAATAACTGGGACTCAATGAGGTAGAATATCAATTTAAAGAAAATCAGTTACAAATTATCTAATTGAATCGTTGAATTTAATAAAGGACTAAGGACGATCTGTTAAAATAGGTCGTCAAATAAAATGATCCTAATAAAGTGTCAAATCTCAAGAGGTTTGTAAATTAGGGTAAGAGGTTTTAACATACATATATGTTTGTACAAATGAAACGACTAAACTTACAATTTTAATATTTTTATAGTTCAATCACTAGAGATGAAAATTTTGAGGCTTTTTCGGAAACCTTTCCATTAACGTTTTTATAGAGCTTTCAGTCCGCTAGAAAACGGTCTTATTCTTTTGTGCTCTTCAATCCTCTTTTAAGAGGAGCCCAATATATATCTCCTTTAAAAATAACGATTTATTGTTACCGCGTAAAAAAATAATTTATGCGAATTTAACAAAATATATATTTTCCACCAATATCAAAAATTGTAATGTTATTCCATACCATACCAAATATAAGCCAGACCTTGGTCAAAAACTGATCCAGTTTTTTTTTCCTACGATGAATGGCCGTAGTATGCCATTCACCGTATAAAAATTCGACTTATGAAAATTTTAATTTTCATTTAACAAGAGCCCAATATATTTGCAATGGCCTTAGCACTGGGCATTTTGGAAAATTTTTTTCTCTTGGAATAAATACCTTTCAAGAGTTTGTCTCTAAGGACATTATACTAAGTCATGCCAAAAATAAGTGAACACATTATTAAGCCTTTGGAATAGTAGCAACCTTTTTCTTTGGATTCCTTGATGAAAATTTCGTTATTTATAGAGCATCTTGTACGAAACGATTGGTTTCCTTTGGAATACTCTTTGTTCTTTTTTCTCGAGCATAGCGATATCAAATATTCGACCGGGAGGTTGCGAAAATTTACCAGAATAGAACTTTTCGTCATCAAATATGCAAAAAAAATATTTTTTTTTAGAAAACGTGACTTTAATTTCCGTATTCTCTTTTTGCCCTCTACATTTTAAGCAGAGTTCTTGCCAGAAACTTAATGAGTACCAAATATTTGGAGCATTGAGCTGACAGGGTTGTTTTCCTACCAATTGGAAGCTTTTTTATTTAGAAAAATCATGTGTGTCTTTATGAACCATTAAGGTCATCAAAATGGAAAAGACATGTTTATAACAGAATTGTTTTCTAGTTGATTTGGAGGACTATAGACTCCAAGCTAATTAGTGCCTTCCATAGTGGAATTAGAAAAATACATTTATCCATTAAATTAAGCGATAATGATCATCGTACCATAAATCATCAATATCGGGTAAGTAGAAAATAGTATAGAGGCATATTTTATGATATAATCAATCTAACAAATTAGATTGTGTGGGGGACTCTTATTGGCCTTGCTTCTAAGGTACCTTCCTGGAATAGGATTTAAAGCTTATACAAATACAAAATATTTACTAATTCTATTGAAATTCTGATTGAAAGTCGATCGGTCTACTTTAATATGGTTGTACCAATATTTCTTGTGAGCGCTACAAATATCAACACAAACATTGTGACAAAATTGTAAATGCTCAAATAATTTTTAATTATTAGTAAGTGTGGATATAATATAAAAACATTGTGTAAAATGGACCAATTGATATTGAAATTGTCGGAAACAGAATGAAAAGAATATTTAAAAGTTTGCCAGCTGTTTTTTCATATTTCTTAAATACTGAAATTTCTGTTAAACATTAGCAGCTAAAGGTTATATACAACTGTAAGTAAAACTCTCTTACTCTGTTCTCTTAATTAAAACATGTACAGGCATTTAACAGTATAACAGTTAGATATTAAATTGCTACACTGCACAATTAAAATGTTAAAATTTAAAATATTTTCTATAACATTTTTATAGACATAACATCTACTGTTATTTACATAATTTCCTAAAAACTAAAACTTAACAGTTAAATGTTAAAATATGTTAATGTTAATTTACCTTCTCTTTAATATCCTTCAATTACTGTAACATTATTTTACTCTCATTCTATTCAAAACTTCTTTTTTACTCTTTCATTCAACTATTCGTGGTTTTCGTACAAATAGTTTTTAGTTAAACGAAGTTTTTTTGGGACAAATTTACACATTTAGTCATTTTATTATTATTTTTTGTTTTTGTAAATGTTTAGAGTAAATTTAGTTCACAACTAATACCTGGAGGTGTTTATGGAATTTAAGAATATTTGTGTTTTTCTCTTATTCTTTCAAATTTTTTTCTTTCCACTTATTTGTTTGGTCAGGAGTAGAAAAAAATGGAAAGTTATCATAAAGGCAGGATATGTGCAGTAATAACAACATTTTTCAAATGGATACTTATTTATGATACTACTTAGTGGCCTGATTTTGAAAAGGGCTTTTCAAATACAAAAATAATGATTATTGAAAAACGTTGAAAGAAAGTGGAATCAAAATATCTAAATAAGGATAATTTTTTGAAACATATAAAGTTAAAGAGATGGCAATGTTGAAATTAATAGGAATTGAATTAAAGTCATTTTAAATATGTAATATAGAAAAAATTATTTTAAGTCCAAAATAAAAGCCAAAGACTGGAAGTTTTTGATGACTTTTAATATTTTATGTGTCATGAAGCATATTTAAACCGGTAAATAAAGACTTATTTAAAGTGCACCATAAGATTATTTGGGGAGGTCAGGTATAAAACTGAACTAGAACTGAACTGGAACTGAACTAGAACTGAACTGGAACTGAACTATAACTGAACTAGAACTAAAATCTGAATTAGAATTAGTTTTGGTATTCTATTTAGCACATGAAGTAGATACTAATTTGGAAACTTAACCAGAATATTAACAAGAACCTGATCTATTTTCAGAACTAAAATTTAAACTTGAAAATGGAATCAAATCTGAACTATTGTCTGACTAAGAAGCTTAACTAGAATCTGAACCAGAAACTGATCTAGTAGCTAGAATAACATTTAAAAATTGAACTAGTATATATACTTAAATCTCACCTAGAATCTTATGAAGAAACTGAACTACATTATATATTATATATATAATTAAGAAATGAACTGAACTAAAAACTGAACTAGAATTTGAAATGAAATTTTAACTACCATCTGACCTAATAAAATCTGAAGTGGAAACAGAAGTATAATCTGAGTCTGGACTAAAGTCTAAACTAGAACGTGAACTAAAATTTAAACTTGAAACTTATTAGGAAACTAAAGTATAAAATAAACAAGAACTTATTTAGGTTCCGAACTCAAATTGGAACTAAAATGTGGAACTGAAATTTAAGCTGAAATTTGTGTTGGAATCTGAGCTAAAATGAGCTAAATTGAATCTGAATTTATATCTGGAATTTGAATAGAGTCCAATTTCAATTAGAGGCGAGAATCTGAAATAGGCTGCAACCTGAACTCGATTTTGCATTGAACTTAAATCTGCAATAAATTTTAGCTACGATCCAAACTAAAATCTGTATTAGTGTTTAAATAAAAATCTAGACTATAATCAACACCAGAAAGAGAACTAGAATCTGAATTATAATTTAATCTATATTTTGAACTATAATCTGAATTATTATATTAATTAGAAATTCAGCTAAAGGCTAAGCATGAACATAAACCTGAACCTAGAATTCCAAACAGAACTGACTACAATTAGAATTATAATCCGAACTATAGTTTATACTAAAATCTCAAATGTAGGAACTCAGTGTAAAACCCTAATCTGAGCTATAACTTAAACAGGAAATTCAACATTAAAACAAAATACTTAGGAAAATTAGAAATAAAATACAAACTATTATCAAAAGAAGGATCTAACTGAGAACTGAAATGAGATATTGAGCAAGGATCTCAAGGTTTCTTTTTAGGTTTCAATTATTGAATAAAATTTAAATTTTTAAGTGTAAAAATTTACAATTTTACTTCCAAAATAGTTTTCCATAATTTTAGTCGGTGTAAAACTTATTATCTACCTTTAGCATTTTTCATCCCAATAGCATTGTCCTTATTGTAAACGACACATAGACACTAAGTGTTTATCCTTCACAATATAAAATAAAATACAATTTACTTTTGTTTTTTTTTATAAAACTTCAATGTAAAATTGAACAGAGAAAAATAAGATGAAAAACGAAAGCAACAACCAAAATCATCTTAACCACTCTAGACACTTAACAATTCTTGTTTTATCCTTTTATTCCTTTAGTTTTTATTTTATATTTTTGCTATTTTCATTGTACCTGTCCCATTAAATCTTATATTTTCCCCAGTGACCAAAGAAAATGAAAAACATATAGAAAAAAATGAAAAAAAAGTTGACAATTTTTTTCGCTTATAAAACTATTTGTTGTTGTGTTTTTTGCTTCGCCTTAGTTGCCAACAACACAATCACACTGTCACCTTGAATGGCCATCAAAGTTTTTCAAATTCATTTTTTGCACTTTTTTATCGGGCCTTTTTTCTTGTGTTGTTCCTGTAGTTGTTATATTTCTTTCAGAAATTGTCTAGAATGCTTGGTTGGTGATGGTGTGTTGTTGTGGTTGTTGTTTTTTAACTTCTTGACTGCCTAACGGTTTATTTTAGTGTTTAAAGTTTTTCAGTTGAGGTTGTTTTTTTTCTGTTTTATTTTCTTGGTTCCACAATTTGCTATTTTGCTTGCTTAACGTCTTTAAATGAGCTACAGTTTTCTCTATGTTGTAAGAGGTTCACGAACTGAACTGGAAATAACCCTAAACTCAACTAGAACTTAAACTAAACCGAACTAAAATCGCACATGGTAATTAATTGGAATTAGAATCGAAACTGGAATATGAATTGGAATCTGAACTGAAACTTGAGCTAAAATTATCACTAGAACTAAACTAGAATTTAAGCTACAATCTGAACTTGAACATAAACTACAATTTCAACTGCATTCTAACCATGAACCTTAACTGGAATATTAACTAGAACCCGAACTATAATCTGAACATGAACTTATATATAAACTATAATCTGGGTCTAAACTCGAATCATAGCCAGAATCCTAATCAGAATCTGAAAAATAACTGAACGTTAATTTGAACAAGAATCAGAATCTAAACATGAATCCGTACTAGAATTTGGATTAAGGAGTGAGATCGAAAACTTTTTAATATACATAAATGTTCACCTTCCATTATCCGTTACTTGGCTCGAGCAAGTGGACTCCATTTTATGCTCTTCAGTTCCCTTTTAACAAAAGACCATTATCTCTTCACCGGCCTTAGCTCCAGGCAGTGCGGAAGATTTGCCTCTCTTGGTTCTTAAGCCACATAACTGTTCCTGTACCACTAAAGAGCTTGTTTACTATAGTCGTAAGTTGCCAAGTCCGGCAAAAAATAAGTGGACACATTGTGAAGTCTTAGAAATGGAAGCAGCCTTTTTGTATACATCTCTTGATGTTAGTATTTTTTATAGTCCGTTGTAGCAAATGATTGACTTCTTTTGCCGCAAATGCATATTACTTGCCACACCATGTAATTTTTAGGAAATTTTGATAGCTTTTGGGTGCTTTTTCTAGAGCATCAGCAATATCAAATTTCTGATCAGGAATTTACAAAAAATCAGCCAGTATATACGCTCCGTCTTTCATTATGCAGCAAGAATAATTTTTTAATTTGACATCAATTTCCCTACTTTATTTATGGCCAGTAAATTTTTAACAGCATTAACTTTAGGATATTTTTGAGCCTTGTATGTTTTAAAACCTGCATTAGCTTCAATATTTCGTGCCAGACAGTCTGAGCACTGTATGTATTCGATGCTCTTTTGAATACATCGTATATTTGTTGCTTTAAAGAACTTCATGTGGACCATGCCCTTTACCTGAACTAGATTCTCTATTAACGTACAAGTTCACTCGTTACTGTTTAATAGTATTAGTAACCGTCTGACGCCATACCTTTGAATACTTGGCCATCTTTTTGTAAAGGTTTTAATGAAGATTTTTTTCAATCTCAGTCAATGAAATCCGAACAATATGAACTAGAATCTGCACAATAACTTAAAGTTTATTCTGTACTAAAATCTAAAGTAGATTCTGAACTTTAATATAAACAAGAATCTTAAATAGTATCTGAATCAGAATCTAAACTAAATTTCATTTTCATAGAACTTTCCAGATCTCATAATATCTTCCTTTGCTAATTATAAGGAATTTCCAATTCGTCAGTTTCCATTTCTATTTTTAACTTTCTTATTCTTTCGTCTTCATTTTACGTTATTGGTGTTTGTTGTTTGTTTTTAGTAGTTTGCCAAAACAGACTTTAGTTTTAAGCCACAAGTGTTTAGTTGTTTTTCTTAATTTGCATCAAAAACAAGTAAAAAGAAAAGTTTTTTTTCTTTTTTTTTTTGCTTTCTACTTCCCTCTCCCCCTTACTCCTCTTCACTTTGCATTTTTGTTATTGTTGTCATTGTTATTGGCTTCTTACAACACACACACATATAAACATACAATATATTAAGATGAATGATTGCAAAGGACTTGAGGAACCAAAGAGAGAGAGATTACGAAAAACTTTGACAGGGATTATGAGAATATCAATAGATGAATTTTAAGTAAACGATTTGAAATTATTAAAATAAATTTTGAAGTTAAAATGATGTAAATATTTTAATAATTTGAAGTCCAGGAAAAGTTTCCTTCAACTATCTTCAAATAGGATTTGCAGATCAATTATATGTTAGAGCTTAAGCTTTAACATCAGTTCCATGACGTTACTTTAATGAGTGAGATTGAAAAGTTCTTAACACACAATTTTCATTAATACGTTTATACCAATCATTATTTGATTTTTTTGATCAAGTTCCCTTTGTGAGGTATGTCAGTTGGTGTGTTTAATGTCAAACATTATGTAATAATTGATATTGTGTATTCAAATTAATATATATTTTCTACAAAACCCAATTTGGTCCTACAAAAAGTTGTCGAAGCATTAAAAGTTTTGCCGTCAAACTTTTTCCAGTGTTATTAAACAGGGACTGATCCACATTATGCTTCTAAAGCCAGAAAAAAGAATTTTCAAAAGATCTCAGTGCTCGGACTATTCAGTACAAAAAGTTAAAACTTAAGCAGATTTTATTAAATACAACGCACAAAAGTTCCTGGCAGAAACGCTGTTAAAAATTTAGAGGCCAAAAACAGAGCACGGAAATTGATGTAAAGTTATCGAAAAAATATTCTTGATGTAAAACGGATGACGAAACTTTCGTTCCTTGCAAACAAAAAATTTGTTGCTGAAGCTCTAGGGGATGTTAAAGAAAAGTTATGAATCCAAAAGTAGTCAAAGTTTTCCAAAAAGTTCTTGGTATGACAATCATTATGCACTTGCAGCAAAAGAAGTTAATCTTTTGTTACGAAGGACTCCATTAATACCGAAATTTACATCGATAAATGTTACAGAAAAGGAAGCCTCTATTCATAAGACTATGCCTTCTCTTTCGACCTGGGTGGTAGTAGAACAAAAATGTAATATTTTTACCAATAGAGGCAAATCCTGCAATTAGCTCCGAGCAAAGTCCAATAGAGGGTTGTGGTTCTCTTGCTAAGAGAGAATTGAAGAACACAAAAAGGTGTCCATAAGTATGTTTTTCTAAACGGAAATGGACTACCTGTTCGAACAAGGTAACAAAAAATCCAATGCAAAACTTATGTCCTGACAGATTTGTTGCAACTTCCTGACCAAAAAATTTTTGTTGTTGAAGCCCGAGGGAATGCTGAAGAAATATTCAGAATCCAAAAGCAGTCAAAAATTTCTTGGAATAACGAATGCAATCTGCACTTGCAACAAAAGAATCTAATCATTTGTTACAAAGAGCTCTATAAATACCGGAAAATATATCGAGGAATCCTTACAAAAAAGTTACTTTTATTCATAAAACTACATAATGTGTAAACTACATAATGTTTGACCTGAGCGGTAGAAGAGCAATTTCGTGGTATTTTTACCAATGAAGACAAATCTCCTAATATGCTCCGAGCTAAGTCCAGTGAATAGATATTATGCTCTTGCTGAAGGAGCACAAAAAGGATGTCCAAAAGTATTTTTTTTTAACGGAGACGGACTTCTTGTTCGAGCAAGGTGACAGAAAGTAAACGTTAATGGAAGGTTTTCCGTAAAATTTTCATCGGTAGTGACTAAACTGTAAAAATACTTTTTTTTTATAAAATATAAATATAAAAATTAAGACTGTACGTTAAATGGTTTCGTTTTTATCACATATATGTATGTTTAGAACTTTTCGACTTCACTTCTTAATGAAAAAATAAATTAAACTTATATTTTTAATTACAAACTTACAAATTCCTTATAAAGATCTATTTGGTTAATTCTAATATTTTTTAAGTTCTCAAATCGCAAATCATCGCAAATAAAACTACACATGCAAGCTAAACATCCAAAAAGTATTTTCAGCCGGATTTCTCTTATAATGGCAGTGCGATCATATAAGTGAAAAAAGTCAAATTTTTTAACTGATTTATAGAGATTGAGAATTCAGGGAAACCTTTTAATTCCCTGATTAGTTGACATCATATTGAGATTTCAAATAAATAATGTTTTTCATTTCGATTTTACTCAAATTTAGTTTTTAAATGAAATCTAAGTTTAAAGTTTTTCATAAATATTTGACACAAATTACATTTCACATACTTTTGCTTCTGAATTAGCATTTTTATAGATATCAAATACTTGTGTTTAAAGTTAAACTTTCGCTGAAAATTCCACCTTAACTCGGCTTCTTTTTGTCAAATTTAGTTGTTTTCTATTCACTTCAACGTATTTACCAACCAACCTTCTACTATGGTCTTCAAACTCAAATTCTAAAAATAAAATTCTTAGATTCCTATTTATACAAATTTTAATTGTCGCTCTATATTAAAACACAACTTGTTCGAACCTGAACGTGGTTACATGTTTAAAAAATTTGTTTGTTCATAAATTTTCTATAATTAGGATTGTAAAATGTTAATGCTGTTTATTCGTTTCATTGCTGTTCTTAAAGTAAGACGAGCTGAATAAATTGTCATTGTATTGTATTCAAGCCAAAAATACGTGCGCACATTTGAGTAAATTTATACAAAACAACAACTTTATGCAACAACATAACTTCAAACGTTTAGCAGAAAAACAGAATGACTTACAACCCTAAACGAACATGTTGCAATGTACTTTTCGGTTGAATATTTATTTGAGTAACAATAACTTTTAATATGTATGCTAGTTCGATGTTAGTTCTAACCTTAGAAAACTTTGCTCTTTTTTTTATGGGGGACATTTGTGTTGGTTGGTTCTAAATAACCAACTTGTTGGTGGTTGTACATGTGTAATATGGTATGAACGTAAATATTACTTCACGAGGACTGCAAATTTCAATATTTTTATTGAATTTTGCTAAAAAGATGGTGTACATCATACATAAGTAGACGCATGCGCAGTGTTATTAAATTAACATACACATGTTTTAAGTCAACTGCTCATCTTGGTTGTATATAAGAAAAGAGTTGCAAATAAAAACATGTTTGATATTTATTCTAAATTATTCGAGTATAATTTGTGACTGTGTATTCATACACATAAACTACACAAGAATTGTGTGTTTTTAAAGAAAAGTGTTATTTGATTTTTTGCCGTGTTATAAGGAGTTTGGTAGAGATGAGTGATATTTTCATGGCTCTGATTTAATCACTGTGATTGGCAAATCACCAGAAATCACTGTTAACGAAATTACAGTTACTAATAATATTGTTCTTTCTAATAGAGTTTCCCTTATTAAAAAAAATAATGACCTCCGTCGTTTTTGAACCCTTTTGTTTCTTCAGATTTTTTCTTTTATTTAAGAATAATAAAAACAACAACGAAATATTGCGAAACTTGTCACTGTTTTAAAGAACTGTGATTTAAAAATAACTTTCACTGGGAACAACGTTATTCAATAATCACGGTATCGCCATAGTTGCCAGATAAATTTGGGCAAAAATCGTGAAAATTAGAGGGAAAAAATTGTCTAATCTTAAAATTTACTTTACGAAATCGGCAAAAATAGTCAACTTAAAAAATGATTTATAAAAAGTTTTTTAGAAGTTAAGGATTTTGAATAAATCCTTAACTGCTTAAATGGTTTATGAACATAATCCGAAAAAAATCAGAAATCACATAACTATTTCACTAAAATAAAATAATTTTAAAGAGGTTCGTCTTTTGAATGGCTTATTGAGGCATATTTATAAACGCCATGAAGACTTTCTATAGGAAACCAAATGATACATTATAGTTCAAAAGATCTTGTTTTACTTTAGAATAGATTAAAAACCGTATTACAGTTATTTTTCCAATATATTCATTTATTATTTACCATTCTCTGAAAAGTACAAATATAATATTGTATTTGTATTTTGAAGTACCCACAGCTGCTGGCGTTTAAGTTGTTTGTAGGTTATTTGGTGAACCAGCACAGTAATAATTAAATAATTTATTCCTTGTATATAGTAAGAAAAAAATCTTAGACTATAACAAAATCCAATTCGATATCCCATATCGATGTTTTGAAAACAATTCAGTAACTTTCAACTATTTGATGAAATCTTATATAGTTGAAGGGGAGGCGTTTCTGATTTCATTTGCTTCAGGTAAAGTGCCTACGCTCTGCACTTTATAGTGTCTTTGCTGCTTTATAAAGAAATCTTAACAAAATTTATATGAATATGGGGCATAGATTTTCCTATTCATATTGGGTCTAATTTAACACATTTTTTTTTTTGGTTAAAATAGCTCAGCAGAAGCCCTATTTAATTATCTGTATTTGTTGTAAACATTTACGGAAAATAGCTTAATTTAACTAGAGAAATACTTTAAAATAGCTTAGCACTCAGCACATGATCAAGAAATCAAGAAGTCTCTACCGGTTTTAAAGTTACAAAATTATTTTAAAAAATATCGATTTGAAACTCTGCGCATTCTTGATTGTTTTTCGATGTAGTTTGCTTGTTAAAACGAGTGAAATCAGTGCAGATGTAGACCGATATCTGAGACAAAATTTAAAAAACGATAATAACTTATTTGTTCTCTTCCCAAGTTAGTTCATTTCTAAAGAAAGTTTTGTTAAATAATTTAATTTCGACACTTTTCTTTGATAATTTTTCTAATTCTATTCATTAATTTATGGTTAATAACTGTTCCATTCTTTTAATTCAATTTCTAGAATTTTCAATCAAAAAAAATAATTTATTTTCATTTTTCATTTGAAATTCAACTAACGTTTCAAAACTACTAAAAACCATATTCATCTCACAATAATCATTAAAACTACTTGTGAACCATAAATTGTACAAACTCTTTACAAAATGTGGGCGAAAATTTAATTTTCTGTTGTTTTTCCTTTTCAATGCTTTCAGGATTTTCATTCTTATGGATGAAACAGCCTCCAAAAAAACACCCAAACTTCCATTATCAACTCATCGTAGACAGACTAAAATGTCATATTTTATGAATAAACACTTTTCCATGATTTCGTCTAATTGCCAATGACACGCAGGAAAGTATGGCCATTAATTTGTATCCACAACAGAGGAGGAGAAAATAAAAATAATAATAAAAATAAAAACCATCGCTTTAATTTGCCGCACTCATTATGGCATAAATTAATTATAAAATAATGAAAATAAGTAATAAATAAATTTATAAGTAGAAAAGTTATTGATTTCATTTTTATAGGCTTCATAAACAAAAAATTATAATGATAAAGTCTAGGATTCTCCTTTTAATTTCTTGGGTCTTTATAGTTGAATTTTGTTGAAAATACACTTTATCGTTTTGAAAGTTTATATTAATTATAATAAACATTAGTTCATTGAAAAATGTGTTTATAGAATTTTTCATTTTTTCAAATGCCTTCACTTTATAATTTATATTCAGTCAATAAAGACATACATTGTTTTATAAACACTGCGTTATAATTTCAATAGGTTATGGGCCCAGACCCAAACCTTCTAAAGAATTTATAAGTGCAAGAATTATCTTTAATTTAGAAAAGATAAAGAAATGGCGATTGTATCAGGAAGAATACCTTTGCTAAATGGAAAAAATTTTTCCACATGGTTTCCACAAATGGAAGCAGTATTGCACAAAAATCGTTTATTACGAATGGTAAGAGGAGAAGTAGCCAAACCAGAAGAGGTTATTATCAGTAGCAATCCCACAGCTTTAGAAAGAAAAGCATATGAAGAATTTTTAAAGAAGAAACGGGAATATGAAGATTTGGATCAAGATGCCAGAGCTGAAATCATAATTTGTGTAGAGCCGGATATTATACGTATGATTAAAACTTTGAAATCTTCAAATGAAATTTGGTATTACCTTAAGAACACGTACGATCGTAAGTCTACAAGAAAGAAGGCAGAGTTATATAGAAAATTATTGAACTTAAAAATGGTAGAAAGTCAAAATATTTCGCAATATTTGGTGGAATTTGACGTTGCAGTTTCCGAACTTCGTGAAATGGTGTCTGATATAGATGAAGATTTTCTGACGGTAATGCTTTTAGATGGTTTGCAAGACAAATATAAATCAGTAAAAGCAGCATTTGACACTGCCAATGAGTTCCCTACTCTCAACGTTCTACGCTCAAGACTTTTGGAAATTGGTGACAAGCCGGAAGAAGAAAATGTTCAGGACAATGCTCTAAAAGTGTACAAGTTTGCAAATAACAAGAAGAAACAGGGTAATTTTAACTATAATAAGACGGACAAAAAAGGTATGAAAATGTTTCCTTTTAATTGTTACAATTGTGGAAAAAAGGGCCACATGGCCAAAAATTGTAAATTGAAAATTAATAAAGCAAATGAAGTACATGTCAGTTCAGGTTTTGCAGTATCTGCTATGAAAGCTAATAGATATTTTCATTCATCAGAATACAAAACTATTTGGATAGTTGATAGTGGAGCATCCTCCCACATGACAAACTTAAAGTCAGAATTTATAGACTTAGATGAAACATATACTGGCAATGTAAGATTAGCAGATGATAAAAATTTGGAAATTAAAGGAATTGGTACAGCACAAATTAATGTTAACATCAATGGGCAAATAAGCAGAGTAAATCTTTTACAAACATTGTATATACCAGATTTGAGAAGTAATTTGTTTTCAATAGGAAAGGCAACAGACAATTGTTGTAACATAAATATATTCAAAAATAAGATAGAAATATACAAGAATGGTAAAATTCTAATAACATCTAGAAAGAAAGATGGCATATATTGTATCGAATCAATACGTAAACCTTATACTGTTACAAATGTTATTGAAAATCAGAAAAATGTTTTAGAAGTATGGCACAAACGTTATGGTCATTTGAATCCAGCAGATTTGGTAAAACTTCAAACCAATAATATGGTTCTTGGTTTACCAAAGATTCCTTTTAAGAATGTCCAGTGTATTAGTTGTATTCGAGGAAAACAAATTAGACAAGCTTTTCCGAAGAAAACCGAAAAATCATCAAACGAAATATTGCAATTAATACATACGGACTTGTGTGGACCAATGCGAATAGAGTCTATAAGCAAAAAGCTCTATTTCGTTACATTCATTGACGATTATACCAGAAAGGTACATGTTCGTTTTTTGAAAAGGAAGAATGAATATTTAGATATATTCAAAGATTTTAAGAGACAAGTTGAATTAGAAACAGGCAAGAAGATCAAATCTATTAGATCAGACAACGCCGCTGAACTATCAAGTCGTGAATTTAATTTATTTTTAAAAGATTGTGGTATTACACATCAGTTTAGCGTTGAGTATACACCACAACAAAACGGTATAGCAGAACGTATGAATCGAACCCTAGTTGAAATGGCTAGAACAGTGATGATAGAAGCCAAATTACCAGAAATTTTATGGGATGAATTAATAATGACAGCATCCTATATAAGAAATAGGTGTCCCACGAAAATTAATAGAAATAAAACTCCTGAAGAATTATGGACTGGGAAAAAGCCTGTAATTAAACATTTACGCCAAATTGGAAGTAAAGCTTTTGTGTTAAACAAAAAACCTGGAAAATCTAAATGGCAGGCTAGAAGTTCAGAATATATATTAGTTGGTTACGCAACAGACGCAAAAGTTTATCGTTTATGGAAACAAGAAACACGTGAAATTATTAAAAGTCGTGATGTTACATTTGTAGAAGATAATTTTAAAGTTGATATAGCTGATATAGAAGATGAAAAAATGGGATTTTATGAATTTAATTGGCATCCATTTGGACATAAACAGAAAAATTCTCAACAAGAAAGTCATAAAGATTTAAAAGTAGTCGAGGCAACAAATAATTTTGGAGAAAATGACAATAATGAAAGTCAATTACAAGAAGTAGATCCTAATAACATTTTGACAGATGATCAAGATAGTGAATCTAGTATTGAAAAAGAAACTATCGAACCGTCTATTAAAGAACGTTTAAGATCATGGTCATTATTCAAAAGTAGAGAAGAAGCTAATATAGTTGATTGCAGTAATAATGATCCAAAAACATACAAAGAAATGCTTAATTCTGAAAATAAAGAAGAATGGAAGCATGCAGTTAAGCAGGAATATAGTTCATTAATGAAGAACAAAACTTGGAAGTTAGTAGATTTGCCCAAAGGGAGAAAAGCAATAGGATGTAAATGGGTATTTAGAACTAAATATACACCCGATGGTAAGATAGATAAACGTAAAGCCCGTTTAGTAGCAAAAGGATATTCTCAGGAATATGGAATTGATTATAACAGTACTTTTGCACCCGTCGTAAGACAGAACTCGTTACGTTTAGTATATGCGCTTGCAGTTGAAAAAGATTTAAAATTACGACAGTTGGATGTGTCTACAGCTTTCCTCAATGGAAACATAGATGAAGAAATTTTCATGACACAACCGGAAGGTTTCATTGACGAGAAAAACAGGAACAAAGTGTGTTTGTTAAAAAAGTCTATATATGGTTTAAAACAAGCTAGTCGTCAATGGTATAAAAGTATTGATGCAGTTTTAAGAAAATTCAATTTAACAAAATCTAAGTATGACCAATGTATATATTCAAGAAAAATTGGAAATGAAACTATCATAGTTGCATTATATGTAGATGATATAATCATCGCAAGTAATAATGAGAAAATTACTCTTGAATTAATTACACTATTGAAAAATAATTTCGATATTCGGGATATGGAAGTACATGAACTTGATTGTACTTAAGGAGGCGCATTATTCAAAAGCGATTGCAGTGAGGAGGCGTGTTGAAAATACACTTTATCGTTTTGAAAGTTTATATTAATTATAATAAACATTAGTTCATTGAAAAATGTGTTTATAGAATTTTTCATTTTTTCAAATGCCTTCACTTTATAATTTATATTCAGTCAATAAAGACATACATTGTTTTATAAACACTGCGTTATAATTTCAATAAATTTATGTAGGCGAGGCGAGATGACTGAAAATGAAATGACTTTAATTAGTTTGGTTTTGATAAAAGAGGCAAAAATTTAAATAGAAAAATACATTTTTTGCAATGAGTCTTAATAAATAATGAAAAAAGGATTCTTTTGGTTTATAACCTAGAAAAAGGGGTCATTATTTACTTTTTCCTTGGATCTAAAGTAAAAAAGTTGGAAATAATTTAATTAAATGTAAATATTGGTAATTAGGAGAATATCTCATTTAATTAATAAGTAAACAAATTCTGATGACATTAAGACGTATTAAAAGCTGAAATAAAACTGAACTCAAACTGAACTAGAACTGAATTAGAACTGAACTAAAACTGAACTAGAATTGAACTAGAACTGAACTAGAACTGAACTAAAACTGAACTAAAACTGAACTAAAACTGAACTAGAACTGAATTAGACCTGAACTAGAATTTAACTAGAACTGAACTGTACTAGAACTGCACTAGAATCTGTACTGGAGTTTGAACTAGAATTTGAAGTAGAATATGAACTAAAATCTGTGCTCGAATCTGTACTAGAATCTGAATAAGAATTTGAACAAGAACTG
Organism: Cochliomyia hominivorax; assembly: GCA_004302925.2. NCBI lineage: Eukaryota > Metazoa > Arthropoda > Insecta > Diptera > Calliphoridae > Cochliomyia > Cochliomyia hominivorax. The sequence goes on along the minus strand of PYHX02000158.1, from coordinate 83,277,517 downwards.
AACTACAATTTAACTGGAACTGAAGTAGAATCTGATTTAGATTATCATCTAGATTCTGTTTTAAAATCTGAAGTAGAATCTGAACCGTATCTGAAAGAGAACTGAACTAGAATTATACTAAAACTCTGCTAATGCTTTTACCAGAACTGGTTTAGATCTGGAACTACAAAAAATAAAAAATATAAATATACAGAAAACGATTAATAACTTTTTGAAATCTTTTATTCAAAAAAAAAATATTAAAATCATTTTATAACATTTATTAAACATTTAAATAAATCACAAAATATCGTGTAGTTACGAAACTTATTCAACCATCCTAACCACACTATTACTTTAATATATTTTATATAATTTGAATAATCCTTAAATTTTACTCAATGAAAAGGTCTTTACTTCTCCATTGACACAATCAATGATTTATGTTTAACCTAAGATCATTGTTCAAATCCTTAACATGTTGTTAAAACCTAAAATCAAGGTAAGAGACTATAAACACATACACACACACTTACACATTACTTGTATACATAATATTCTTTTCATTTGTAATCATTCAGTCATTCACTCATACATTTGTATTTATCTATTCATGGTATATGAACCAAAATTGCACTCAAATACACATTTTGCCAATAATTTGTTGCGTATAACTTTAGTCTTTAGAAACCAAATGATTTTATCAATTTAACATATGAATTCAGTATTAAAATACAAATATACAAAAACAATAAGTTCGATTTGTAAACTTACATAATTATTTACATTTACATATACATATGAATACATGAGTATGTAAATTGATGTAGTAAATATAAATTGGTCATATTATTAACAACTCAGATGTCTTAAGATTTTGGTTAAATACAAGTTGAAAACGTAAATTATAGGAGAGAAGTTGTGTAAGGAATTAAAAATTCAGAAAAAATAAATCTAAATCATTTTTTTTTTTTTTGAAATCTGAATTTCTAGTGAAAATTGTATTTTTTTAATAATAAAACAAAGTTTAAGTGCAAATATGATTTTTACTGAAAATTTGAATATTAAGTATAAATGTAAAATTTAACTGCAAACCTAAATTTTTCGCAAAAATGTGAAATTTTTATCGAAATGTGAATTTTTAATAAAAATATGAATTTTAAATTGATTTTTTTTTGCTAGAAATAGGAATTTTTGGTGGAAATTTCGAAATTAGTGCAAATTTAATATGTTGTAAAAATTGAAATTTCAATATTATTTTTTCGTGAAAAATATACATTTCGAGTGAAAAATTTATTTTTTTAAGTAAAAATTTAATTTTTAGTGAAAGATTAAATTTTAAGTGAAAAATTTAGTTTTTACTGAAAAAGTGAATAATTGATGAAAAAGGGAATTTTAAGTGAAAAAGTGAATTTTTAGTCAAAACTTTAATTTTCATTGAATCTTCTGTGAAAAATGAATTTTCAGCGAAAATTTCAATTTTCATTGAAAAATTGAATTTTCAGTGAAAAATTGAATTTTCAGTAAAAAATTAAATTTTCATTGAAAAATTGAATTTTCAGTGAAAAATTGAATTTTCAGTGAAAAATTGAATTTTCAGTGAAAAATTGAATTTTCAGTGAAAAATTAAATTTTCAGTGAAAATTTTAATTTTCAGTGAAAGATTGAATTTTCCGTAAAAATTGAATTTTCAATATTAATTTTTCGTGAAAAATATACGTTTCGAGTGAAAAATTTATTTTTTTACGTAAAAAATTTAATTTTTAGTGAAAGATTAAATTTTAAGAGAAAAATTTAGTTTTTAGTTAAAAGGTGAATAATTGATGAAAAAGGGAATTTTAAGTGAAAAAGTGAATTTTTATTGAAAACTTTAATTTTCATTGAATCTTCTGTGAAAAAATGAATTTTTAGCGAAAATTTCAATTTTCCGTGAAAAATTTAATTTTCACTGAAAAATTGAATTTTCAGTGAATAATTAAATCTTCTGTGAAAAATTGAAATTTCAGGGAAAAATTAAATTTTTAGTGAAAATATGAATTTTTAATAAAAATATAAATTCTTACTGAAAATTTAAAAACTCACACAAGGAAATTTAAAATTAAGTGAGTGTGTGAATTCTTTATAGGGTCGATACTAGTATCTATATAGTGTCGACACTTAAGCCTATATAGTCGGCAGTAGAGCAATACAGAGCCTATATTCGATTTTATAAAGCGGCGACACTAGAGTCTATATGAATTTGAGCTGTTAAAGAGTTTTTTTGTAGTCTCAATATAATTATTTATTTAGAGGCGACACTTACTAGATTCTATGTAAATTTGACACTATATCCTAGACTCAATTCTATGCAGATTCTATATAGAGTCGATATTGGAATTTATAAAAATTCACTTTTCTATAGAACTGTCACTAGAGCTTATTAAGTTGACACTTGAGACCATATTAAGTCAACAACAAGGTCTATATAGAGTCGGGATAAGAGTCTATAGAGTATCATTAAAAGTTCGTTATAGAACAGACACTAGGGCCTATGTACTAGAATCTAAATAGCTATGAAACTAGTGCCAATGTGCAGTGAACATAAAGTCTAATTCGATATTAAACTCTAAATGGGTTCGACACAGTAGCCTATAAAGAGTGGACAATAGAGTCTTGAAAGTGTCGACACTTAAGTCTATCTATGTTGTGGCGAGTATTCAGGTTGTTGACACTGGAGTCTTTAATAGAGTCGAATTTTAAGCAAATAGAGCGTCGTAACAAGTGTCTTTATAATGCTGCCACTAGAATCCAAATAACGTCCACAGTAGAGTTCACATAAAGTCAACATCACAGTGCATGCATCGGCGATACTAGAGTGCATATAAATATGGGAGTAACTTATATAAAGAGTAGACACTGAAGTCTATATAGAATCAATAATATATAAACTGTAGTTTGTATAGAGATGACACTAGATTCCATACCAGATTCCATGTACAGTCCATTATATAATATATATACAATCTGAAATAGAAAATACCATTCTTAGATTTACAGTATGGAAATGTATCTGTATTTGTTACAGAAATCTTATTTGAAGTTTTTAATAATTTCCGACATATTAAAACTAAAATAACTTTTCAATCGTCCTTTATTATCATTATATATGTAATATTCAATATCTAGCTATAGACTATGCTATATTTGATTTATAAATAGTTATGGGTTTCTATTTGTCTATAAGTTTATTCGTATTAAGAACTTTCCAATCAACTGCAATTTTCCACACATTAAATTATGTCTGTTACTTCATCTTCAAATTATTTGCTTCACAATTGAGTTTCAAATCAAGTAAGAATGCTATATTCGGCTATGCCGAATCTTTAATACCTTCCAACACAAATGTTAAGTAAATAGATTTTGTTTCTTACATACATACATACATACATACATACATACATACATACATACATACATACATACTCACACGGTATATAGAAAATAACCGTATTGCCTTAAATATAAAGCAGGAATACTAAATGTGTAATAAAATAAGTTTTATTTTTGGCTATATCTTTTTCCAACTGAACCGATTTTGATAATTTTTTGTAATAAAGTACATATAGCCTAATATTAAAGCAATTATTTTCTATACTTTATCGATTTATAATTGAAAATTTTTAGAAAAATGTTTTCTTGAACTTAGAGGATGCCTCAGATATCGGGCTATATCTTTTAATATACTGACCGATTTTTGTGGTTTTAAATAGGAAACTTCTGAGGGCTATTATTGTGGACGGACAGACGGCCATAGCTAAATCGTCTTAGATTTTTATATGATGCAAGTATATAGATGCATTATGGGAACTGAGATGATTTCTTCTCAGCGTTACATACGAAATGACAAAGTAAATATCACATCTTCACCACTTGCGGTGTTAGAGGGCATAATAATATTTAATAAATATTAGTTTAAACAATTTATGTGACATTTACTCACACACACATACATAGTTATTTATCTGAAACTTAGAGGTCTCCAAGTAAACACATACAGTTATTAAATGGAATAACTACAAGGATTTATCCCAAAGAGTTTTCATGTTAATAAGTTTATAGGTCACACATGTATATAAATTATTTATGAATGGATATATTATATAATTCAGAATTTAAAGAGAAAGTTATGATTTAAATTAGTAATTTAAAAACCTCCTAAAATCCATTCATAAAATAGTTAATTCTGTTTTAACCATCAATTATAATTTATCCTCCCTATTAATCTGCAATTATTCAAAACTTCCACAAGTTTGTTTCCTTTGAAAAAAATGAAAACTCAACTCTCAAATATAATTTGTTGACCATTAGTTAATTTCATTATTCACCTTTTTCTGGATCTCTACAAAAAAAAACTACAGATTTTCAAATATTGAAAGAACAAATCTGTGAAGCTACAAAATCAAAATCTTCTTCTAAAGAAAAAAACATCTGTCACTCTAAAACTCAGTGACAAATTATATGGATTTTATAGTCAGTCACCACCTGGACCACAAATAACACTTAAGAAGAAATAAAAAATTTGTAAAATATAGCACACATAAGCACACACAGAGGAAAAGACACACAAACACAATATAAAATTGTGATAAATCATGTTGAGAGATTATCGTCATCATCTTTCACAGTGCACCAGGGGAATAAACTATAGAATGTTTTGAAAATAATTAGAAATTTTGGACCTTAAAAATGGTTTTAAGAAAAAGGAAAAAAAGAAAGACTCAAGAGTTGATCTTATAAAGTTTGGACACATTATAAAGTTGAGAGTTAATAATATAAAGAGACGGTAGTTAGGACTATATAGATCCGATAGTCCAGATTATATAGAGTGGACAGTCGAAACTACATAGAGTCAACATCAAGACTATCTAGAGTCGCCAATCGAAACAATACTTGAAAATATATTAAACCGATATTCAAGACTGTTAGAGTCAGCTGTTGAGATTGTTGACAGTCCATTTCATACAGAGTCTGCGATTCGTGTTAATTTAGTGTCGAAATTCGAATTAATCGAATTAATCGAATTAAGTCGACTGAGTCAATATAGAATCGTTACTGCTGGCAGTCAAGGTAAACTGACAGTCAAGACTATACAGAAGCGATAGCCATAATGGTCCAGACCTTTTAAAGTCAACAATTGAAACTATGTTGAGTCGATAGTCAAATCTATATATAGCCGAGAGTCGACTCTGCACAGAATCGACAGTCTTTTCTATATAAAGTCATAAGTTGAAACTAAATAAAGTTGAAAATCGAGACTATATTTAGGTTAGAGTCGAAAGAATATAAAGCCGATTATCATGATTACATAGAATATATAGTAGAGATCATCATGATTACATAGAATATATAGTATATAGCGCCGAAAACCGAGATTATATAGAGTCAATATTCAATACTAAATAAAGTAATTGGTCCTGATTATATAAAGTCAGCAGCCAAGACCATATAGCATCGACGTTAGAGAATTTATAGTATCAACAGTTCAGTTGAAATGGAGTCGAACTATTGAATGGGAACTGAGACTAAATAATTTTTATAGTCAATGCTATAGTGTCGACAGTCAAGATTATATTGTCGTAACTAAATAGATTCAATAGTTAACACTACATAAGTCGTTAAGTCACGATTTTGATAAGTAGTCAAGACCAAATAAAGTTAACAACCGGATTTGCATAGAATAGACACTAAAGTCAATGTATTATCGACAGGCGATATTGTATTCTATCAATTGTACAGAACCGATAGTCGAAACTATATACAGTCAGCAGTCTATTCAATATAATGTTTGCAGTCGGGATTGAAAGTTCAAAGTCTTTACAGTCCATTTCATACAGAGTCGCGATTCGTGTTAATTTAGTGTCGAAATTCGAGTTAATATAAAGTCGACTGAGTCAATATAGAATCGTTACTGAAATCAATATCGAGTCGACAGTGGTATTAATATTGAGTCAATAGTCGAGTTTACATAGAGTTTAGTAAATAAAGACTCGCCGTCGGCCGAGTTAATAGAGAACCAACATTTGAGGTTATACAAAGTCAAAAGTCAAATATAAATAGAGTTAATATATAATCGTTATGCTTAACTGCACAGAGTTATTAGTATATCTATATAGTCCAATATTGGGTTTACAAAGAGTAAAAAATAGAGCTGGAATTCCATTTAATATGGACTCAAAAGTCAAGTTAATATAGAGTCATTTTAATAAGTTAGAGTCTATTGACGAGTTTATGTTGAATAGTCACTTCAAACTCTTTTCCAAACATTTTATATTCTACCCCACTGTACTTTTCTATATTTAAAAAATCCTCAACTTATTAACAAAAAAATGCATAAATAAGCGAAACAATTAATTAAATTTCTAGTCAAATTAGATGAAAATTAGCTAAAACTACAAAAACAGAGATTAAAATAAACATAAACACACACAATCACCCTCAAAATCACATAGCAACACTCAGGAGTTTTTAGTGTTCCTGTAGTGAATATTATTTGGCGCTATTTAAGGAACAATGCAGCGAATACAATACATTTATTATACTCACATACTTGAGATACCTGCACATATACACTTGTATATTTTCACATAAAATAGAGATTAGAATTTGGAGAGTAAAAGTGTCGTTTTAATGGGTGACGATGTTGATAATGCATAATATATGATGTTAAGTATTTTTATATACCAGTGAAAAATTTTGTAGGAAATATAGTCGTGATTGGGAGGAACCAATTTAAAGTGATTAATATTAAGAAAATTCTGAGTTCCATTTCTATATTTCGTATGATATACTTGTATGCCAAAGGTTTAAAGGTATTGTATGAGTATATGTGTTAGTAAAAACCAACACATTAAAGAACGTGATTTTATTCGCAAAGAGGAAAAAGTGACAGATATAAAGAGAAATCTGTTGAACATGTGGTTTTAATAAATGATGTTATATCAGAGTAATTAGCTCTGAAAATCGGTGAGGCACCAATATGTGCTATAAAATATTTGTGGTTATGTATATACGACTCATAATTGGATAAAACTATATGAACCCTCATTATCTTACATAACTAAAAAACATTTTAATAGACCCAATCAATTAACGTTTATGAAATATGGACAACTGATTTATAGAATTTTCATTATTAAAATTTTATAAAATTCTTTTAAAATTAATTTTCATTTATTTGTCTAATTTTCTGAATTCTAATTCTTGAAGCTATTTTTGAGTTACTTCTCTTGTTATCTTTTATTACTATTTTACAAATTAAAATGTATAAATTTTGCATTCGTAGCAAAAATTTTGAATTCAGCATTAAAATGTGGTAAGATTTGTCTGCTAACAAAATTTGTTTGCATTTGTATTTGAAAGTAATAAAATTCTGAAGATTTCAATACAAATGCAAAATGCTAAACAACAATTTTTAGCAATTGTAAGAATAAGCAGTTAATCAAAGAATGTAATCGTAAAAGGAGACTAAATAAATATTACATATACTTTTCCGAAGCGGAGCTTATCTAAAACTTTTACGTATGCTTGTGTCACAGTATCCAGTTTAAAATGCAACTTCATAACCAACCAAAAAATCAGTACTCTTCCAACGATTTAGATCCAAGCCGCAGCGCCACTACGATTCACTCAAATGGGCCACATAAAAAATCAGACTGGAGGCAAACTTCCAGGGGCTCCTAAATCCTAGACTACTAGTTGAACTCCAAACAGTTAGAAATTGGTGGACCACTGCCCCACAAACCGGTATAAATCAACAATATGAAGAAACTATTAAAATACCAACATTCTAAAATGTCCTCACGTAGGCACCTTTAACCACATTGTGTGACTCCAGAAGTCTGTAAAACGATCGTTATGAAAATGACATACAATAACATAGCAAGAGAGCGAGAGAATGAGAGTGAGATAGCGACAAGAAACAACATATAATCAACAGCAACAATAGTGAAATAATGAAGTGGAGCGGAAGAAGAAGGAACCATAAGTTCAAAAACTGTGCAAAAATCGTATGTCTATCAACAAACTGGGGACAGACAACAGCTAAAGGTGATCACTTCCATTATTATTTTCCAATTTCTCCATGCAAATTCACTCAACCTCTTTAATGTTACATCGTCCACTAAGTTTTTGCTGAAGTTTCGTCAAGCACCATTCTGAATGTCTAATATCTAAGTTCTTAATGTGTTCAACATCCTTATGTCTCATTTCACAACGGGGAGTCGGACAGATCGTGAGCCATTTCCCGTAATTAAAAATCCCAGACTTAAGATAAAACCACAGTCCCGACGTAAATGATCATTGCTGCCATTGTTCACATTGGCCTCCCTAAAAAATGAGTGACTTATTTTCTTATGCTTTAAATTGGTTGATGTAATTACAGAAATCCAATTATAATTTTGAAGTGGTATTCCTCCTTGATCTTAAAGAATGTCGCATCACTTTCAACTCCAGGGTGCTACTTATAATTTGCCCTGAAGAGCTTTGTATTGACAAGCCAACACAGAAATAGATGTTTTATAACAGACAAGAGTACCGAACGTTGTGCAAGCTATGTAAAGCTCTCCCTTCATTCCTGCTAATGGTAGTTGCCTAAAGAGTTTATTCTCTTACCCGCTATTATTCCTTGTGCTGAATAACATGGCTGCAACTAACGTTATCTCAATTTTGTCCACTAAATGAGTGCTTATGGTCTTAATAGAGGATTCGTCATGTGTATAAAGATTATAAAGTTGTAAACGATATTTGACAGCAGTAATTATGAAGAATCAACAGTCGAGCCAATACAATGCCAATAATTGAGTCTTATGGAGTTGACTCTGTAGAGTTGACAACTGATTATCGACTATATATTACATTGAGCTATCAATCAATGTAATATATAGTCAATAATCATATTATACATACAGAGTCGACTGATACTGTTTAGGTTATAAAACATTGACAGTCTTGGTTATAACTACAAGCGATTAAAATAAATCGGCTTCATAGAATCGACACAAAAGTCAATATGGAGACAGCAGGTGATACTGAATAATTTTGACTGCATAAAGCCAACAGTCGGAATTATATTGAATCGGCAATCTATACTATATAGAGTGGACTGTCGAGATAATAGACAATATAGAGCGACCAGTCTAAAACTAATTAAAGTTAAAGTCACTACTATATTGAGTCGAAAGGCGAGACCATACAAAGCCGTCCATCGTAATTACATATAGTCGTGATTATGTAAAGTTGAAGAGGAAGACTTTGTAGAGTAAAGTGATGGTAGAGATCAGATAAAATCGGCAGTCAATAATATATATAGAATCGGTATTCGAATTATCAGAGTGGTGAAAGCTGAGTTACTATTGAGTCGACAATCCAGTCAATATAGAGTCTCGACATGACTGAATAAATATAGAGTCCACAATCAAGCAATAGTTATTAGTTACATAGAATATACAGAATCTACAGAATTTAGTTGAATTATATAGAATCTAAAGTCGTATTTATATAGAATCGAGAAACGAGTTAACATAGAGTCGACAGGCGTTACTTTGTACAGCATACAGTCGAGTTGATATATAGTCGAAGGTTGAGTTTATATATAGTTGACAGTTTATATTTTATAGAATCGACAGTGTAGACTATCAAAAGTTGAGAACCGAAACTATACAGAATCGACAATTACTGTCAAAATTCGGCAGTCGAGACAATACGCAGCTAACAGAAGAGTCAGTATAGAGTATACAGTGTGAAAATCGTGAAAGTATAAGTTCAGAAATTGAGACGATATACAGTATACAATAGAGATTATACAATACGGCTGTCTATACTATTGATAATGTAAAAGCGACAGTCAAGACTATATGGAATAGAGAGTAGAGACTATACGGAGTCGACAGTTAGAAATATAAAAATTCAATAGTCGAGACTATATAGAGTTGACAGTCGAGACTATATAGATTCGGGAGAAACTTTTGGACAATATATAGAGTCTAGAGTCGTGAAAATTAATATTATTAATATTGTAATATTTTAAAAATAATATTAAGAACTATTCGGTCTGAGGAATATAAAAAATATTTTCAAACATTTCATTCCTTTACTTCACTTCTTTCTTTTATTCTCATTTAAACTTCTAAACGTACAATGAACTGTAAAGTACGTTTCATAAAGCTCCCCTATACTGATTCCTCTGTTGAGAATCTTAGTCCTTGAAAATACGTTGCATTTTTCTTATAAAGTTTTTTTTTACAAATTATTTATAAATCTCTGAGTTACTTGAATACAAATGAAAAATTGAATATTTTAAATACTAAACAAGTGACAGGTGAATTGAAACTTTTTTGCTAAATATTTAATTTCTACAATTGTTTGATGACTTGAGTAGAGTATGTCTAGAAGGTATTTCGAAAAAAAAAAAACTTCATTAAAAGAAAAAATATTAAAAAGAACTATTTCACAGTTAACAGATTATAAGATTTTCTTGATTTTGTATCTGTTTTTTTTGGTGCAGTAACAAGAAAGGAACGTGTCATTAGAGATTTATTGTGTTTAATGTTGTAATTAATAATTGTTTTGAGTGGACGGAGAAATTGGTGACGTTCTTTTAAAGGTGAAAAATAGTGATGAATGGAGCTTTTGAATAACCTGCGATTCTGACAGATATTGGAAGGCAAAGTTCTTTCCTAATTTAGGGAGAGAAGAAATTTCGAATCTTTTCTAAAACTCTTCCATTAACGTGCTTATAGTACTTTCTGTCACTTAGCATGAACAGACAGTCCATCTCCGTTTAAAATCTACCACACTTTTGGGCGCATTTTTTGTTTTTCAATTCTCCTTTAACAAGAGCCCAACCTCTCTCCGCTGGCCTTAGGTTCAAACAGTTTGCAAAAACACATTGCCATATTTACAGGATACCAAGTCAAGCCAAAAATAAGGGGACACAATATGAAGTCTTATGAATGGAAGCAGCCATTTTTGTAGACATTCCTTGATGTGCATTTCGGAATTTATAAAGTTCGTCACAATTGCTTATAGCTTATCACACAAAGGACTTTTTGGAAATTTTGACTGGACTGTTGAGCCCTTTACGAGTATCACCAGAAAGTTCATTATGCAGCAAGAATATTAAAAAAAATGGTTTAAATTTTTGTGCTCTGTTTTGACCTCTGAATTTTTAGCAGCCTTCCTGTCAGGAAACTTTTAAACCTTATGTTCTTTAAATTTTCGTATCAAATAGTTCGAGCACTATGCTAGCAAGGATATCTTTCTATAGGGTATTTTGGGTAGATCTTTTAAGTTTTTTTTATTATTATTTTTTTTTTTTTTGAGTTTCAGAAACTTGACCATCCCTACAATCTACCTGAACCATGTTTTCTAATCCAACATCCAATTGACATGTTAGATTAAAACTTTTAATGAAGAGGGCGTATGAGAAAAACCTCTTTCTTTAATATCAATTTCAAATTAAAACTTATAACTTTCTTAAATCAATGCCCAGAGTCCACATCAACCTCATAAATAAAAATATGTTTTTTTTTCAACTTCTGAATGTATGAACCTAATAAAATAAAAATATTTAAACAATTTATTAGATTTTTTTACATTTTTTACAAAATGAAAAATATAAAAAAAAAAATGTGAAGTCCGGTAAACTCAATTGTTAAAGGATTTCCAGGTTTCTATGTTCATACATAAGTCCACAGAGAAGGACATCAAAAAGGACATTACTAGGAAAAAATTTATTATAAATCTTTGACTTTTTTCTTGCTACTAAATATATAAAGCTAAAGTATTTTTTTACTATAACCATTTACTGGAGCATATAAAATAAGTATTTCTCAAAAAAAAAAATAAATAAAAAATAAAAAAATAAAAATCCTGTTATTTAAATTTCTTTTTCCCAGACAAGTCTTGTGTCTCTACATACATATTTATTTTCTCTAGTTTCTTTTATGTACTGGAATATAAATTCTTTATTTGTTTTATACCATTTTTATTATTTTATTTATTTTAATTTCTTTCTTAACAGTCTATATATAAAACTACTACCAGGATTGTGTATGAATGTCAGTATAAAATGTATGGGCCAAAAAATATAGACAGATCAAATTCAATTTTACGCTTTACATCTGATAACTTATACTCCAGTTCAGCTTCTAGAACAATTCTAGTTCTAGTTCAGTTCTAAGTCAGTTCTAGTTCAGTTCCAGTTCAGTTCTTGTTCAGTTCTAGTTCTAGTTCAGTTATTGTTCAGTTCTAGTTCAGTTATAATTCAGTTCTAGTTCATTTCTTGTTCAGTTCTAGTTCAGTTCTTGTTCAGTTCAGTTCTAGTTCAGTTTCAGTTCAGTTCTAGTTCAGTTCTAGTTCTAGTTCAGTTCTAGTTCAGTTCTTGTTCAGTTCTAGTTCAGTTTCAGTTCAGTTATAATTCAGTTCTAGTTCAGTTTTTGTTTAGTTCTAGTTCAGTTATAATTCAGTTCTAGTTTAACTCTAGTTCAGTTCTAGTTCATTTCTAGTTCAGTTCTATTTCAGTTCTTGTTCAGTTCTAGTTCAGTTCTTGTTCAGTTCTAGTTCAGTTATAATTCAGTTCTAATTCAGTTCAAGTTCAGTTTCAGTTCAGTTATGATTCAGTTCTAGTTCAGTTTTTGTTCAGTTCTAGTTCACTTCTAGTTCTAGTTCAGTTCTAGTTCGGTTCTATTTTAGTTCAAGTTTAGTTCTAATTCATTTCTAGTTCACTTCTAGTTCAGTTGTAGTTCATTTCTAGTTCAGTTCTAGTTCATTTCTTGTTCAGTTCAGTTCAAGTTTAGTTCTAGTTCAGTTCTAGTTCAGTTCTAGTTCAGTTCCAGCTCAGTTCTAGTTCAGTTCTAGTTCCGTTCTAGTTCAGTTCTAGTTCAGTTCTAGTTCAGTTCTAGTTCCGTTCTAGTTCCGTTCTAGTTCAGTTCTAGTTCAATTCCAGCTCAGTTCTAATTCAGTTCTAGTTCACTCCAAATTCAGTTCTAGTTCAGATTCTTGTTTTGATTCAAATTCAGACTTAAGTTCAGATTCAGGTTCAGACTCAAGTTCAGATTCAGGTTCAGGTTCTAGTTTAAATTTTTATTCATATTCTGGTTTTGATTCCATTTAAGAGTTTATTTCAAAATCGAGTACAAATTACAGTACAGTCTCCAGTTAATATTTTGTTCGGATTCTCGTTACTTTTCTTAATCACATTTTGGTTTATATTCAAGTTCATAATTTGATTTTTATTCTAGTTCGATTCTCGGTCGGATTCCAGTTCTGGTTCTAGTTAAGGTTTGTGTTTAGGTTCTAATTCCGATAAAGATTATGTTTCAAGTTCAGATTCTGTTTCAGGTTTGAATTCAGATTCCATTTCTGATTTTAACCAAATTCAAGTTCTGGTTTTAGTTCACAAATTATTTTTATAGGCCTGATGGCCCATACATTATGACTCTTACCGAAAGTAACTAGTAACGAGAATAGGTTTTAATTTCTATTTCCGCAATAAATTGTTTTGTTCTTGTAACATTTTTATAATCGAGTTGAGTTGGTTTGTGTTCTGTTTTTCTTTTTATTCTTTCTTTATTATTTTATATTCTTACACTATTTCCGGTTGTTCTCTTAGGTAGATGTTATTTAGAGTTCTTTTTTATTGTTTCTACTTTAACATTTCATGGTTTATTTTTTTATGGCAAAACATTTTTTCTTTATTAAGAAAAAATTCCTAAAAAAAATAATAAAAAGTAAAATGAAATTTTTAGAGGTCTGTTTATATGTGTGAGTGTATGTTTTATATGCTTCTGAAAAATGTTATAAGGAAGTCTGACAATGGTTGTAAAAAAAAAAACTAGAAAAAATGGCTACAACTACTAAGAAAAATCGTTTCCCATGAATATTCAACTAATTACATTTGCATAACTATGGTTAAAAGGAATTAAGAGCATTTTTTCTTCAATATATGCAAAAATGGGAAAAAATAATCTCGGAAAAATATTTTAAATATTTAAATGGTGGCAAAGTGAAATATGTTGTTAAAGAATTTAAAAATTAATTGAATTAATTTTCGTATTATTTTTAGAAATTTCTAAAGTTAAAAGGACATGAAGGTTAACTGAATGATAGAGATTTGTTCAATACCAACTGATTTATTTTGAAAATTTTCCTGAAAACATTAAACAATAAAAAATGCTTTTATTATTTCATATTATAATCTTAATGAAGGAGCTGTCATTGAAGCATTAACCAACATATCTTGTAATAATTAAATACGTAAAAATTTAGGTTTGTCTATGTAAGGAAATAATTGAATAAAGAATTATTACCATACCAACGAACATATGAGATTTATGCCATTTAAAATGGTTTTTGTAAAGGACCTACGAGAAACAATGAACCGTCCCAAGTATAATTTTGTACATCCTTTTATTATATACTCACACATACTTTCTTCAAGATTATTTGAAATCTCTTTATATTTAGGATTCTTATATACTTAGAAAGTTATTCCGGGAGTACATTTGTATGGGAGGTATCTGAAATATTGGATCGAACAGGGCCAATTTCAATAGAACTAAGAAATCTTAAAAATTGCAACTTGTAGAGTCTTCGCAACGACTACATGGAATGCCAGCCGGACAGACAGACAGACTGCCGGACATCGTTAAATCGACTTTGAAAGTGATAATGAGGTGAAAGGTAATATGGGTGTAGTGCCATTTTTCTGAGTGATACAAACAACAGCATAAACGAATAATACTGCTACCACCTACGGTAGGGTGTAAAAATGGGTCAACATTTTATATTTGATTTAATATCTCTTAAACTGTGAGGATTATCTAATTCATTTTAGCGCATTTTACAATGAACTATAATAAATATATAAAATAAAAAGAAAAAGAAACATACTCGTGGTGTCAAAACTTGAAGGTCCACTAAGAACAAAGTCACTTGGAACGCTCTTCAAAAATGTCATTCTGAGATTGTGTTCAAAAATACTTAGTAAATTCAAAATAACAGAACTATTTCCAAAAGGTATTTTTGGTTCAAATTCCAGCTCAAAATTTCACTCAAATTCAAGTTCAGATTTTAATTTAGATTCTTACTTCGATTGTAGTTCAAATTCTAGTTAAGATTCCAGTTCATATTTTCGTTTTGATTTCAGCTCAGATTTTATTTGGAATCCAGTTTTGGTTACACTTTAGATTACAGTTCGAGTTTAAGTTAAAATTTTAGTTCAAATTCTAGTTCAGATTTAAGTTTAGATTAGAACTTAAGATTCGTGTTTTAAGTCTAGTTCAGATTCTAATTGTAATTCTGGTTTAGATTCTAGTTCAGATTTTCATTCTAAATCTAGTTTAAATTCAGCTTCTGATTCTAAATATTTATTTGGACTCTCATTCCGATTTAAGTTCAGATTTAACGTCAGGTCTTGGTTCGAATCTTTGTTAAAATTCCTGTTCAAAATCTAGTTTTGATTTAAGTTCTTTTTAGATTCTTCTTAGATTTCAAATTGTGACTCAGATAGGAGTCTGGATTTAGGTTCTAAATCTGAGC
Organism: Cochliomyia hominivorax; assembly: GCA_004302925.2. Lineage (NCBI taxonomy): Eukaryota > Metazoa > Arthropoda > Insecta > Diptera > Calliphoridae > Cochliomyia > Cochliomyia hominivorax. The sequence continues at coordinate 83,261,962 of PYHX02000158.1, read as the reverse complement.
TTCCAGTGTAGATTTCAGTTCATATTCTTTTTTAAATTTATGTTTAGACTACAGTTTATATTTTAGTGAATATTCTATTTCAGATTAATATTCTGTTTCTATTTTGGATGACTATTCATATTCTAATAAGGGTGAGAATTTATATTCAGAATATATATTCATATTCTTGTAGAGTTTACAATTAAAATTCCTTTTAGTATTTAAATTCAGTTTTTTCTTTATAAAGCAATTAGAACGCATATCATTCTACTCACTTTACCTTTATTTCTTTTCCTCATTAGAATCGACCAAATCATCTAAATAATTTAACGTTTTTTGTTCCCATGAGGGGATTAAGAACATTATTTTAGCTTTGTTTATAGTGCATTTCAGTCGGTTGTCCAAGCTTAAGTAATTTATTTTCTTATCTTTATTAGCTGGATTATCAGCTCCACCTTTGTATTCGGAAACCGAAAAGCAATCTCTTTTATTCTTAATTTTGCATTTTTACTAATAAAATACATTTAAAATAAATTTTCCTGTAGACTTCATCAAATACTTTCTGATCACTTGAATATCTGCTTGAAAACGTTTAATAAATATGTTGGATTCTACTTCTATGAATCCCGGTTCCATATTTTTCTCTTGGATCTGCGGGCATTATACATATTTTTCAATGATTCGGAGAAGAGTGGAGATTCTTAAGATTAATGAACCTAATTAATTTATTTCTGATTTGACAATTGAATCTCCGTTCCTGATTCAACCGACTATTAATCGTCCATAGATTGTCTAATCAGTATCAGCTGCAGTAACCGGAAAATTTTCCCCAGAGTAGAATTTCCAACAACAGCGAAACTGTTGCAACAACCCGATTAATTTCTTCAATCATTAATTGATATTATTAACTCTCATTCGCACTGTATTACTTGCTCCTCACTCGTCACTGCCTTAAGAATGGATTAAATTATTTTCAACACTAAATAAACCAGTACTTTGATCCAAGGTCTGCCCATGGGGTGACAGTGTTTTGGTTAAAACTAATTTGAGATTGTGGAGTTTCAGGTTCATAAGACCCTCCATATATTACGATATGTTGAGGTAGTTTATGTGGATGGTGATTTGCCACGACAATGGCACACATTTATCTTGGGTGGGCAATTCAAGATCAGTCTTTGAATTTGAATCCCATACAGAACCTCTTTGACCTTCTAAAAGTGCGAGCTTGAATACGATGCTTAAGAATTTATTTGCGGCTGAAAAATTCAGCTTCAGTTGAGTATGAAACGATGTGAAAAATTATCCAAATTTAAAATGTTCATAAATGAATTCCAAGTATTTTGTTTCTACCAAAAAAAAATTCTGATAAAAAAATAATTTTTGAGTTATGACTATATTGCTGCATGTGTAAGATATGAAGTTTATTAACCGATTTTTTAATTGGCTGTAAACAAAAACGTCAATAAAACTTTAGTGTTTCCTTGACTCTAAAAAAATGCATATTGACATTTTAAACACTTTTAAAATATATCAAATATTTCCAGAGAAAACAGCCATAACCCAAAAAAATTAATAAAGTTCTAAACTAAAAGTAAACATGTGTCAAAACTAAAATAAATTAGTAACAATACAAATACAAAACCACCACACATAACACATAACAAAATCCAGCTTAGAACCATATAAACAACACGCACACACACATGACTATTAATATAGCAACCAAAAGAGAAAACTATCACCCGCTTGAAAAAGAAGAAGCCTTTGCGCGTTGTTGTAATACCACAGAATTACCGTCGACACCAATAATTCATCAATCATATATTTTTGTAGTCAATGAACACTTAGAGTGACTGAGTCACAGGAAGTGAGCGAATAAGTCAGAAAGTATGTGAGCAAAAGTGTTAGAATGTGAATACGACAGACTTAACAGGATTTAAAGAAGAAGTGGAAATAATACAATAAATGAATTTTATTGGTATCACACATGTATGAGTTTCTTATGAATATTAAATTGGTTATAATATTTGGAGTCATGGGGGCAGAATGTTAGAACTAAATAACGCAAATGTTATATCTGTTGAATGCAATGTGAATAAGTCAGCTTCAAACACTTGACAGTACTAAGGCAAGCCACTGGACATAAGTCATGATTCGTCTATTCTTTATTTGTGACTTCGGCTCAGAAGAGCAAAAGGATTTAGCAAGCCGAAAAGGGAAGAAGTTGAGAATGTGAAATCATAATATCACCGGAGTAACAGAAGACATGTATAAGACAAGATATGACACCAATGTAAAGTTTTGCATTTGGAGGATTCCGAAGTATCTTTTGAATACATGAGACGATCAAAGAGGATTTGTAAGGCAAAATATGGATATAAACTAAACTTGGATAGAGTAAGCCAAGTTAAGGTTGGATTTCTGATAAATATATGAACTTCTTACACATTTTTTGATATCATTGAAGACAATTTATGAAGAAAAGCTTAATAAAAAATTATTTGATGTCAAAACTATCAAATTGGTCAAAATGACCAAATGTGTTTTTTCTACAAAGATTATCCGAATTTTTTTTCAAAATGTTTTAGGGCCACAAATGGCAATGCCGGGAATACGAAAGCTTTTTGAATGTGTTTTTTTTTTGCCCCTCCATACAATTTCGAGGACAATTTCTATCGGGGTATATCAACCCATTGCTATAGGTGTGCATGTGGCAAACAATTAAGTGGTAGTGGAGTCTCTTATCTTCTTCTTAAGAAATCTCAAAGCAGAGAGAGTTATTCTGAACTAAAAAACCAAATTGATCATATAATTGTAATATTCCAGATTAATATATAAAACTAATAATAAGGCAGATAAGGGTTCTGGTTGTAGTGTGATTATCGTTATTAACTAAAGGCAATAATGAATTTTGGCACAGTGTATTCAAGTTTTTCTATTACAAAATGTCGCCTCCGATAATGATCTATAAATTTTGTTTTAACTAAACTTTGTTGGTTTTAAATTCGAAACTTTCAGAATATTAGCATATAATACGGCAAAACTTCATTTAGATGCGAATTCGACACAGAAGCGAATTTTAAATATTTGGAGAATTTCAAATTTTGTGTTGATGTAGAAAATACGTGTATTGATTTTTATAGACAACGGTGATTGTGAGGTCCGAAAAACAATTTTTACCTTTTAAAATTTTTGAAGTCTCTCATAAATTAAAATGTTATTCTTTGAATTTTGACAATATACAGTTTCTAATATTTTTTTTACTCTTCAAAAGATCAAATCTTTTATAAAGTTTAATTTTAATTAAAAAATATTTATTATTGCTTTTCAAAAAGAGTTAAATTCTTAAAAGTATCAAAATCATAAAAAGAGCGTAATCCAAAAATTTTAAAAAGGTGAAAAATTGATCATTATGTATCCATAATATTTGTATGGATATACAAACATACTCCCAGGTAAAGTTGTGTGTACTTTTCTTGTATAAAATTTGGGTAATTTTTTAAATTTTTACATAAAACAACATCAGACATTTTTTTAATGCAAGCACAATTTTTCTTTCGCAAATTGGAGCGATTTAAAAAGCAAAACTCATTTTTTATTATTCATAAAAAGACAAAAAAATTAATGGAAACTTATGAGTTTTATTTTTAAGTCTTTGCAAATGAAGACCAAAAATGAAAGACGTCCGAAAAAAATACTTTGCTCCGAGTTTCTCCATATCCTAATTTTTTTAACGACCAATGACCACTTCAAGTTGTCATTGGTGGTAAATATATTAAGTTCTATGTTTAACCCCAAAATGGGAATTATTGTAATTAATTATTATTATTAGCAATATAAGTTGAAAACATTCTTACGTGAAAACTAATATTCCGAATTCAATAAAATTTGACTCGTACACATTCAACTTCACTTTTGTACAAAACGGTTTGTAGTATACGATAGAGTGTATGTGTTAAACTTAATGTTGTCTAAACTTCATGCATATCTACATATTGTATAGGGCATTACAGATACTGCGCAGTTGATTTTAGCAGTATTACTTGATTACTTGATTACCAACCAACACACACCCCCACCCCCATTTAATTAAGAGCTCGGTATCCGGAATATCAGTTCGATGATACCTTAGCTAATACCACGATTATTTTTATTAGCTGTTTTAAAGTTAGAAAACTATTTCTAAAAAGATCGTTTTTGAGGTTTAACAAAAAATTAACTTTGGACCTCTATTTTTGATTGTATTGGTAATTTTGTTATAACCTACAAAACAATGTTTCTAACATGGATATAAAATGGTGTTACATCCAGCTTTAAGTATATCGTTCGACTCAGAATCACTTTCAAAGTCGATTTAACGATATCCGTCCGTCTGTCCGGCTAGCTGTCCATGTAAAAGTTTTGAGCAGTCTATAGGTCGCAATTTTTGAAATATCGCGATAAAATTTGGTATATGTTATTATTTCGGCCTATGGATGAAGGCTATTGAAATTGGTCATGTTCGGTCCAATATTTTATGTACCTTCCATACAAATGTTCTTCCAGGAATGCGGTTTTAAGTTCATAAAATACATTTCTACAGACGCATATGGTAGCATTACTTCGTCTAATATTTTCACAAATTCTGACAGATTCATAATAATTTGAATACAAAAAAGGATCAAACAACATACTTCTGAAGCACCTCCATGCCATAACACTATCATATTTGAAAGTTTTTGTTGTAATGGTTTTTATTATATTCCTTGCTAGAAATCTCTCTTACAAAAATTAATGTTTTAGACTTATCAGTCCACAGAATCGTTTTCAACATTCCAAACCAAATAAGTTTTGTCAAACTTTAACCTATTTGAGGCATGCGGAGCCGTTAAAAAGAGAATTTTTCATGGTCTATGAGCTTTCAAATTATATTCCCTAAACTTTTTGATACAGTTTCAATACTTATTGACAGATTTAATTGTTTTTAATCCCTGTAGCCGAGGTAAATGTCCCTAGTTTGATAGTCCAATATTATTTTTTATGTCGGCACAAATTTGATCATTATAAACATGCTTTTTAATGAGTTTTCTGAAGTACAGTGTTTAGACCAATCTGTTATTTAATTCTAATAAAACGTTTTTGAAAATGTGGTTAATTAAAATCAAATTAATTGAAATACTCATTTTGATTTAAAAGACATGAATTAATTTTCTTAAGGTTATAAATAAATGAATTAAGAGTCTGTAAAATTTTCGATAAAAATATTCATGAACCAAAACACATATCAGCAATGAATATGTGACATGTGAGTGGTGCTATTATTTTCAGCGCACCTGTAAATCTAAGTGTCACAATTATGTACAACATAATTAAAAATAAATCAGAAAAACAAACCATACGAGGGTCGTTCATTAAACTTTCGTAACTACTATATTTAACCGACGATTTGGTGTAGGGTACTGTATAGCCATGCTTGACCGACTACACATTCTTACTTGTATTCTTTTTTTGGATTTCTGGTTTTAGGAAAGAAGTTAGGACTCTAGGCTAACTGAACTATCTGGCATTAATCGTTCACATGTTGAAGGGTCTCATTTCCCACTTTTAGTAAATGATTTAGTACCGTAAAGTTAAAATTAAATAAAATTTCAAATAATTTTAGAAGAATTATTTTAAGGTGTGTAAATTTAAAAAAAAATCCTATTGTGATTAAATATTAAGTAAAGATGCAAAACGTGTATTAGAAAACTTTTGCTCTCACTCCTCATTATTGCATTTAAATTTTTTCTTTTATCTCCGAAATTTTTTCAAACTCTATTTCACTTAACTTTAAAGATAAAGAAAATCAACCTTTTTTAATTTAATATTTCACCTAGACTCCAACCAAATATCATCAATCATATGCTGAAAATCCTCCAACATAATCTTCTTCATTGTTCGCAAAAAAATATTTGCAACTAAATGAAAAACGCAAAAAAAAACTTTTTCGCATAATTTTCATGCGTAAAGTTCAGGTTGTTTTTCACAAAACCTCATATTTTACCAAAAAAAAAAAAAACAAGTAAGAAAACTATATTCGGCTATGCCGAATCTTAAATACCATTAATATTATGCAAAAATTAGCATGAGTTGCAGATATTGCAATATTCATAAAACTAGTTATTCCGAATTTCAATAGAACTGGCCCCAAAAAGCCTTTTAAGCCTGAAACAATATTCCAGAAAGTGGGATTATAAGGAAGATAGAAGTAAAAATGGACCGATAATTGTCAAACCAGATTTAAATATTAAAATTAGTTTAGAAATACAATTGTAGCAAATTTCAATAAAATTGGATCAAAATTAAAACCCTTTTCTTGAAAGAGACATTAAATGGGACCTATAGTAAAATATAGTCCGTTTTATAAGCTCAAACCCATTTTCCGGGAAGGGGCCTTATATGGGAGCTATAGCAAAATATAGGCCAATATTAGTCAAATTGATAACATATATTCAATAAAGCTAAAAAGGGGATTCGTATAAATTTCAATAGAATTGGTTCACATTTAAGAGTTATAGAACTATAAACCATATTCCGGAAAAGGGCCTAATATGGGAGCTAAATCTAATAATGATCTCAGCACAATCATGTTTGTTCGAGTTAATAACTGTATCTAAATAAATATATATGGTAAATTTAAGAACATTTATCTTTGAAATTGCGATCTTTAACAGACACAGATTTTGGGATCTATCAAAAGTTTGCATATTTTAATATAAATTTTGTATTGAACCGATTTTTGTGATTTTTTGCACGATAATGAAATGGATATAATGGTTAGATATCTAGATTCCTGTTTAAATACAGTTATTCTTTGTTTGAAAAAAAAATCGAAAAGTTTTTTTTCAGAATTTTGTGATTGCCTCAGATATCGGCCTATAGCTTTTTTATTAATGGCCCAATAAAGCTGGCCAAATTTCATTGAATTCGGACAGCACATAGCTAAATCGACTCAGATTTGATATGATGTAGGAATAAATACACTTTATAGGGTCTTAGATGATTACTTCTTGGTGTCACATACGGAATATCATACTCAATATACCCTCATCACAACTTGTGTTAGTGGAGGATATGAAAATATCAAAAGAATTCAAAGAAAGCAAAAACAACAACAATAGCTTTTTAGTGTTTTTATTCATGTTCTTTTTCATATATTTTTTGTGTTGCAAATTAATCTTTTTTGTTTAAATTTATTTCAGCTGGTTTTACGTTGATTGCATACTAAATTATCTTTGTTCTCATGTGAAGATGTGTATGGGTTTGTATATGTGTTTGTTAAACAAACATATACATTTTAAAATATTTTTTAAAGAACAAAAAAAGTTTTATCAAAAGGTAAAAACTTTTAATTTTTGCTCAGATATGTAAATTTTTTTTAAATCATTTAAAATAAGTTATATTAATACTCCTTCCCCGCCCTCTTTAACATCCGTTTTCATTGGTTTCTTTATAACGAAGAGAAATTGAAAGTCTGTTAATTTAATACACAATTAAGTTATTGTAAATCCTAAACGCAAAAAAAAAAAAACAATTTCGTCTTACAAAATTAAACAATTTTTGAAGAAGGAGTAAAAGGCTGAACTATTTAGAAACAGTGATGAAAAAGAACTAAATTTTATCTACATTTTCTCTAATATAATATTTCATCTTTTTACCTTGTTATTCCCTTAAAGTTTTCTTAACTAAAAACTTTTAGGGGATAATTCCGCTAAATTAGTGGTATATGAGTATGTGTATGTGTGAGTAAATATTCCTGCCTATCAGCCTAAAAGTATGTTTTTGTTTAATTTGATTAATGATGTTTAGTGAATGAATAAGTGTTAAGTTGAACTTATTTTTTTGGGGGTGATATTTTGTTGTTGATATTTTTGGTTTACCAAAGAAATTAAAAAAAAAAACAACATCTAACTAACAACAATCAACACTTTGCTTATACACACACATCAACAAGATAGAAGAGAGGAAATCTGTGTTTTCAGGTAAATCATAAAATATAACATGTACACAAATACTACATACAGAAGCAAATGAATTATTGTTTGAAGAAAAAGAAAAATTTTACATTTTGGCAGCACAGTGGGAAAGAATAAGAAACTGAATAGGAATCTGAATAAAAATCAAACTTATATATGAACTCCAATCTGGAAAGTAATCGTAACTAGAACAGATCAAAATACTAGTTCAGTTCTAGTACAGTTCTATTGCAGTAATAGTTTAGTTCCAGTTCGGTTCTACATCTGTTCTACTTCAATTCTAGCTCAGCTCTAGTTTAGTTCAGTTCAGTCCCGGTATTAGTTCAGTTCTAGCTCAGTTTTTGTTCAGTTTTAGTTCAGTTTTAGTTCAGCTCTAGTTCAGCTCTAGTTCAGTTCTAGATCAGTTCTAGATCAGTTCTAGCTCAGTTCTAGTACAGTTCTTATTTAGTTATATTTCTAGTTCAGTTATAGCTCTAGATCAGTTCTAGTAAATTCTATGTAAGTTCTAGTTCAGTTCCTGTTCAGTCCTAATTTATTTCTAGTTCTACTTCAATTCGAGTTCAGTTCTAGTCCAATCCTAATTCATTTCTAGTTCTAGTTCCGTTCTAGTTTAGTTCAAGTTCAGTTATAGTTCAGTTCTCGTTCTGTACTAATTTAGTTCTAGATCAGTTTTATTACAGTTCTAGTTCACTTCTACTTCAGTTCTCGTTTAGTTTAAGTTCACTTCTAGTTTAAGTTCAATTCCAGTTCTGTTCTTCTTCAGTTCTAGTTCAGTTCTAATTTAGTTCCAGATCAGTTCTAGTTGTATTGTACTTAGTATCTCAGTTGGGATTTTAGATTAGATTCATGTCCAGATTTCAATACAAATTGCAGTTCAGGTTCATATTATTGTTCAGATTCTCGTTAGAATTCCCGTTCAGAATCAAGTTAAAAATTTTATTTTCTTGCTCAGTCTCTAGTAAGTTTCATGCTCTATATTTAACTTCAGGTTTTGGTCCATTTTTTTGTCGGCTTGTGCTTGTGCTTCTTCAGATTCTTGTTCAGATTATTATTCAGTATTTTTATAGAATATTAAATCTTAACCTGAACCAGAACCGTATCTAAAACCTTAACCAGAATCTGAAGTAGATAGTGAATCATAATCTGAAGTATAATCTGTGAAAAAATCTAAACTTGATTTTGAGTTGGATGGTATAGGAAATTCTTTCCCACTGTTTCTAACAACTGCCATTGAAAATAAACAAAATAAAATAACTTTAAGAAACAAGAAATAATACAATAAATAAATAAATTTTCCACAAGATAAATTTAAAATTTATTTAAATGTTTTTAACACAAAAACAACCAACTAAACATGAGAATAAATTAAGAACAGACAGATTGAAAAGTTAGAATTTAAAAAAATATATAAAAAGAACAATAATTCTTTTTTATTTCTTTTCTTCGAACATCAAAAACAAACATAAATATTAAACTGATACCAGAATTGTTTAAATAGAGAACACAAGGGGTGGACTTAAGTATTGAAAAAATATTATATAAAAAATATATATAATAATTATTAACAAGACCTCCCATGGATTTAAGACAAAAATAAAAAATATAAAGAATTTTTCTATAATAAGATATTTCAAGAATCTAGACAACAAACAATATTAAATTGAAGAAATAAGAGGAAAAAATATATATTTTTTATTATTTTTTAGCTTAAAATAATATTTTATTATTAAAGTCCTTGCAACAATGTGCTTGTCACATCAACCAAATGAATGGCTGGCTCAATGAGTGACTGACTGAGTGAGCGAATGAATGAATGAAAGACTAAAGAAAAGAAATCGGTGGATAAAAAACAAAAAAAAAACTGCTGAGTGGATTTTTTTTAACATTCAAGATGAAAGTATAATGATTTGGTTGCATGTGCTGCAATAATAGTGATGACAATTTTAATAATGACATTTAGAGGTTTTTAAATATTTATATAAGATCTTATGAAAGAGAAAAGGAGATATTTACAGAATTTTTCAAAAATGCTATGATTTTAAAATATTTGATAGAGATTTTTAGTGCGACAGATTTTGGATTAACTTAAAGGTGCGCAATTTAGTTATCAGTTCTGGGTACCTGTATCTGTAAAGATGTTAGAACCAGAGGATTCACAATTTTTTAAATTTCAACACGAAGTATATTAACTAGACCATAAATCAGGGAATAAAAAAGATTCCAACATTTCCACGAAAATTGTCCAGAATCTCAAGCCATGTAAATCATGTATCACTTAAATGATCGCCCTGGGCCGTCCGGTAGATAATAAGTTTGGAGCAATTACATTGCATATATTGTAAAGTTATTTTAAAAATGATATCATCTTTCTAGTTTGTAAAATTATAGGAAGATCTTTGCCCCAAATTCACCCAAATTGCGTTTACATGCATTTAGATTAATATTCCTTTATAAAAAAATACTGCTTGTCCGTGAATAAATGTTACAACGTTTTTACAAAAATCTTAAAAAATTAGATTTTTTCCAAAAAAAAAAAAAAAAAAAAAATAAAAAGATAAAGGTAAAAATAAGTTATTAACTTATTCGACTTGAATTTCTCTGAAACTGGATAAAAGTCTTCTTTCATGTATATAATTTAATAAGTTACGTCACCTAATGGTAAACAGCTTAAGAAGGATAAAAGATAACTGTAATGGAATATAACTCCAAAAATTAAAATGTTACCATTAGTTTGAAATAAATATTTCTATTAGGTATGACTAAGATTACAATTTAAGACAACAACAAATAATAAGATTGTATAAAAGGGGTTGTATGGTTCTAGTAAGGAGAGTCTGCATTCAGCTTTCGCTTAGGTAAGATTAATCTTTGTTCGGTGGTTTAAACGCCAGCACTTGATATTTCTGCTTCACAATTTTTTTACTCAAAATATTGTGAAGCAGGAATATACACTACGATGTCCCCTCCTAACAATACTCACCAGACTTATAACAGAGCCCTTAAGAAGCAGATACCTCTAGTGCTTTCATTTTATTTGCTTATCAAAGCACTGGTTAGACCGCCTGCAGTTGATTTGAATAAGATAGTGGAAGATTGTAAAATAAGAACATCTGTTGGTTAGACCGCTTCATTGTTCTTGCCTAATAATCTTCTCTAGCTCTAACACAGAGTAATAGAGAAGTTAGATCGCTTGGTAGTTATACCGCTTCATTTTTCCAATCAATACACCGTCGGCACAGCAGAGAGATATTGTGAAGCTGGTACTTCCGTTGGTTAGAGTACTTCGTTGTAAGAGTGTCTGGTGGTTATACCGCTTCGGTGCCTTTACTTATTAATGAACTGGCGGCTAGTCATTCAAATTGTTTGTTCAGTGGTTAGACCGCTTACAAAACATTTGTGAAGAGAGAGAGAGAGAGAGAGAGAGAGAAAGGGAGAAAGACAGAGAGAAAGAGAGAGAAAGAGAAAAAGAGAGCAATCTGTTGAAAGAGTCGGATGGGAAAAATTTAAGAAAATATAAATAAATATTGTAACGTGTTTTGAAAACTCTTTATTTTCAAATACCCACAAAAATAAATTTTTATACCGAATCACTGGAACCGACGAGATTACCTCTGCCGAAAGCGTGTATGTATCATTACAAAGCATATAAATAACAATACCAAGGGTCACTACACCCCTTACCACATAGGCACTGCAACATCTCCATAATATCTCAGCTCTAACCAAATGAAATTTCATTTCGATATTTCTAACGGTTCCAAAAGTACAAAATTATTTTTATTTTGAGGTTGAATTTAAGTTGACAATATCACATGTTCTTAATTTTTACACAAGAAACTTTCATATTTGGTATAAACTGGTCTTGTCTAAGGTTTCTACTCTACTCAATTCAATAAAAATTTTTCATAAATCAGAACTATCATCTCAACTATAATCGATTCCAGAGTTTAAACACTGAAGTGAACTAAAATCTGAACTAGAACCTGAATTCCAATCTAAAATCCGATCTAGTATCTGAACTATAATCGGAGCCAGAGTTTCAATGATGATAAGAACTAAAGTTTGAACTAGAATTTGAATCACAATTTTAGCTACAATCTGTACTAGAATTTTGATTTAAATCCGAATTAGAACCTGAACTGGAATTTCAACTCAATCTAAACAGGAATCTGAAATATAATCAGAACTAAAGTCTGAAGAAAAATTTGAAATGAGATGTGAATGGAAATCTAAACTTTATTCTGAATTAAGTAGGTTCTGAGCTAAAATCTGAACTGACTTGAATTTTAATCTGAACTTTAATCTGAAATAGTGTTTGAATAACAATCTAATTACAATGTCAAGTCGAATTGTATTTATCAAAAATACAATCTGATATATAATCTAAAAAAAAAATATGGATTAAAATTTTAAACTAGAATATGATCAAGAAACTGAACTTCAATTTGAACTGAAATTGTAATAATCTGATATCAAAGCTATAATATGAACTAAAATTTGATCTAGAAGCTCAACTAATTCTGAAATAAAATTTCAATTTGATTTCAAACTGGAATCTAAACGAGAATGTCAGCTAGAAACTTAATTAGAATTTGATCTGGGATTTTAATTAGAATTTGAACAAAAGTCTAAGCCAGAATCTAAACTAGAATATGAGTTAAAATAAGACTTTAAATTAATTTAGAATTTGAAGTACAGTCACAACTAAATTACTATTTAAAGTTGAATCTGAACTAAAATCAAAATATAAATATCTCAATAGAATATGAACTATAATCTGAACTAGAAACAGAAGTAGTATACAAACTATTATTTGGAATAAAGTCTGTGTTAGAATTTTAACTGAAATTTTAGCCTGAATTCAAACCAGGATCTCAACTTTATTGTGTTGTGTTAGAAATGTTGTCTTGAAATATGGAAAAATGTAATCGAAACTATACTCTCTTATTTGAACTAGATTTTGAGTCAGAATCTTAATTAGGACTTGCGATAGATTCTAAACTTAAATCTGAATTAGAATTAGAAATTATAATAATAAAATTGGACAATAAAATCTATAAAATCTATATATATGTTACTATATTTCACTATAGTTTCTATAGATGTATTTTTCCGTAATTTGTGTTTAAACTGATGAAGAAATAACAAATTTTTTAATGAAAAATCTTCAACTCATGCAAATTTTTACGTAATGTTAATGTTGGAGGATATTTAATATATTTTGAATACCCTCCACAAACTATTTTCACTATTTGTGAAAAAGATGTATTAACTTTGTCATTCCGTGTGTACCGCTAAGGAGAAAGCATATATTCTTGCGTTAAATCTGAGTCGATTTAGATATGTCTGTCTGTTGTTGGCACGCTCACAACCACAATAATTGGAAGGGCTCATTGAAATTTGTCCTGAGTATTTGCTTTAGTCCTGAGAAGTTTTGTATTTAAAATCGACAAAATCGGTATGATACCGATGATACATATTAAAAGATATAGACCGATATCTAAGACAACATCTAAGTTTCAACGACGAATTTTCATAAAAATCTAAATAAGAAATCAACAAATTAGAATAAAATTCTGGCGTAATATAAAGTTATATTATCATTCCAAAAATTGTCAAAATCAGTTTAGTTGAAGCAAAATTTATAGCCAAAAGTATAACAAGTTTTATGACTCATTTAGTGTTCCTGCATTGTATTTTAGATATTACCGTTATATGTATGTATGAGTGACGTTTGATAGTGTATGTGTGAGTATGTATATAGGAAACATAATGTATTTACTTACACGCATTTGTAGTGAAGTATATTTAAGCTTGGAAATAGGCAAAATAACAATCATACTTATTCTTGTTTATTAATATATTGCTTTCATTATAATTTCCTTGAGTATAAAAAATAATTTACTTTCTTATGCTTTAAAAAAGTTTAAAATGTTTATTTAATGACAATAATAAATTCTTAAGATTATAATATTTAGTTTCCCCAGTTCTTGGAAAAATATTCTTCATTTACATCATTTTCTATTTATTCTCCTTTTTTTCTTTACTTTTTCTCTAGATGTCAGCAATATTAATTGTTGATTCTTTTTTTTTTTTTTTTGCTGTTTTTCTCTTCTTTCCATTTTTCTCCTTTTCTTCAATCATTCAAGCTGTGTTTCTTAGTTAGTTTGAGTCTTTGTATTCTCATGCATGCAGTCAGTTTTACACAGTTTTTGTGAGTAAATGAAATGATATTTTAATGTTTCTTGTCGTTGTGTGCAAATGATGTCAATTGTATTTGTATTTGTTTGATTTAGTTAATAATATTTAAATTCTAATTTTGTATATATCGCTCATTTGCTGCAGGGTTGTCGTAACTGAAAATTTGCAAGTTTTTGACGTAATATCAATAGTCCATAGTGAATAATGTAAAATTCATATATCAGGCAGGATTTCCACAAAAATATATTATGTCAGATATAAAGTTTTTATTCATGAATTCCAAGAGATATGTTTCTGTCAACAAATTAAAACTACGCCTCCAAAAAATGTATTTTTTGAGTTATGGTTATCTTGTAGCAAATAAGCGATATCGTATTTTTTGTTTTTGTTTTTACAAAGTTTTACTAATAACAAATAATATTAATTGGGGATATTATAGTAATTACTTCCATAACCGCTTAAATTAAGTTCTGTGATAAGAATAAGTAAAGAAAGCTGTTTTCATATTTACTAACTACTGAACTAAACTGATTTCAAATTTAAGTATTAACAATTTTAGTATTATTTTTTTATTCAGAGGAGATTGCATTTATTGTTCGGGCGTATACTTAATATTATTCTCATAACTTATACGTTTATATGCTCATTTTGCTCTGAATTTTAATGCAACCAACAGTGGTTCTAAGTATATTTGTATACATCAGTCCATCCACCCGTCTGTCTGTCTGACTATCTAATATGTAACTCGACTAAATTTGGTAAATAAGATTAAAAAATAACGACGCCAATTGGTGATACTTCGAAAAACTTTACAGGTAGATCATATAAAATTGTTATCTCGAAATTAGGTTTAAATAAAAAAATAAAAGATATATTTGAGTTAAATTTGGAGAACGTTTGTTTTATATATAAAACAGATTTCGAATAAATCAATGAATAGATCACCTTCGTAGGTAGTCGGTATATTATGCGCTTGTGCTGATGTTTGTTACATACAAAAAAATAATGTTATACCCACCATTAATTACACCGTTTGGTTCAGAACCACTTTCTGACACGATTTAAGGATGTCTGTCTGTCAGTACGTCTGTCTGTCCATCCGGCTGTCCAAGAAAACGTTGTAAACACTCAAAAGGTCGTAATTTTCTTGATAAAATCTTTATGAAATTCGGTACATATTAATATTTGCGCCCATAGATGAAGCCTATTAAATCTGCTCACGTGCGGTCCAATGTTTGGGGTTAGCTCTCACAAAAATATATTCCCGGAATAAGATTTCATGCCCATTAAAGCCATAATTATAAAACGATTTTAACGATAATTTTCACAAAATTCTGTTAAAAACTGAAAAATGTCACAAAAGTATTAGTGTCACTGTAGGCTACTGCACACTTAAAAATAAATCGGAAAATTTATTTAGAAAAGTTAATATAAAATCTGAATTAAAATATGACGAAGAATCTATACCGGAATCTTAACTGGAATTTAAAATTGAATTTAACCTAACTCATGAACTAGAATCAGAGCTAGATTCTAAAAAGAAATCTAAAATAGAATCTGAGCTAAAATTTGAACATTAAACTGAACTATAATATACCATTAATAATATACCCAAAATTGAACCGGAACTTGAACAAGAGTTTAACCAGAATCTGAATTCTAATTTGGATGAAATCGAAAATGTTGCTTGATCGAAATTCAAAAAATCAAAAAATATAAAAACTTTTATAAAAATCTGATTTCAACCAAAATATGAGCTACCAACATTATTTTCCTAACAACTAAAATATGTTTTTCTTTAATAATTTAACTTCATATTTTCTTAATTATAAAATGTTTCACGCCTTCAAACAACATGAATTTCTAGTAACTAAAATTTAATAAATTAAAAGCTAAACTCTTACTAAAGTAATAAATTAAAATCTATTAAAAAACTCGCATGACTTGGCACTAGAGTGATCGGCCTGGTTTTAAGTAACCGGTTATAACTGATAATTTTGGTAAAGTTGACTTAAATATTAAATATCGGACAAACCGGTGTTTTTTCCTCAAATATAGATCGATTTTCCCTTTATTTTAAACTACTTTGCAAATAACACATAATCTGGACATTTTTATTCAATCGTGTGTCCTTGAGAATGTTTTCAACAGACAGATGGATATAGCTTAATCAACTCAGATTATAATATAATGCAATATACTTACTTAACGGGTTCCTAATTGAGTCCTTCCTTGTGTTAAGCAATTAATGACAAAATTAATAAATCTCTATCACAAGTTGTGGTGATGGAGAGTGTGATTTATTTCTAGAGATAATTCTAAAAGAAATGAAGAAGAGTTATTAGAACACTCGTATATGAACAGGTTTTTTAATAAATAACTAGCAGACCGGGCAGACTTTGTTTTCCCAAATAAAAAAATGTTGCTTTGTATGGCGATACCCCTCCCCCTAGTCTTTTCAGTCCTACGTTATATCCAGTAAAACAAGTCCTTGACACCAAAGTTAAGAGCTATCGCTATAATAGTTCATAAAATATTCGATAATAAATCCGCCTGGTCTTACCGGTCTTATTCTCCAGTTGTTGGAACAAAATTTGAGAACTCTATCTCTTATAATTCTTGAGATGTTCGATAATCAATATTTGCGGTATCGCTCCCTCTGGTCTTATCCGTCTAACGTTTTGTCCAGTAAAACAGATCCTTGAGAAAGTTGTCGAAAACAAATTTGAGGTGCAGTTCTTAAGATATTCGATAGACAACATTTGCTATGAATGGAAGTGCATCTCCCCCTGATCCCATCGGAACTTTTAGTGTCTATACGTTACATACATACATACATACATACATACATACATACATACATACATACATATAACACATACATACGTACATACATAAATATATACGTACATATATACACAATTTCTATTTTATATAGAGATTTTTTTCTGATTATTTCTAGGAATTTTAATACTTAAAAAACCAATTAAACGTTTATTATTAAAAACCAAAAACCGAAAGTGGATTATATTAAATTGGAATTTTTCGAAGAAACCGAAAACCGGTTTCAACAAAATGTCGAAAAATCGATCATCCCTACTTGGCACATATATGTGAAATGACAATTATAAATGCATAACACGCACTTGTAATTTTCGCATTCAGTTTCTTTTGCACTTATAATAACAACAACAACAACTACATACTTATTAATAGTTCATTTCATAATAAAGTTGAACAAATACTTAGAAGAACCTTTAACACATAAACAGAATATATAAAACATATATTTACTCACACACACAGACGTAGAGAAAGTATTTCCTGATATCAAGCATTTGTATTGGAAAATAGTTTACACTGCGAGTCTACAAGTGTAGGTGTTGCAAATGAAAACAATTACTTTGTATGTGTATGCTCTACGCTATTAGACAGGTGTTGTTAAAGTCCTTGTATTGAAAGTGAACAAAAAATAAATATCAAACTATAAAAATTCTATAGGAGATTTTCACAAATCTGATACTTAAACTACAATTGCGTTTACAAGTATTAATACGCGCATTTGAAATCTATTAGAGAGTTCATAGAGAATATAACACAATTGCCAACACAATATTATAGTTTATTGTTAAATGCTTCTTTAGTATTTTCCGCACAATAGATGAATTAAATATTTGTTAGTTAATAGACGGGAAAATAGTTGTAAAAAATGTGTTAGAAACCATTAGAGAATTTATTTTGAGCAGAGATTTCTGTTTGTAACAAACAGATGTTTAAAACGAGTATGAATTCTATAAAACAGGGTAAAAAAGTAAAACTAGAACTGAACTAAAACTGTACTGAATAAGAACTGAATAGGAACTGAACTGGAACTTAACTAAAACTGAACTAGAAGTGAATTAGAACTAAACTAAAACTGAATTAGAACTAAACTAGAACTGACCTAGAACTGAACTAGAACTGAACATGAACTGAACTTGAACTGAACTGAACATGAACTGAACTAGAACTGAATTTTAGAACTGAACTTGAACTGAGCGGAACTAGAACTGAATTAGAACTGAACTAGAACTGAATTAGAACTGAATTAGAACTAAATTGAACTGAGCTGAACTAGAACTGAACTAGAACTGAACTACACTGAACTAAACTGAACTAAAACTGAACTAGAACTATACTAGAACTGAACTGACAAGACTAACCTTGAACCGTACTATAACTAATAAAACTGGATCTAGACTAAAAGTGAACTAGAACTGAATCAGAACTGACTTAAAACTGAACCGGAACTGACTAGAAGTGAACTAAAACTGAATGAGAACTGAACGGGAACTAAATACAACTGAACCAGAAATGAATCAGAACTGAACTAGAACTGAACTAGAGCTGAACTTGAATGAGCTTTACCTTGTACTACAAACTGATCGAGAACGAAACTGGAAACTAAAGGCGATACTGGTTTAAAATCTGAGCTCAAAGTTGAACTCAAGTCTAACTGGTATACGAACATGGACTTTTTCATTATTTTGATTCTGAAATAGACTAGCAAATAGAAGCTAGATTAAGAAAATAGGAAGACATCTAAACTGGAATACAAATTGAAATCTTAGCTAATTTTTTTTAAATTCTGAAGGAGTTTTTTAAGTTGATTCTCGAAAAATCAGATTTATTTAGAATTTGTTTTAGAGTAGAATCTGATATATAAACTGAATTTGAATCTAAACTAGAATTAGAACTTAAATTGAATTACTTGAATTGAATGTACTAAAATCTGTAAAAGAACTCTCTCATACTCCTATGCAATGCTACTGGAATGACATCCTGTTATATAAAAATTAAAAATTTTATTAATTTCTTTTCTACAATTTTAATAAAAGTGAAAGTCTTAAAAATCTTTAAAACAAAAGAAATGAAAACATAAAAAATGGGCAAAAATTAAAATTATTTTTAATGTTAAAGACTTTCTTCACGAGTTTTTCATATAAAATGTTACATTTTTGTATTTCACTTCCTGTTATAAAAATTTTCAATTGTATTTTATGGACTGGGAAAGTTTTGGCAAGAAAAAAATATGAAAACTTTACCCTTTTTCTTAACATTTAATAGTTAAGTTTTTGTAAGGTCATAATGGAAAAAAACGAAAGAAAATATTAAATAAGCGATGTCTGGTCATACATAATCTTGAAGTGGAAAATTTTTACTAGGTGTTTTCTTAAGAGCATGAAAATTGTAGCAATTATAGTTCAACAATTATGGAGATTAGTTGTCTTCCAAAAGCAACTGATTTTATTATCTCCTAAATGTTAACCCTTTTCTTCATACTCTTTTTCTCTAATGGCCACTTGTAGTTTCCTTTTAATTTTATCCTCTTTTTCTCATTATAAAAAACAATCTGTTCATTTTTTGGCCTCCTGTTGGCTTTTTGGAGCGGGGTCATCGTTTAGTTTCATGTTATATTTTATTCCTGTCTTATACTGCTGTTTTTTTATAACATTAATTTGGTTATTTTTCCTGAAAAAATACATGACTTCTCTTGAAGTTATGTAATTCAATTTTCTCATTTTGACATTGTTAAGGGAAAGTTTTTTAATGGTCAGATTTAAAAAGATTTTTAATATCAAGATATTAAATAACTTAGAGTATAATTAATATAAAAACTAAATACAGTCAAATACTTCACACATATCAAAAGCTGTCATATTTACTTTCCAGGGAAATTGTATGTATATTCTAAATTTGCAGGTAATGAAACTGTCTAATGTAATTTAAAAACATAATTTCCGACAGTAAATTTGATAAAGCTTTTTTTCGAAAGTGCATCTGTATGGGAACTACAATAATCTTTTTGCATTTTAGATTTGGATCAGTAAATGTTGTGCCAAATTCAATTAAAATATCTTCATATACACATGTGCTCATAATAATAGATACACCTTGCAGTAAGACTTTTAATATAAGATTAATGCTAACAAATATTTCGAATCCTTTTCCACTTTAAGCAAAAACAACTATAAATATTATATTCGGCTGTGCCAAATTTTACATACTCTCCAACACCTTCATTATGTAAACATTTATGTGATTTGAAAATGTGAAATATGGCTCCATCCTTTCAAAAAAATCGAAATTCGAAATTATATTCGAATATTTAAAAAATCAATAAACTTTCTTAAAATTTATTAGTGTTATAAGCTTAAAAAACTTGTTCGAGAGGGGCCTTAAATGGAAGTTATAGCAATATATTGGCCGATATTCATCAGATTCGTTAATAAGCAATACACGACAAGATATTAAATTGTGACGTTTTTCAATAAAATTGCTCCATATATAATCATATTCTAGGAGGAAATCATGTATAGGAGCTATATTAAAATATAGGCCGATATTCACCAATACAGTTACGTACTCAAAAGACTATTAGAAAATTAATGTAGTCGAATTTCAATAAAGTTGGTCTATTTTTAAAACTTCTATAAGCTCATTAAATTTACTTTGAAAGGGTCTTATATAGGAGATATATCAAAACATGGTCCGATATTGGTTAAATAAATAACAGGAAGTTTCAAAAATGATAATACCGAATTTCAACAGAATTTGTCTTTGCTTAAGAGTTATATAAACTTAAAACTGTAATACGGGAAGGGGCCTAGAGCAAATAATGATTCTAGGACAATCTAGTTTCTTAAGGTTTTTATTATGGACTGACATTGAAAAATTCTTAACATACATATATGTTTATAAAAACGAAACCGCTAAACTTACAGTTTTTTATTTAATTGCTATACTACAGTTTACGTTTTCGAGGACTTGCGTCTTTTGTTACTAAAACCACATTATTGTTTTCATACTACTCAAGTGCTTGTTTGCCATAGTGACAGGAGGTCAGGTCAGGCCAAAAATTAGTGGCCATATTATGAAATCTTATGAATGGAGGTAACCTTTTCTCTAAACATACCTTCATGTAAATTTCGACGTTTATAGAGCCTTTTGATATGGCCATAACTACTTATTGCAATATCAAGACCCTTTTGGGATATTTTGATTGTTTTCACATCCTAAATGTATTTGAATCATACCCACTATCATCAGCAATATAAAATGTTTGACCTGGAATAAGAAGAAAGATTTTTTAGAAAACTTGACTTCAATTTCCATGCTCCGTTTCTAACCTCTAAATTTTAGCAGCTTTCCTGTCAGGAACTTTTTGAGACTTTTATGTTTTTAGAGCCACCTTATTTTAACTTTTCATACCAAATAGTTCAATGTGTTGGGAGCACTTTTGATATTGTTTTGGCTTTAGAAATTCTAACTGAACCAGGTTTTCTATTAACGAACAAGTTCTCTCTCAAAAACAAACAAAACAAAAAACAAATAAGAATGCTATATTCGACTATTCCGATCATTCAATACCCTACACCATCATACGTGTAAATTAAACACGTTATGTTTCATACATACAAACTCACACATAAACTGACAGACCTGTACAATACACAAATAGTTTTCTTAAATATGACAAATAACACGAAGCACTTAATAAGTCATAAAATAGATAATTGCTTGAATTTAGAGGTTGCCTGAGTTATCGGTCTATATCTTTTAATATACTGAACTGATTTTGCTGGTTTTATTATGTTCCGCCAAATTCATATTCACATACATATATATACACTTATAACACCATACAACATATAGACGTTTTTCTATATACATCACAGGAACACTACATTTTTTATATTTTTGGCATTAACTTTTTTCTACTGAACCGATTTGGAATCGTTATAACAACTTTACATTTTTTGTTATAATCTTTTGATTTATAATTAAAAATTTTACGAAAGTTCTTCGTTTGAATTTATAGATTGCCTCAGTTATTTATCTATATTGATTAATATACTGAACCGATTTTACTGATTTTAAATAGACAACTTTTTAGAACTCTAAGAAACACTTACGACAATTTTTATTGAGCTCTGTTAGTTATTGTGCCTGTAAGGGTGCTTAACAGACTAATGGGTGTAACTAGATGCTGTTGAGGTTAATATATCCTTTTTACCAATTGTGGTGGTGGAGTGTATACAAATCATATAAAATTTGGGTTTAAAATTTTGTTAGAATTTTGTTAGAACATTTGTTAAGAGTTTTTTAATCTCAATCCTTACCACACTCCTCATCTATCATTGTGGTATATTTCAGGTAAATCCATGCAGCCGATAAAAAATTACAGATAAATTAACTGAATTATTTTCAAATACGGATAAATGTAATTCATCATCTTCTATGAAAAATAATTCAATTCAACAAGAATTAAAGATTTCGTTTCATTTATTATTAATTTCTATATTTTACTTTTAAAGTTATTTGCACTTTAAAATTTTCTTTTTACACAAAATTTAAAATCAAATTAAATTTCTTCGAAATATGATAGTTTTCATCAAAAAAAAACTTTCTTACACTTTAAAAATAATTTCATAAAATTTTATAAAATTTGCTGAAGATGTTTTTCATTGAGCTGTCATCTCTATTTGCTTAAACACTTCAAGGAGTTTTTTCCGGTTTTATTTTTTCACATAAGAAAAACAAGTAAAATTTCTGCAAAGTGTTTACGTTTACTATGAACAAGAGTGAATGTAAAGTGAAAAATATGTTTAAGTGTGTGTTATATTTCACATGAATTTAGATTTCAAAAATAGTTTGTTATTTTAGGAATAAAAAAGAGAAAATAGAAACGAACACCAGGAACAAATATAATCCAATATGACACCTTTGGTGAGATAAACTATGGAAAAAGAAGGAAAGGAAACTAAGGAAACGGAACTATGGGTCAGACAAAACGGAAATGGAGTAAAGTATATTGAAATTTTATTAAGAAATTTTCAAAAAGAGGAAATATTTCAAATGTTTAATAAAGAATTTCAATCAAAAATTTAGCCAAATTTCTATCTTTCCTGTAAAAAGAAACAAAATTTCCTTTTTCTTTGTTTTTCCCCAAAAATAATTTAAACATAACCTCTTACTATTAAAAACCTGTAGTAATATATTTTAAACCATTTAAAATCCCTGCTGCATTATCATATTTACAAATAACAATTGAAACAAAAAAACCTTAACTGACTTTTCAACAGATACGAAAAATGCTAAAAGTATTAAAGCATTTAAAATAAATGGTTTACTAAATCTGTTTTAATACCCTCCACCAGCACTAGTACTAAAGATGTTGTATTAACTTTGTTTTTCCATATGTAACCTTAACAAGGAGTCACTCAGAAAAAAAAACAAGAAAAACAAGTAAGAAGTTTTAATTGGTCAAGCCCCAAAATTTAATACCCTTGATCACATTGTTGGTAATTAATAGCCAATAAAAAAATAATGAATCACCCTCGTATAAAGTTATTTTTAATTAAGAGTTCAGTATTTCATACTGGGATAAGTACGTTCTAAAAGAACTTTTTTGTGAGCGTTACAAGGGAGCCAAAAGAAATTATGCACCAACCATCATTAAAATTCGCACATCGATTTCTGCTTATATTTGTATCTGATTTGACAATTTCTTATTACAAAAATAACGTAAATGTGAAATTTAAGCCTTTCAGGGCGATAGAGAAATAACATACTGATCCTCGTCAAATATGGCACATCGTTTTGGAGTATCATTAAACTAATTTGTGCAAAAATTTCATTAAAATCATCTTATATTTAGGACATTTGTGACCTTAAATCCCTATTCCGGGAGAAACATTTCATCAAAAATTTTAATAGGAATCGTATTTGGGTCAAAAAGTGACACATGCCAAATTTCATAAAGTTATATTTGAAACTGTTGACAATGTTTATATGGACAGCCAGCCAGCCGACCAGACGGATGGATGAATGGTCATCGTTAAATCGACTAAGATCCTGAGTCGAACAGTATACTTAAAAGTGGTAATAGTAATTTTTTTCTCGTGACAATTTCTGCACAAACATATAATACCACCTATGATGGTATAAGTTATATATTCTTGCAGCAAATCAAAATCTGAGTCGATATATCTATGTCCATCTGTCTGTCTGATGTTGGCACGCTCACATCCACAATAATTGACAGAGCTCAATGAAACTTGAAAACGTTCAGTATAGTCAAAATCAGTTCAGTATAGTCAAACATATAGACCGATATCTTAGATAACCTTTAAGCACAAGCGAAGATCTTTTGCAAATTATAAGTCAAGACAAGTTAGAACTCCATTACCATTCTAAAAATTATAAAAATCGGTTCAATAGAAAAAGGTTATAGCCAAAATAATAACTAATTTGTTATATTATGCGTGAGTGTGTATGTACAAAATATAACATCTTTACTTCACAGGCATTTTTGGTTTAGGGTATTGAAGATTTAACATAGCCGAATTTAACATTTTTACTTGTTGTACATAGTTTTTGAAGCTTTTTCTGCGAAACAAAAGAGGTCTGCGGATAAAAATCAAACCAAATATTGTGGCAGCAATAATAATGAAGCGTTTATATAAAGTATTTTATTTTGCTACCAACATGCCAAAGAGCTCGGTGAGTATAACAATACTTTGACAATAACTAAATAAAAGCGTTTGTTATTGAGAAAAAACGAAAGAAAAACATTACAAAAACAAAAACACAGAAAATACGATAAAAGATTTGTATCAAAACAAAAGCTCAGCTAGTAGCACACATGTGTAATGTCTATAGTTTTAACACACACAAATACACACATACAAATTCAAAACAAAAAGGACTATATATTGAAATGTATGCAAACACCTGTAGGAACAGTGTGACTGAAAGGAAATGAAACAAGAAATAAATAAAAATCCCACGGAAGAGATTTGCTAACTTATATGAAAAAAGTGAAAAAACTTAAAGCTTAAATAGGTTGTATTCTTCTGACAAGGGGTCAAATTAGTGTTATGACACCGATTGAAATGACCGACTTAGAGATTTTGTTATCCATTTTCATTCACTTTTCTCTCTTTCCTTTTCACTTTTCTAGCTTTTTAGTTAAGGTTACAAGGATGACAACGATTAATAATATAGAAATCTTGTTATCAATAATGAATTCCTTTCTTCCTCTGTACTTCCTCTATTTTCCTTTCACTCGCTCTATCTCCAGTAAGCCGTCTGAATGAAGTCCAATATTCAATAAGGATTATTGTTCTGATATAATTGAATGGCTTAAAGAAATGGGATCAAAGTATTTTAGATATTCTATAGAAAGGGCGGGACATTCAACTTCCTAGGTCCGCAATCACACCAAGTGCTTACCAAGGATACTGTGAGTAGTAAATATCTTCCGTTGATTCCTCTGCATTCCAAGAATACAATAGTTATACTTAACACATACCTTTGTCAGTCTGTCTGTCTGCTTTCTGTTGACATGTCAACTTTCTGAATAATTGGCATATATAAATAAAAATGTTATAGGCCGATATCTGAGACAACCTTCTAAAGGGGTATCTCTCTTACAATTAAAACAGTTGTTATCGCGGATCTATAAAACTTATATTAGGAATCTTACGAAATTTAGCACACGGATAGTATTTTCACATCGCATTATAGTAGATTACAGCAACTTTTAATATCGCATATATCTGGCAATTTAAAGGAAAATTTTTGAAAATTTGGCTAAAATAAAAAAAAAAAAACACTAACAAAATTGCATAGGGAAAGGGGAGGTGGTATTTACCTTCAAGTACATATAATATGTACGAAACTGTTATAAAGCAATGTATAGAGCAAAGTTGGACACCTCGGTTCATAAAAATATTTAAAACTACCAAGTTTACTTATATCTGATCCGATTTTAAAGATCCTCACATATGAAGACTATATGAGTAACTTTCATCTCGGTAAGGTATCTCACTTAGTTTAAGAGATATTTAGATTAAAGAGTTTAAATAATAAGTTTTAATCATTCTTGTCGAATTTTTTGCTTTATATAGGGTGCATTTATAAGCTGTAAAGTTTTTTACTTAAGTAACCTTTACAGCATTTATATACCTGGGATTGATTACTTTATAGATATGCAAAACAAGTTCAGCCTTATTTCTCAAATTGCAAAGTTGAAATTTTAGAAAAAGTTACATTTTCTTATGGCTTGATGTGTTTTAAAATTTTTGGTATACAATTTTTTGCGCTCCAAATATCGGCTAAGAAGATATAAAAGAAAAACTAAAAAATGGAAATTCTTTAATACCATTTTTGCTATCACTATATGAACTTTTAATTAAATCGGGCTTGCCATTCGGAAGTTATAGATGTATTTCCATATCATATTTCGTTAGAAACATTGGCTGACTGTACACAATGTATCCAAATCGAATATTTTAGAAATAATTATGTAACTTTTCAACAGTTAAAAATATTCTAATGAAATTTCACATAATTAGAGCTGAAGTGTATTTGAGTTGTTTTTGGAGGAAGTCAACCCTCTATACGGTCAGGGTTATGTTACTTTGTTAATTTTTTGTAAAACTCGCCAAAAACTCATTTATGAATTAAGAGAAAAGTAATTTCACATATAAATGGTCCTTGTAAATGCTTAAAGATAGTTCCTGTAAATGGCTGAAAATCCAAACTGATCTAGACTTCCTCTATTAAAATTTTACTAATAGAAAAAGCCTAATACCAGGCCAATTTCAATTAATCAGTTTATTGGTGATCCTTTACCTTGGCTGCTAAAAAGCCATGAGAGAAGTAGGTAAATGGTATGCTGATAACGTCTATAATGACTGGACTTCAATTGCAACTAAGTTATCACTCGAAAATATATTCAATTGCATATTTAAAATAGTTTTTGATTGAAATAAATAAAAGTTTTTTATCAGTTAATTTTTGTCACTCTGTAATTATACTGCAATGTCAAAACATAAACATTAAAGTAAAAAACTTGAACCCTAAAATGAAAAAAAATGTTGTTTAAACAATTACTCACACATACACATGTATACAAAGATAAACGTATAAACACAGCAATAGAGATATAAACAATTGCACAATAAAAATGGCAACTAATGTTATGTAGTGAGTGTTACACTCAAACAAAAACACAATATGAGTATGTGTGCAATTGTGCCACAATAAAAACTCGTGAGGTGTAGAAATATTCACACAGGCTTATTCTGGTACTAAGACCTTTTAACAAGTTAAATAAATAAAGAAAACAAGTGATGACAATTTTTATACTCTCCACTACTACAAGTAAAGAGGGTATATTAATTTTGTCATTCCATATGTAACGTTAAGAAGGTATCATTGCTGGCGCCATAATGTATATATTCTTGCCTCAAATCGAAATCTGAGTCGACTAAGCTATGTCCGCCTGTCTGTCTATTTGACTGTCGTTTGTTGGCGCACTCAGATCCACAATAATCGATAGAGATCAATGAAATTTGGTGTGAATATTTAGTGTAGACCTAAAAAAGTTTTTTGTTAAAAGTCAGCAAAATTGGTTTAGTACATTAGAAGTTATAGACCGATTTATGAGACATCCTCTCAGTCCAAGCAAAAATGTTTCCAAAAATTGTCCATTATTAATCAAGAGATTAGATTAAAATTTTACCATAATATTAGACAATATATATTTAATAACCATTCCAAAAATTATCAAAATCGGTGCAGGATAAAAGAGGTTATAGCCAAATATATAACTAATTTTATTACTTATTTAGTGTTCTGTGTTATATTACGGAAAAACATGTATATATATTATACATCTGTGTGTGTACGAAAAATAACTTATTTCTTCATACGCACTATGGTGTAGGGTATTAAGGATTCGTCTTAGCCGAATATAGTATTCTTACTTATTTATAATTTTCTTTGCTGCTAAATGTAGTTGCGACAATTTTCAATGTCTATTTATATGTATGAACACTTTTATGCATAAATATGTGGGTGTGTTTGCTATATATGTGTGTGAGTAATTCAACTTAACTTTCATTGTTAAATACACAAAGGTAAACTTAGATTTTATAATAACAACAATTATATACATTTTTTACATAAAAACCTAACAGACAATTGCCTTTATATACAATAAAATTTATATAAATGTAAATGTTTATGTGTAAGTACATATGTGTGTGTAAAATTAAAAATACTATGTAGTTTGTTAAATACATGTGTTTATTATTCTCTTAGTTATATAAACGTATGAATGTATATGTGTATTCGTTATTGTTAATGTTTAATGATGATGATGATGATGATGATTCACATCAATATTTGTTTCTTTTTATGATGAAATGTCAGAGTTTTTGTTCTTTTTAAACTTTTTGTCTTATTGTTATAATTGTCTGGGCTTTGACTTTTATTTACAGACATAGACACACTTATATACATTAACACATATATAAATATCATGTGTTAGTATTTATATTTTAATATTTTTGTTAGAAGTGTCAATGTGTCAAAAAGTCTCTAATGAGTTAATAGATGTTTAAAGTGTAAATTTAGAATTTCAGTTAAGTGCTGAGTGCTTATGGAATTATGACATATATTTATAAATAAATGTCATAATTAAATATTAAATTGTTATAGAATTTTGAGCTCAAATTTACAAGAAATTAATGAAATAAAAAATTTTTAACGAGTCTGTCAAAAAACCGATATTTTCAGAAAATCGGTTTTCGAGTTATTTGAAAATGGGGTCTTCAAAAAAACTTGTTTTTATGATTATGTTCGTCACAGCAAAATCGATTCAAAATAATGTCAAAGACTGTATACAGTACTTTAGTCGTTAAAAACACGGTATGAAGAATTTTTTATATTCTCAGTCGTGGCTGAATATACAAAGAAATATATTAGTGAAAAGCTTAATAAGTGACATCATTTAAAAATTGTTTACCCGACTGAAAAAAACAGCCATGTTGAATAATTCGCAAAAAAAGGAATTATTTAAAACTGGTCGATTTTCAGAAAAAAGCTGGTTAAGTGGTTTCCAGTTTCAGTTTTTAAATACTCTACCTTTTAATTTTCTAGAAATTTCAATAATTTTCTATTATATAACAAAACTCAAAGCTATTGGTAAAACATTGTTGTCTTTTTTCAAATATTAACCCATTTAGTGCCAATCAAAATGAAGAAATTAGATTTTTGAAATTTTAGCGTATATTTTTTTCAACAATTCATAATTCAACGGGTTTTAATGTGGCAAATAGCACGCGCTTAGTAGTATTTTCTGGAATATGATTAGTGTCGTCTAGATGTAGACTCTCAATATTGGATGAAGTTTCAGAAAAAAATTAGCTAGATTTTTCGGATTGTTTCTGCCGGATAAATAGGTGCAGTAGATTAAAAATTTGCTAGAAAGAATAGTTTTGCTTCGAATATAATATTTTGCTAAATGCTGACCGTAATATTTCACCATTAATTCGTCAATAGAGATATGATCGCGGAAAATTTCCCATTTGTTTAAAAGATGTAGATTTATCCTTATTTCTTTAAACCTGTTTCTAAACGTAGCCTTTGATACAATTTCTTCTCCACTATCTTCTCCACTACTGTAAAAGTGACACTAAGTTGCAATCAAGTTGTATTTTCAACAAATTCCTCTTTTGCATCAGTTACAGCACTAGATTCTGGTGGAATTATGACTGAATTAAGCCTCGAAAGAGATTATTGGCTCATCTTGATGAACTAATAACACCTGCTAACAACTCGAAGCTCATAAATCAAATAATATAAATGTAACAAAATATAACTTTGTTATTAGAATAATTTAAGGCCATTTGTCTCAAATAAGAAACTGCCAAACGTTGTGTAAAATTGATAAAATTGATTGTTGTGTAAAATTGTTTTTGTACACTTGTGACCATTGTACCTAAATTGGCACAGCGACCGTACATGGGTTAAATAGATGTATAAATAAAAATATTGTTTTGCAAATATAAAAATACTCCAACAGGAAGAACACATTTAAAAGAAATACAAAATGAAGCGGAACTTAAGGGAATTGAGCATTGAATGCCAATTGTGTCACTTGCTGCTATTTTGTTAAGAATATTGGTAAAAAATAAAATATATATTTAATAATTTTTATTTAAATTATTTCGATATCGATAATTTTTCGAAATTTAGTTAACCTTTTTGTAATTTTCCTGATGATTATTTGTTGTATTTGTATTTGTTGTATGTTGTATTTATGAAAAGCGTATTTTTAAGGAAAATTGTATGCATTACTCATACGCACTGTTAGCTTTAATAGATTTTTCTGTAAATAGTTATTATAGCTTTTAAACCATTAGAGATATCTTAATGCAATTATACATTCTTAGAGCTGAACGGCGTATACTTAACCAAAATTCTATATATTAATCATACGCACACTGATGTTTTTGAGAAAAAGTAACTGTATCTCAATGTAATTTTACATGACTAGAGCCATGTGTGCGAAGTAATCTGTAAGAGTACAGGCACCTTTCTGGTTGCCGGTTTGACCGGCATAGTCTTTTTCCATCCAAAGTTGGCCTAATCGGAAATGTTGGTTTAAAAAATCATCAATAATTTATTTAAAATTGGAACAGAAAAACTTTGTATGAGAATAGTTCTTAGAAATCTCTGCAAAAATAAATGTATACATGTGGGTCATTTCTTAAAGTTTCGAAGATAATGAAGTCTAAGTGAATTTATGGACCTTGTTTGTTTATTAGCATTTTTTAAGCTTATAATAATTAATGGGCTATAGGCCCTAAAAATCTAAAAAGGGGGCAATATAAAAAAATTCAGGAAACCAAATACGGAAGATATTTATTAATATAACCATTTGCGAACATATGAATTAAGTTATCTCACTACTGCTCCATCAAAGTCATTTCAGTAGAAAAAGTTTTAACCAAAAAAACTTGGAGGGCATTTTGATTCGTCATGGCCGAATACATGTTTTTCTTAGGAGATGAAATGTCAAAAATTTTCCCTTTAAATGAAATGTCTTTAAAAACTTAATCTTAAATAACATCGGAATACATAATTTGTCAATACATTTGTAATCATATATTTTATATATTTTAAAACCAAATCGTATTCTGAATTGATTTATATTTTAATCTGTGCCTTTTTCCTATCAATTAAAATTGGCATTAATTATGTGATCTCAATGAAATTTTCTACGCTATTTATTGTTTTGATCAAGAGTCCGCTAGTTAAAATTATCTTAATATTTTCTATCTAAAAGCAAGATATACTGTTTAAATAGGCCTTAGATTCGTTATTACCAAGGGGAATCACCAAATTTTTTAGGCTGAATATAATCCATTTTCTGATTATTGAAGCAACATCTTTTGATAAAAATAGCAGTTGAAATGTCTTCAAATTTGTTATTAGTTAGTTTTACAACCCTAATATTATAGCATCTTATGAAAAAATGTTATACAATTTCGAAAGTGTTTTCTTTATAAAAGTTTATTACAAGCTCTGAATTTTTGCCTTCATTAGTTTAACTTTATCAGTATTCATATCACAGTTTATGTTACTAAAGTTCTGTTAAAGAAATTTATGTTTTCTATTAATGAAAGCATTTAGAAAAGCTTAAGCTTTTGAAGTATGCTATAAAAAGCTTTAGGCTTAAGTATTAGATATACAAGAAATAAATTATTTGATTCATTCTGTTTAAGATTTCTTCATGAGAAATAAGTTTATAACATGAAATTTTATTTTGAATTTCTGAAAAAGTGACAAAATAATTAATACATAATTCTTGTTGATGGAAATTTATGTAAGGAAATGTTCATTTCTTAATTTAGTTCCAATTTAATTTTTTACTTAACATATAAGAAAAATATTACTAAATATTTAAAAACGTTGAAATATCGACGTATATATGTATGTATGTATGTATGTATGTATGTATGTATGTATGTATGTATGTATGTATGTATGTATGTATGTATTTTTTATCCATTTTTAAATATGTTCTTCCATAAGTACTTGTTGTTCAAATATCATTTTTAGTATTTTACATATTCATAACGAATCATGTCATCTTATTGCCTCCCTGGTGAATTGTTTGCGCAAATAAGTTTAAAATAAATACAATTCAATACATATTGCAATCACCCTCATTCAATAAATCTGCAGATAATAAAACGGATGATGGTTTCCCTTCATGGAGAAAAGTGAGAAAATTTTTATTATTTTATATCTGGTGTAAAATTCATAAACAATAAATTGGAAGGCAGGGATCACATAATCCTGGAATTACTGAAAAATTCGGATATTTTCCAAATGTTGTTGTAGTTTTATTGTGTGTAAATTTCTACAATAAGTTTCTCAAAGATCGAACGTATGTTATTCATTAATTCTCTTTCATAAAATCCCTTTTATGTTTTATAGTATAAAACATATGATGAGATTATTTTAATAAATATTTTAAATAAAATTGAATTGAGGTTAATACAAAAACAGGGTTTTTCGAAAGGAAGCAAAAAAATCACTTTCGATCGATCGATGAAGATATTTTCTTTAAAGAAACTACATTGATCGATGAAGATATATTCTATAAGAAAATTCTACATCGATCGATCGATGATGATATATTCTATAAGAAAATTCTACATCGATCGATGATGATATTTTCTATAAGAAAATTCTACATCGATCGATGATGATATTTTCTATAAGAAAATTCTACATCGATCGATGATGATATTTTCTATAAGAAAATTCTACATCGATCGATGATGATATTTCTATAGAAAATTCTACATCGATCGATGATGATATTTTTCTATAGAAAATTCTACATCGATCGATGATGATGATATTTTCTATAGAAAATTCTACATCGATCGATGATGATGATATTTTCTATAGAAAATTCTACATCGATCGATGATGATGATATTTTCTATAGAAAATTCTACATCGATGATGATGATGATATTTTCTATAGAAAATTCTACATCGATCGATGATGATGATATTTTCTATATAAAATTTTTATAGTATAAAACATCGATCGATGATGATGATATTTTTATAGAAAATTCTACATCGATCGATGATGATGATATTTTCTATAGAAAATTCTACATCGATCGATGATGATCACTTTCGATCGATCGATGAGTTAATTCTATAAGAAAATTCTACATCGATCGATAATGATATTTTCTATAGAAATTCTACATCGATCGATGATGATGATATTTTCTATAGAAATTCTACATCGATCGATGATGATGATATTTTCTATAGAAAATTCTACATCGATCGATGATTGATGATATTTTCTATAGAAAATTCTACATCGATCGATGATGATGATATTTTCTATAGAAAATTCTACATCGATCGATGATGATGATATTTTCTATAGAAAATTCTACATCGATCGATGATGATGATATTTTCTATAGAAAATTCTGACATCGATCGATGATGATGATATTTCTATAGAAAATTCTACATCGATCGATGATGATGATATTTTCTATAGAAAATTCTAATCGATCGATGATGATGATATTTTCTATAGAAAATTCTACATCGATCGATGATGATGATATTTTCTATAGAAAATTCTACATCGATCGATGATGATGATATTTTCTATAGAAAATTCTACATCGATCGATGATGATGATATTTTCTATAGAAAATTCTACATCGATCGATGATGATGATATTTTCTATAGAAAATTCTACATCGATCGATGATGATGATATTTTCTATAGAAAATTCTACATCGATCGATGATGATGATATTTCTATAGAAAAATTCTACATCGATCGATGATGATTTCTATAGAAAATTACATCGATGATGATGATATTTCTATAGAAAATTCTACATCGATCGATGATGATGATATTTTCTATAGAAAATTCTACATCGATCGATGATGATGATATTTTCTATAGAAAATTCTACATCGATCGATGATGATGATATTTTCTATAGAAAATTCTACATCGATCGATGATGATGATATTTTCTATAGAAAATTCTACATCGATCGATGATGATGATATTTTCTATAGAAAATTCTACATCGATCGATGATGAGATGATGATATTTTCTATAGAAAATTCTACATCGATCGATGATGATGATATTTTCTATAGAAAATTCTACATCGATCGATGATGATGATATTTTCTATAGAAAATTCTACATCGATCGATGATGATGATATTTTCTATAGAAAATTCTACATCGATCGATGATGATGATATTTTCTATAGAAAATTCTACATCGATCGATGATGATGATATTTTCTATAGAAAATTCTACATCGATCGATGATGATGATATTTCTATAGAAAATTCTACATCGATCGATGATGATGATATTTTCTATAGAAAATTCTACATCGATCGATGATGATGATATTTTCTATAGAAAATTCTACATCGATCGATGATGATGATATTTTCTATAGAAAATTCTACATCGATCGATGATGATGATATTTTCTATAGAAAATTCTACATCGATCGATGATGATGATATTTTCTATAGAAAATTCTACATCGATCGATGATGATGATATTTTCTATAGAAAATTCTACATCGATCGATGATGATGATATTTTCTATAGAAAATTCTACATCGATCGATGATGATGATATTTTCTATAGAAAATTCTACATCGATCGATGATGATATTTTCTATAGAAAATTCTACATCGATCGATGATGATGATATTTTCTATAGAAAATTCTACATCGATCGATGATGACGATATTTTCTATAAGAAAATTCTACATCGATCGATGATGATATTTTCTATAAGAAAATTCTACATCGATCGATGATGATATTTTCTATAAGAAAATTCTACATCGATCGATGATGATATTTTCTATAAGAAAATTCTACATCGATCGATGATGATATTTTCTATAAGAAAATTCTACATCGATCGATGATGATATTTGCTATAAGAAAATTCTACATCGATCGATAATGATATTTTCTATAGAAAATTCTACATCGATCGATGATGATGATATTTTCTATAGAAAATTCTACATCGATCGATGATGATGATATTTTCTATAGAAATTCTACATCGATCGATGATGATGATATTTTCTATAGAAAATTCTACATCGATCGATGATGATGATATTTTCTATAGAAAATTCTACATCGATCGATGATGATGATATTTTCTATAGAAAATTCTACATCGATCGATGATGATGATATTTTCTATAGAAAATTCTACATCGATCGATGATGATGATATTTTCTATAGAAAATTCTACATCGATCGATGATGATGATATTTTCTATAGAAAATTCTACATCGATCGATGATGATGATATTTTCTATAGAAAATTCTACATCGATCGATGATGATGATATTTTCTATAGAAAATTCTACATCGATCGATGATGATGATATTTTCTATAGAAAATTCTACATCGATCGATGATGATGATATTTTCTATAGAAAATTCTACATCGATCGATGATGATGATATTTTCTATAGAAAATTCTACATCGATCGATGATGATGATATTTTCTATAGAAAATTCTACATCGATCGATGATGATGATATTTTCTATAGAAAATTCTACATCGATCGATGATGATGATATTTTCTATAGAAAATTCTACATCGATCGATGATGATGATATTTTCTATAAGAAAATTCTACATCGATCGATGATGATATTTTCTATAAGAAAATTCTACATCGATCGATGATGATATTTTCTATAAGAAAATTCTACATCGATCGATGATGATATTTTCTATAAGAAAATTCTACATCGATCGATGATGATATTTTCTATAAGAAAATTCTACATCGATCGATGATGATATTTTCTATAAGAAAATTCTACATCGATCGATGATGATATTTTCTATAAGAAAATTCTACATCGATCGATGATGATATTTTCTATAAGAAAATTCTACATCGATCGATGATGATATTTTCTATAAGAAAATTCTACATCGATCGATGATGATATTTTCTATAAGAAAATTCTACATCGATCGATGATGATATTTTCTATAAGAAAATTCTACATCGATCGATGATTATATTTTCTATAGAAAATTCTACATCGATCGATGATGATGATATTTTCTATAGAAAATTCTACATCGAT
The DNA here is from genome assembly GCA_004302925.2 of Cochliomyia hominivorax. Taxonomy (NCBI): domain Eukaryota; kingdom Metazoa; phylum Arthropoda; class Insecta; order Diptera; family Calliphoridae; genus Cochliomyia; species Cochliomyia hominivorax. The sequence continues at coordinate 83,225,693 of PYHX02000158.1, read as the reverse complement.
CGATGATGATGATATTTTCTATAGAAAATTCTACATCGATCGATGATGATGATATTTTCTATAGAAAATTCTACATCGATCGATGATGATGATATTTTCTATAGAAAATTCTACATCGATCGATGATGATGATGATATTTTCTATAGAAAATTCTACATCGATCGATGATGATGATGATATTTTCTATAGAAAATTCTACATCGATCGATGATGATGATATTTTCTATAGAAAATTCTACATCGATCGATGATGATGATATTTTCTATAAAAATTCTACATCGATCGATGATGATGATATTTTCTATAGAAAATTCTACATCGATCGATGATGATGATATTTTCTATAGAAAATTCTACATCGATCGATGATGATGATATTTTCTATAGAAAATTCTACATCGATCGATGATGATGATATTTTCTATAGAAAATTCTACATCGATCGATGATGATGATATTTTCTATAGAAAATTCTACATCGATCGATGATGATGATATTTTCTATAGAAAATTCTACATCGATCGATGATGATGATATTTTCTATAGAAAATTCTACATCGATCGATGATGATGATATTTTCTATAGAAAATTCTACATCGATCGATGATGATGATATTTTCTATAGAAAATTCTACATCGATCGATGATGATGATATTTTCTATAAGAAAATTCTACATCGATCGATGATGATATTTTCTATAAGAAAATTCTACATCGATCGATGATGATATTTTCTATAAGAAAATTCTACATCGATCGATGATGATATTTTCTATAAGAAAATTCTACATCGATCGATGATGATATTTTCTATAAGAAAATTCTACATCGATCGATGATGATATTTTCTATAAGAAAATTCTACATCGATCGATGATGATATTTTCTATAAGAAAATTCTACATCGATCGATGATGATATTTTCTATAAGAAAATTCTACATCGATCGATGATGATATTTTCTATAAGAAAATTCTACATCGATCGATGATGATATTTTCTATAAGAAAATTCTACATCGATCGATGATTATATTTTCTATAGAAAATTCTACATCGATCGATGATGATGATATTTTCTATAGAAAATTCTACATCGATCGATGATGATGATATTTTCTATAGAAAATTCTACATCGATCGATGATGATGATATTTTCTATAAGAAAATTCTACATCGATCGATGATGATATTTTCTATAAGAAAATTCTACATCGATCGATGATGATATTTTCTATAAGAAAATTCTACATCGATCGATGATGATGATATTTTCTATAAGAAAATTCTACATCGATCGATGATGATATTTTCTATAAGAAAATTCTACATCGATCGATGATGATATTTTCTATAAGAAAATTCTACATCGATCGATGATGATATTTTCTATAAGAAAATTCTACATCGATCGATGATGATATTTTCTATAAGAAAATTCTACATCGATCGATGATGATATTTTCTATAAGAAAATTCTACATCGATCGATGATTATATTTTCTATAGAAAATTCTACATCGATCGATGATGATGATATTTTCTATAGAAAATTCTACATCGATCGATGATGATGATATTTTCTATAGAAAATTCTACATCGATCGATGATGATGATATTTTCTATAAGAAAATTCTACATCGATCGATGATGATATTTTCTATAAGAAAATTCTACATCGATCGATGATGATGATATTTTCTATAAGAAAATTCTACATCGATCGATGATGATGATATTTTCTATAAGAAAATTCTACATCGATCGATGATGATATTTTCTATAAGAAAATTCTACATCGATCGATGATGATATTTTCTATAAGAAAATTCTACATCGATCGATGATGATATTTTCTATAAGAAAATTCTACATCGATCGATGATGATATTTTCTATAAGAAAATTCTACATCGATCGATGATGATATTTTCTATAAGAAAATTCTACATCGATCGATGATGATATTTTCTATAAGAAAATTCTACATCGATCGATGATGATATTTTCTATAAGAAAATTCTACATCGATCGATAATGATATTTTCTATAAGAAAATTCTACATCGATCGATGATGATATTTTCTATAAGAAAATTCTACATCGATCGATGATGATATTTTCTATAAGAAAATTCTACATCGATCGATGATGATATTTTCAGTAAAAAGTTCTATGGGATCGATAACGTTTCTAGACAATTCTACATATTATAAATTCATTGTTTGTTTATTTCTCCTTTTAAATTTCGCTTTATTATTATGTTTTTATTTTTAACAAATATCCGCATCTATACTTACCCACACATGTTTAAATTTGCACAGACACATTGGCGTTTGCTTCCTCCTTCTACTGCAGCTTTTAGTTATATTTTACTTACCCCAGCAACTTATAAATTCAAATTCTTGTGTGCTCATGTCAAGCATTGGAAAAACCCATCTGTGATGCGTTTATTAAAAAAACATTTACATACGCATAGAATATTCCAACTGGTGCAATTGTGGTGGTTTAAATATGGGAATATGATAAGAAGGGATAAATTATAGAGAAAATGGTACTAATTCAGGATAAAGTAGGACATTGAAAATTCTCATGATTAAGATAAAAGGAATAAGTATTTGTTTATTTGAGAGATTTTTTATTATAATTTTTTTGCTGGAAGACGCATTTTGGAAATTATTAAATTTTGAAATACAGAGCGTATGATCAATATTCATTAAATGGTATTTTTAGTTTATCTGTAATAACTTTTTAACGGTTTTAGATATTTAGAAAAATTCAAAAGGATTATTTATTAAGACCTTTTGTAGAATTTGGTTCTTGATATGACCCAAAGATTATGTATTTCTGGATATTAAAAAAATTACTTTTCCCTTTGACAAATTTGTAACTTTTTAAATTCAAAAAGTACTTTTTCTCATATTCGTTTTCTATAGTCATACAAGTGTATAATTTTTATGTCTCTTATTCAAACAGATTTATTTAGATGATTGTAAAATATGTATATTTTTTGTGTAACAAAAATAAGTATATTTTCTTTCTCTTCATGTACATACATTTTTTATAGGTTTCAAGTTGTAGTTGTGGCTGTAGTACTCGTCTATATATTGGCTCTTATTATAGTTACTCTTTAGTCATAGATGACTCAATTTATTTAAAATCAGTTTGTCACTTTTTAAGCATCATTTGCAACACGTGAATGATGAGCTCCCATAGATTTATACGATTTTTTTCGATTTCGATTTTTCCTTTAGTTTATTTGTTCTTTATGTGTTTTATTTTCTCTCTTGTAGTTGTAGTCAAATATCTGGGGTGTTTTGTTAGAAGTGGCTGTTATTTGTTTTATTTGTGTGTTAAACTTTAATTTTTGTGAAAATGTTAGTGTCTTTGTGGCTGTAAGGGTGCATGTATGCTGGTATTTATGTGTTTGGATAATATTTCTCAGATGTGATTTAACATTTTTATTTTGTAGTCAATATGGGTTATTTGTATCAAGAGATTTACGTTCAAAATGAGGTTAACAGATCAATTTAAAACTAATATTTCTCATGTTTCTTGCAAGATAAAAAAATATGTTTAAAAATTTGAGGTTTACCAAAGGAAATATGATAATATGGAGGACAAGAAAATATAATAATTTAGTTCTCTCCAAAAATATTTCAGAAAAATAATATGACAAATATTTTTACAATGTCACATAGGAAACCTTGCAACAAATTACATACATTTAACCACCACATTGCAACTGCAAAAATTTTTTCTATGTAATTGTTTCAAATATTTCAGAAAAAAGGAAACAGGAAATTAAATTTGCATAAATAAAATAAAAAATAAATTATAAACAAAATCTCTTGAACATACTCGATGTTTTTGTAATGAACATACATATAAATATATTAAATATTTAATAAAATAAAAACACAAACAAAATATTTATATAAATATGTATAAATAGTAAAAGGCAACAAATTGTTATTTTAATATACATACATGGAGAAATTAATAATACACCCACACATATGCAATAGCATTCTCACACACAGATGCACAAATATACGAAGCCAGGGGAAACTAAAGGAACAAAAGATATTAAAAAAATAAACAGACTAAATAACATTGAAAGAAAATAAAATAAAATAAAATTCGGACCAAATGAAAACAATGCACAGTGGGAGAGAATGAAAAAATTTCTATCAACTAAAGTACTGCCGTGTCCTAATATTTTATCCATTGAAAATGAAGATATACCTCTATAGAATGGCACAACTTTGGACCTATCAACTAACGCTAAATATCTTGGTATAATTCTCGATAACCGATTAACGTTGAACCGGAACACTCATAAATACTATGCAAGATAGTCCAAATAATGTTAACTGGATTTTTGAATCGGTGGTAAAATTAATTCCATTCTATGCTGAGGCATTCATCCTTGAATTGCTCGAAATTTGTAACAGACCTATAAAAAATGATGCTTTTAATGACTGAAGCACTTAGGCGAACTCCGACCACATTTATCATTCCCATTCCCCTACAGTCTGATTTGATGATCAAAAAATTCACGATAAGACTAATCAGGGAGGTTAATGAACTAGAAACCCCCACAGAAGAATCAATTACTTGTGTGGTTTACCCATCTCTGACAGATTTGAATACTGCTGGTTTGAAATTGAAGATGGTTCCATAACTAATACATTCCATATTGAATTGAATGCTAAGGAAATGCACAGCTGATTACGTAACCTTAACTGAGCTGAACTAGAACTGAACTGGAGCTGAACTAGAACTGAATTAGAACTGAACTTGAACTAAACTAGAACTGAACTTAACTAGAACTGAACTACAACAGAACTTGAAATGAACTAGAACTGAACTTGAACTGAACTAAAATTGAACTAGAACTGAATTAGAACTGTACTAGAACTGAACTAGAACTGAACTTGAACTGAATTAGAACTGAACTAGAACTGAACTAGAACTGAACTAGCACTGCACTGAAACAAAATTATAATTGAACTGGAACTAAACTAGAACTGAACTAGGACTGGAACTGAACTAGAAATAAAATTGAACTGAATTAGAATTGAACTAGAAATGAACTTAATCATTACCAGAGCTGAACTAGAACCGAAAAATAATTGAACTAGAACTAAACTATAAATGAATTAGAACTGAACTAGAACTGAACGCTTACCTCTATCGATACATGCATTTACATGTGCAAATTTGAATGAAAATACAATCATCTGAAAAATATATTGCAGAATGCAGATTTTCAAATGTTTTGCTATTTGGTACCACTGTACTATATGTATTACACTGACCAAAAAGTTGTGTTTTTCAAATTATTTTATACAAAATGTTAACATTAAAAAATCATGTTATATAATGATATCCTTAGTCCTGAACTATTTTCTGTACCACTGTTTAATCTCCCTAAACTAAATAACTGTATAAAAAATCTCATATAATCATATTCCCATTTACAACTACTAATACAACTTAAGTATGAAATAAGTAACAAGTAGTAAATTACATGTTTCATTGTTACTTTTACTTTACTTTGCTCTTCTCTGTTGTTGTTGTTTTTTTTTTCTCTCTAAATGAAAGTGAAATTAATTATATTTTTCTTTTTTCATCCATTTTCGTTTAATACTTTTATGTTTCAATTTCTTAACTTATAATTTCTCTTCATTTCTTTTGTTATTGATGTTATTTTTAATTAAAACTATTTACACAAGAATAAAAAAACATCATATTTGTAAATGAGCAAAAATACTTAATGAGAAGAAATTAATAAATATAAATAAAGGACTTTATTTATGAAAGTAATTATTTATAAAAATTAATAAAACAATTAACATTAAAGACATTTTTGTAGGTATTATGAGACATCTATACAATACGAAAAAACTTTAATTTCCTCTGTTCTTTTCAAAGCAGCTTATTGAAGTCACATCCTTCTGTGATTTACTCAACAGAAGATTCCTTATGAAACACAGGAATTTGGGAATACTTCATGAATCATATGTAGAGAAATGACCGTAATTTTAAAAACCTTTCGAAGAATGCAGAGGTCATATTTTCACAATCAGGATGAAACAATTATTACCTAAAACAAAATAAATCCCTACCATTTTTGACTACTTTGTTACAGAATGCATTTCAATTCTATTCCGATAATATTTTACACTATTCCATTTCCTTCAGTAGTGACAGTAGTTTTACGATGACAATAGTCCGCAAATATTATTTGAAACAGAATAGAAGTCACTGTTCTGTAAGCATCAATGAATACTGTAATAACAGCAGATTTGAGATGTAGAAGTCTTAAAATTGATAGGTAGATGACCAACAATGGCCTTCGGTATATAGTAAAGCCTGATAAGCCCATAAAAGATTAGGAAATGAGAAAGTGGTCTGGTATCCAGGTAAAAAGTGTTCACTCATTCGATTTCATTGCTTCATTAATACTTATTATCAGCCATTATCAAGTTAATTATGCTAATCATCATTTATTTATTATTTGTTTGATGCAAATCAAAATATGAGGCGATTTAGCCATGTCCGTCTGACTGTACGTCTGTCCACTGGAAACATTCTCAAGCCCGGGAATAACTGCAGGAATTCAATGAATTTTGGCCACATTCTTTGTTATTTTCCTGAGCAGTTGATATTTTAAACCAGCTATTTCGTTCCATCAGCAAGAATGTTTAGACCGATATCTAAGACATCCTCTAAAGTAACTGGATTTTGACAGTATTTAACTATAACATGCGGATGTATATACTTCATCATTGCACAAGAAAACAAACATGAAAATCGGGGCAATAAAAACAGGGTTATGGTCTAGAATATGCAAAACTTTGATACAGATTCATATCAGTTATCGTAAAGCTCACAATATATGTGGCAAATTTCAAATTATTATCTTCAAAATTTTGATATAATAAACTTTAAAAGACTAAAGACCATTATTTATCCCAGCCCCCTGTATAACATCCCTTCAATTTTAAATAAATTTTATTAACATTTTGTACAAGATTTTTTCATTGTACAACTATCAGGGGCTTATTCGGTTATAAGTAAAAGGCTGGCAAAGTTCTTAAATATGGACCGATTTCATTGAAAACATGGACAAATAACATATTTCACTTATGTTCCTTTATGGAGCCTTTTCCAACTTATGCAAACATTCACATAATGTAAGTGGTGGAGGGTATTTAAAATTCGAAGCCGAATAAAGCATTCTTATTTGTTCATTTTTAAAACCCTTGGGATCATGAGAGTTGACTCATCTCAGATATTTTTCCCACTCTTTTGTTGACAAATATTTTTTTTATGTCGTCACCCAGTTCTGATAACAATATTGTTCGCTATCATATTAACGGTTACTTCTTTATATATATTTGTAAATTTGTACCCTTAAAATGTAATCGTAAAATGTCTTTATAAATAGAACTATAACAGAACTACAACAGATCTAGAAAAGAACTAGAACAGAACTAGAACAGAACTAGAACAGAACTGGAACAGAACTAAAACAGAACTAGAACAGAACTAGAACAGAACTAGAACAGAACTAGAACAGAACTAGAACAGAACTAGAACAGAACTGGAACAGAACAAGAACTAGAACAGGAGAAGAACAGAACTAAGACAAAACTAGAACAGAATAAGATTTGTCTTAGTTCAATATAAAATTTCCATTTAAAGTCTTCACTATAAAATATCGATTTTTTTTAAATTTTTCATTTGACAAATTTTCATCAATTTTTAAATTTTTCCTCCCCCTAAAAAAATCATTCATTCACTCATTGATTTATTCATACGTTTCGTATTTTTGTGCAGTTGAGTACGTTTTTTCCCATTTTATCTCTCAACGATAATCCGATTTGTTGGCCATTAAAGTTAAAACCAAAAATAAAATAAAAAAAAAATCCATATTATTCAATAGATTTTTAAAATTTGAAATGCAAAAACAACAACAACAACAACAAAAACATTGTTATTGTTTCTATTGTTGTTTTCAGTTGTTACATTAGAAATAGAACAAATAAAATTTTGTGTATTTTGTTGTTTTTATAGACGAATGAATGCATTTGATGTTTAGAAACAAAAGAAACAACAAAATTTATATTTGCAATATCCTGTGAACATTTGTAAATGTATGTAGATATGAACATATGTACTTATGTATGAGTGTGTATGTGTCCAATACAATATTTTTTGTATAAAACGTTTAGTTTTTGATTAAACAAAAGTTAATGGGTTTATTGGAAATTATTTTCAAATGGTTTGCTTCTATTAACATCAACAGTGAACACTCACACACACACAAGCATTCAGCGGTTGAGAAAAGTGAAAAAAGGTGAATGAGTATGAGCAGGAAAACACATTGAACGATGCTGTTTTACAAATTGTTTTTACGAATAATTTTAATAATTGAATAAATTAAAACGTTGGTTGAGAGAAGTTTAATAAAAGAAGAAAAGGAATTGAATAAATTTGTAGGAAGGAAATTGAGAAATACAGATGAATTTTAGAATTATTTTATAAAAACACACTATTCAGCTAAGCTGAATTGAATTAATAATAAAAATTATTAAATGCTTTAATAATTTTTAAGAATACATTTAATTCAGCTAAGCTGAATTACATTAAAATTACTAAAAAAAGAGTAAACCTGTTAAAATTGATTTTATACCGAAAAAAATAACTAAGTTAAATTCGAACAAAGAAATATTTAATAAAAATTTTATTTATTCATAAGTATGTTTAATTCAGCAAAGCTGAATTACATTGAAATCACATTAATTATATAATAATAAAGTTTAATAAGTTTTAAAGCTAAACTTAAATTAGCTCAAATGATATAAGAGGTTTAGCAAACTATTCTAAATGAAAGATCGGCTAAATTAACTTGAAAGAACTGAATCGCTATGAATATGAAAGGTGTTGATTAATTTGTAGAAAGAAAATTGAGAAATACAGATGAATTTTTGGCATAATATTATAAATACATATTGTGCAGATAAGCTGAATTGAATAATTAACCAAAAATTTTAATTGCTTTATAAATTTAAAATGAATACATCTAATTTACCTAACCTGAATTACATTTAATTCGCATAGAACAGAAAAAATTAAAATTCAGCTTAACTGATTTACATTTTTGTCTTTTGAAATATGTAATTAATTAGTTAAAAAAATTTTACAGTAAAAAATGCAATAATTTTTATAAAAGAATATAATTCAGCTAAGCTGAATTACAATTAAATCTCATTAAATGTACAATAACTCAGTTAAGTTTATTATTAATACTATTCAGCTAAGATAAAAGTAATTTATATTATCTAAAATCAATTAAAGTTATCGAAAATGTTTCAAATTGTTAATTGAAAGTATATTAAAAGACTTTTGCTAATAATATTTATTATTCAGCTTAGATGAATTAATCTTAAAGTGCTAAATAAGTTATTAAATTTTAGGTCATAGACCATTTTGTTCCAGTGTTTTATAAAGACCATTTTAATTCACTTTAGATACAAATTTCGATTCTCGAATATACTTCTTATAAGAAATATATTTTAGTAAAGCAGGTTCAGAATCATGATAAAGTATAAAATTGAACATCCAACATTTGGGACGATGAAGCAGCAAATAAAGACTAATTTATATCCATTTGTCAGGTGAGTTTGTAAATTTGTTTTTATTTATTTTCAGCCAAACTTGCCTTTAGTCATGTTTCCAGAAACATGTTGATGAAAAGTATACAACCAGGCTAAGAATGCTGATCGGGATACCAAAAAAGCTTTGCTTTACTAACAACAACAGAATTTATGATTATTCGGGGTCCAACTCTCAGCATATCTAATTCAATTGGCAAAATAAGTTTTTAACAAGATTCAAGGATTCAATAATTATTTCGAAAATATCGAAGCTCCAACCAGGAAAATCCTGATCATCCCTCTTATGGTACGAATGAAAAAATAAAAGAGTTTCTGGATAGAAAAAATATAGATGAAAATGAATTGGAAATAAGAAAGAGTGATATAGTCGGCTATGCTGAATCTGCAATACCTTCCATCACAAATGCATACGAAGTAAACACATTATGTTTCATACAAACAATTTATAATTTAAATTTTAAATTAAATTTTTCGATTTAAAATTTTAAATTTCTTTGTTTGAACTTAGAGTTGGAATCCGATATCGGTCTTAGTTTTTAAGCAAACAAATATTTTTTTAATTTATTTAACAATTATTCAGGTCAAAATTCATTGAGCCTTCCATTATTGTGGACGTGATAACCTCTTATCACATGTGGTGTTATAGGGTATAAAAAATAAATAATTGGTTACAAGTACGTTCTCTGACTTGTTAAACTAAACCAATTGTGACCTGACAAAGTTGACTATCTCTGGTATATTGATGTTATGCAATTTTCGGGAACTCTTCCATTAACATTTTTAAAATGTTTCTGCCACTTTACTCCAATTGGTAGTCCATTTTAGTTTAAAATCTTCGACAATATATCTCCACTGTCCCTAACTCCCGGCTGTTCCTACCTTTGGCTTGTTTACCGTAGTGACAGGATGCCAAAAGTCTGGCCAAAAATAAATGAACAGATTATAAAGTCTTACGAATGGAAACAGACTTTTTCGTTAAGATTTCTTGATATAAATTTGCAGAGCCCATTGTAAAATATGATTGACTTTTTGCCGCAACTTGGATATTGCTTGTTAAACCAAAAACATTATTGGTCCTAAATTTTACTTCAACATTTCCTCAAACATCAACAGCATAAAATATTTGACCAGGAAGTTGCAAAAACTCAGCCAGAACATACGGTTTCGTTATCCATTATGCAGCAAGAAGATTTTTTAAGAAATCTTTCTTGGCCTCTGAATTTTTTAAAGCGTTCAGAAGCTTTTATGTTTATAAACCAACATTAGCTGTGTTAACTGTTCGTACCCAATAGTCCGAATACTGAGCTAGCCGGGCTGCTTCCAACAGCATTCTATTTTTTAGCTTTAGAGACATCATGTGATCCTTAAATTTTCTGCCAACAGACAAGTTTTCCCGGTACCATTTAATAATATTGAATACAGTTTGTTGACAGACATTTGGGTAACAATTGCTTGGGTTAACATAATCCTTTTTTTGTAACTTTTGATCGGTGAGATGTATCCGTATAAGATCCAACACAGTAATAACAGAGAAGTGTAGTATTAACACTTTGGGAACCCAGTGCATTTATTTTATCCGGGAGTCAAATTTTTGTTTTCCCTTCTATTAACATGAATCTGTTTGCTATTCTCAACAAAAAAATACTTCTTGTAGTTCTAAAAGCAGCTCAGGATAATTTAAAAAAAGGATACGATTTGAGGTGACATGGACTCCGCCCAATGTCTTTTCTGGGTGCAAAATTAGTATTAAAAAATTTTATCTAAAAAACCTCATACCTGGTTTCTCTAAGATACACCTCATGATAAAGTGGTCGAACGCATAAGAGTGTTACATTTGAAATTATCTAAATCTAAGGCTACTGAAAACGCAGGGGATAAGAATCTTCCGAGGACTGAGATAATTTTATATCAAGTGTGTTATAGATTTGTGGAGATAACAGTCCTACACATACTTACCATTGAAAACATATAAAATTTAATTTATGTACCATCCACCACAATTGGTAACTTTGTTATTCCAGATGTAACGGTAAGAAGGAATTATCTCAGACCCCACAATTTATATATATTCTTGCATCAATTCGATTTAGGTATGTTCATTTGTCTGTCTGTGTAAGCTCACAATAATGGTTAGAGCTCAATGAAATTTGGCCTGAATACTCCTCATAACTCTGAAAAATCTCCTATTTAATACCAGCAAAATCGGTTATATATGTTTAAAAATATGATTGTATGTGTAAGTGTATGTGTGTATAAAATATAACGTATTTGATCACACGACTTGTGGTTAAGGGTATTGTAGATTCGGTTTATCCGAATATAGCATTCTTACATGTATTGGAATTAAATAAATAAATTTTTTTATATGAATCTAAATAAGATACTTTTCTTTGCCTAAAATCTCTATTTCTCTTATTTCTTTTCTCTTTCCTCTTATTTCTTTTTTTAGAAAAAAAAACATATTTTAAAAACACATAATTAACTCACATTGATTTTCTAAAAACAGCATTAAAACTACTTAGAAAAAACTTTTTTTAGAAAAACCGATTAGAACTTTTAACAAAAAAATATATACGAATTGTTGTTTTATTAGAAAGAAAAATAATGTTCAAAGTATTTTTAATGTGTACATTATCATTGTATTTTTTTTCTTTTCTAGAGTTTTTCCTTATTAACCTACATTTCATCTTCTACACAAGGACTTTATAAAATTCAAAAAACGTACATACAAACATCTGAATTTATCAATACACATACATATTTATAGCTGCATATATTTACAAATACAAGGAAAATAATGAATAGTTACACATACTTATACATAATAATAAGTATTTGGCAAAAAAAATATATAGAAAGAATCAGATTGGCAACTTGTGTGTTAAAAAATATATACGGATGTATATATAAATATATATTTTATACAATTTTATGTTATTTTTAAATTTCCGTTTCTATCGTGTATTGTTATATAAGATTTTGCTTTAAATATTCCTATAAGATGAAAACCAAGCAAACAACTTGAAACTAACTAGAACCGAACTAGAACTGAATTAGAAGTGAACTCGAATTGAACTAGAATTGAACTATAAAAGAACTAAAACTTAACTACATCTAGAACTGAACTTGACCTGAACTATAACTGGACCAGACCTGAGCTAGAACTAAACTGGACTTGAAAGAGAACTGAACTAGAACTGAACTAGGATTGAACTAGAATTGAACTAGAAAAGAACTAGAACTGAACTAGGACAGAATTATATCTAGAACTGAATTCGATCTGAACTAGAACTGAACTTGAAAGAACTGAAAGAGAATAGAACTAGAACTTGACTGGAACTAACCTAGAACTGAAGGAGAACTAAACTAGAACTGAACTAGAAATTAACTAGAATTGAACTAGAACTGAACTAGAATTGCACTAAAAATGAACTAAAATTTAGCTTGACCTTAACTATAACTGGACTAAACCTGAGCTAGAACTGAGCTGGAACTAAACTAGAACTGAACTGGACTTAAAAGAGAACTGAACCAGAACTGAACTAAATTTAAATTAAATTGAAACTGAACAAAAACTGAACTAGAATTGAACTAGAAATGAACCAGTACTGCAGTAGAGCAGAACTAAATCTGCACTAGAAATGAAATAAAACTGTACTAAACTGAACAAGATCGAAAACTGATTCTGAACTAATATTCACCTAAGACTGCAATCAAATTGACCTAAAGTTGAACTTAAATTGAACTGGAACTAAACTATTATCGTACTAGAGCTACAATTTGAATTGAATTGAACTTTGACGTGGGAATAGTTTAGTAGAAACTGTAGAATGTGAACTGGAATATGAACTAGAAATTTAACTTTAAATTTGGACTGAAATCTAACTGAATTCTGAATCTGATATAAAATCTTAAATAGAATCCGAACTGGAGTCTTAACTAAAAACTCAATTTAAAACTGAGTAGAATATTTCCCAGATATTTAACCATAATATTATTAACTTATAAAATGTTTTCTGGGCTTTTTTCAATTTTCACTGAAATTATTATTATTCCCAAAATAGAATATTTCTATTTCTCTTCTTTTACCAGAAAAAAGTACTGTAATTGTCAAATTTAACAATACACTCACACACAGTTTATGCATTGAAATGAATGTTTTCATATGTGTAAGTAGAAATAATTTTACAAAAAAAAAAAAAAAATACACACTAACACACTCAATTCTATACAAGCAACAACAAAGAAATGTTAAAATAAGCTATTTATGACTTTTTTTGGAAAATATATTTTTTCATTTTTTTTTTTTTGTGATTTTTGAAAAGATGAAATAAGATTGTCAAAAGATGGATGCTTGTGGCGAGTAATATAAATGAACTAAATAAAATACAATAGAAAAGGAAAACACATTCTTCTGGTGGACAATATTTTGATTTAAAATATGTTAAGAGAAATATTTTGAACAAGGAAATTATGAGAAAATAATATGATATAGATCAAAGATTTAGGTACTTTCTAAAAAATATGACAAAATAATCAATAAGGATGCTGTTAAAATGATAACTGATATATCTCTCAAATACAGCATTATATCGAATATAATTTTTATGGTCATTGAGAAGAATCCATTGTTTAGGTCTTTCACTTTCATGACAATAACGTTTTTATTATGAAGCAAATCACTCATTATATGTCCTTCTACATTTAAAAGTAAATTTCATAATTCCCTTTCTACAAATAAGAATGTTAAAAATTTTTATTACGAAAATTAATACACTACCCTCGTAAAATTTTATTTCCTGATTTTTTCTTGATATTTGTATATCTATGTTAAATGTACGCATTTTAAAATTAATTCTTTTAGGTTGTTATACAGGAGCCACAAGAAATTTTAAACCGACCCTCGTACAATTTTCGATTGTATCTTAATTTATCCTTTTATTATTACAATACCAACGTATATGTGAGATTTATGATTTTCAAAGTCATATTTGGAAAGGGATTTATATGGGATCTACAGGAAATAATGGATCGATCCTCGCATATTTCCGCACAGAATATTATGAAACTTACTTGTGCCAAAGTTCGTTTAAATTTATTTATACTTAGGACCCTTATGGCCATAAAACCTCATTTCGGGAGGAACATTTGTATAAGAGGTACCTGAAATATTGGACCGAATATGGTCAGTTTCAATTGGCTTTGTCCTTAGATCAAAATAATATGTACCAAATTTCATAGAAATATCTCAAAAATTTCATCTTGTAGACATGTACAGCCAGCCGAACAGACAGCGGACGGTACTCTTTTAATTGACTCAGAATTGTTTACAACATGTTTTCTTCATGTGACAAACACACACATACACATAATAGTGGTATAGGGTATAAAAATTACCTCGGTTCTATCGCACGTATAATTAATATTATTTTTCTCTTTAAAACAAATATCACTCATCCGCATTGGTATCCATAACATTAATTTATGACGAACAAATAAAAATATTATAGTCGGTCAAACCCAATATTGTTGGTGGAAATGACTGCTACGAAAATTTTGTGAGCGACCCTCGTGTAAGTTGCTTTTTATTTATGCTTAAGTAACCAACATTTAAAAATGATACTAACATTTATATGAAATTTGTGCGTTCTAAAAGAATGTTTTTTGGATGGTTATATAAGAATTTAAAACAAATATGAATCATTCGCACAGCAGTTTATGCTTATATATATTGTAATTTGACCAAATATTTGGAAGGCGGTTTGTATTGGACCTATGAGAAATAATGGAACGATCCTCGTACAATTTGGCACATCGTTTTGAAATATCATTGGACTTACTTATGCAAATTTTGGTTAAAATCGCTTTTTAATTAAGATAGGCATCGACCTAGCGATATCTTCCAAACTACGAAATTTACTTTGTAAATTCGGACAGACATGTTTAAATCGACTTAGAAAGTGATTCTGATTCAAACAGAATTTTTGCCCGTTACAAACAGCTGCTCAAATGCATAATGCCCTCCTCACCAAGGTGGTATAGGGTATATAAATTCCTTTTCAATCGTTATTTATTCAATAATTTATCTTTCTATTTTATACTTAATTTTTTAAACAATTCAAAATTTATACAATAAAAATAAAAATTAAATATCTGTTATACATTCTGTTATACATAAAAAATACAATTGGACAACATAAAAAATTAAATTCGAAAACTTTATTTTTATTTATTTATTATTTATTTATTTATTTATTTATTTATTTATTTATTTTATATTCCATTTAAAAAACTGTAGAAAATATACACTAAACGGAAATAAAAATAATATTATTTTCTTATTATCAAAAAAGAGAAATACTTAAAGAAATAAAAAAAAAACAAGTTTTTTTCGAATTATATTGAGTTTTAAAGAAAAGGTTAGAGAAAAATTCAAAAGGATGTACGCAAAAAAATATTAGACAAACACGAGCACATAAAATAGATCAAATTTATTAAAGAAGTAAACAAAACAAAACGAGTAAAAATGTCATAGTCGGTCAAGCCCGATTACGTAATACCCTAAACCACAGTATTGGTAATAAATGACATCCACGAAAAATCTATGAACGTCCCTCATATAACTTGCTTTTCTGATTTATAATTTAGTGAGAAGTACATTATTACGATACTAAGATTTATGTTAAATGTGTGCGTTTGAAAAGGATTTTTTAGGGATTTTTTTGAAGCTAGAAGAAATGATGGACCGACACTTACATAATTACTAACATCAATTTTATATTATATTTATGTCCTTCAAAGTGACATGGGTCCTATTTAAAATATGAACCAACCCTCGCATAAATAGGCAGTTCAGTTTAGAATATCATAAGACATATTACTATTGAATTTTGTGGAAACTCGCTTTATTTTATGATGACCATAAAATCACATTCCCTTAGGACCTTTGTATGGGAGCTGCCTGAAATATTGAACCGAATGTGTCCAATTTCAATAGGCTTCTTCTCCGAGCCCAAAAAATAAAATTCGTATATTTCACTTCGATATTTTAAAAATTTCGACCTGTTGAGTGTTCATAACATTCACATGGGCTTCAATCCGGAAAGACAAAAAGAAATCAACTATATGTTGCAAAAATCAGCACAAACGTGTTATACTCCAACCACCTGTGATGGTGTAGAGTATAAAACAGAAAAAATAACTAAAACTTTCAACAAGATTAACAAAAAGATGATGCAATTGTTGCTAAGTTAGACACACACACATCAAAAGAAATATGTTAGTGTTGGAAAAACGTCTTAAGTTGTTTATAAAATATTTATTAAAATATTATGCTTCATATTTTAATTCGGATACTATTTCTGAACAAAGAAAGAACAGTACCCGGATTAAATTCTCTATTAACATTTTTCACCGAAAATTTTGACCCAACTATATTATTATTATTTTTATTATTATTATTATTATTATTATTATTATTATTATTATTATTATTATAATTATTTAAACAAGTTTCCTTTGTTAAACATGTCAAATATTATGTTTAATGTCACACAAATCAAAAAAATTAATCAGATAATGAATGAGCAGTTCTAGTTCAATTCTAGTTCACTTCTAGTTCGGTTCTAGTTCAGTTCTAGTTCAGTTCTAGTTTAGTTCTAGTTCAGTTCTAGTTCAGTTCTAGTTCAGTTCTAGTTCAGTTCTAGTTCAGTTCTAATTTAGATCTCGTTCAGTTTTATTTGAGTTCTAGTTCAGTTTTAGTTCAGTTCTAGTTCAGTTTTAATTCGATTCTAGTTCACTTTTAGTTCGGTTCTAGTTCAGTTCTAGTTCAGTTTTAGTTGAGTTCTGGTTGAGTTCTAGTTCAGTTTTATTTGAGTTCTATTTCATTTTAGTTCAGTTCTATTTCGGTTCTAGTTCAGTTCTAGTTTAGTTCTAGTTGAGTTCTAGTTGAGTTCTAGTTCAGTTCTACTTCAGTTCTAGTTTAGTTCTAGTTGAGTTCTAATTCAGTTCTAGTTGAGTTCTAGTTCAGTTTTAGTTCAGTTCTGGTTCAGTTCTAATTCAGTTCTAGTTCAGTTCTAGTTCAATTCTAGTTCAGTTCTAGTTCAGTTCTACTTTAGTTCTACTTCAAATTAAGTTGAGTTCTGGTTCAGTTCTAATTCAGTTCTAGTTGAGTTCTAGTTCAGTTCTAGTTGAGTTCAAGTTGAGTTCTACTTCAGTTCTAGTTCAGTTCTAGTACAGTTCCAGTTCAGTTCTAGTACAGTTCTAATTCAGTTTTATTAAATTATGATTTTGTATTGTTTTAGCTAATTTTCTTGTACTTTTCCCCTTATCCAATAATATGTGTTTGTGAGTACGAATATTTTAATCGATAAGACATATTTGAACAAGATGGAAGGTTTTTCTACAGACGAAAAAATGGACAGTTAATTTACAACGACTGTCTAGCTCTGCTGGTATAATAAAACTTATAAAATTACATGTGTATTTTGGAAACTTAAAAAAATAAATAAAGTTATTTTTAGTTTCGATTGCAAATTTATTTAATAAGCCAAAAAATGTTGGAACTAAAAGTGCAAAAAAAAACAGGAACGAAAGTGGAGTAACTTTAAGAATGGTTTCACAAATTGTGAAGTTAGAATTAGAGTAGTCAAAATAGTCACCAGTTTTGTCTTAATTCAAAATAAAGCGACGCAAAGCGTTTTAGTGATGTCGAGAATCTTATGAAGATGTTGCCACATTATGGATAACAAGAGTGCTGTATCAATCTCTGAACTAGCAGCTATTGAGGCAAGATTTAATTCTGTGAATACACTGGGCATAGAACTCGACTATACCTTTCACAATATAATGTGTTACTTGAAAAATTCCTTTTTAGTTTAAACTCATAAATCCAGCGCTGCAATTGTTCAAACAAAATCTCTTAATATACAAAAATATTTTTCATATCTTCAGCATAAAAATCTGAAATCTTTCTCTTTACTCTGATTTCTTCCACATAAAATAGAAACAAAAATTTATTACTTCCTTTTTGTATGTGTTTATACAAAATACCGTTTTTTTTTCCTTAAACTCTTTTGTCTTTGCAACATTGTTTACCTTTATAGCTTTTCATATCCTGGTCATGATGATGTTGCTCTGCTGCTGCTGCTGTTGTAATTTAAGTTGAAGAGCTTTGTTCTTGAAAACTTTTACATAACAGGTTGAAAGAAGATACAAAATATAAAAATAGTTTTACTGGCACCTTTTAATGATTTGTTTATCAACAAAACTCAACACAGCATATGCAAACAAAAACAACAAAATGAAGACTACTATAGCAACTATAAAAATATTTTTTATATAAAACTACACATATTAACCAAAAAAATGAAAAATATTTCAAAATTTTTCAACGAAACACCTGAGTTTTCTACGAAAACTAAAATAAAGCTCTTTACACAATATTGCAGAGGAAAAGTGAATTGGGGGCAGGATCTAATATATTCAGAATTGAAATATACTAAAACGGAATTAGAATTCATAAACTAAATTAAAACTGAAGTATAATATTGACTATAATCTGAAAAATAAGTTCCATTGTTTTTGAATTAGGGTCTGAATAAAACTTAATCTAGTATCCGATTTTGATCCCATACTAAAATTTTAACTTTAATCTGAAATGGATGAACTAAACGCCGAATTGCAACGAATAATAGAGCCTAAACGATAAACACATATTTAAGAAGATTAGAACCTGACTTGAAACTGGACAAAGATTTGAACCAGAAATCAAACTTAGACAAAGTTATAAGTAGTCAAAGTCTGGTCCTAGAAAATTAAACTGTTCGAGTCCCAAGCAGAATCTTAACAAGATTTTAAAAACATCCGATGTAAAATTTGAACTAAAAGAATCTTAAGTGCGATATGAACAATTTGTACTGAAATCTGATCAATGATCAGAACTGGAATCTAAAGAAGATCTTGCATTTTGAAGAAAAATGTTAAATAACACAAGTAGATTGTCATATTAGGCCATGCCAAATTTCACAACCCTCCACCACAAATCCGTATTACGAAAAATGGACATAGCTAAATCGACTCAGATTTTGGTTTAATGCAATAATTTTATACAATATGGGATCTGAGATGATTCCTTCGTAGAATCTGAACTGGAATTTGAGCTAGAATCTGAACAAGTTTATGAACTTGAAGGAGAACAAGAATCTCTATTAATATTTGAATATCAGAATTTTAACTGAAATCTGGTTTGAAAACTAAATTAAAATTTGAACTGAAATTACTTGAATTAGAACCTAAATTGGTATATTTACAGGCATCTGAATTATAATTGGAACAAAAATTTGAGCTAGAATCTCATCTAAAATCTGTATTCAATTATTAAATACTTGTACTTAATCTGAACTTATATTAGAATCTGAACAATAATTTGAGCTAAAATCGCAAGGAGAATTTAAATTAGAATCTGAATAAGAATATAAACTGGAATCTGAACAGGCATATGAATTCAATCTTAAGTTTGAATCTCAACTAGAAACTGAACTGGAATTTCAGTAAGAATTTAAAATTTAATGAGCCCTAAAATCTGAAATACAATCCAAAATACACAAATTCCTAAGAGAATTAGAATTATTTAATTTGGACTAGAATCTGCATCAGATTCGGAATAAGAATCAAGGCTATAACCCAAACTAGAATCAGAGCTGAACTTACGCTAGAACCAGAACCAGTATCCGAACAAAAGCCAACTAGTATTGAACTACAATTTAAACTAAGATCTAAATTTTAATAAGAAAATAAGATAACTATTCTGGACTTATATATGAGATAGAACCTAGATCGGATTCTGTACCGTAAACTGTGCAGGAAACTGAAATCGAAACTGTGCAGGAATTTAAATTGGAAATCATAAACTCGACACTTAATTAGAATTACAACAAAAATCTGATTTAGAGAACTTTAATCTGATCTAGAATAAAATCTGGAATATGAACTTAAATTTGAGCGAGAACCTTAACCCGATTATGAGTTGAAACTTTAACCTGAATCTGATATTTAATCCGTTTAAGAATTTAACTGAAATCTAAACTTGAATCTAGTGCAAAACATTAATTAAACAGGATTCAGAAGGGATCAGAATAAAAGCTGAATTTTGAAAAAGTATCACAGTTCCAATCCGATTTAAAAATGATCTGAAATCCGAACTTTGTTCTAAACTATCTGTATTGAAATTTTAAATAGAAAGTGAATCATAATTTACACTGGACATTATGCTGAAAAGTTTAATCTAAAATCTGGTCTGGATTGTTAGCTGGTACAACAAAAAAAACTAGAATATATTTTTTTAAATTTTAGATTTTCTCCCACAGTGCACTGTAACACCGACAACAAAGTATTTCGACTTGGAAAAGAGTAGAATACACAAATATAGTTGCACTATATGAAAAAATTGTAGAAAAATTACATTATGGTATCTGTGATAAAAAATAATGGCATGAAAGAAAGGGTCTAAATAAGCATGTGTATATATTTCATATATATGTATGCATGTGTGAGTTCATATGTAAACTTAAAACTCTTCTTACCTGCATATATGATTTTGAATATATTTGTATATTTTATATGTTTGTTTATCTCTGGATTTCGTTTCCTGTTATAGTTTATTGTATATATTTTCTCTAAAGTGTGAAAGCGTATGTATGTATGAGTGTGTGTATATGAGAATATGAGCAAAATGTTTGCATACATACATATGCGATTATATGCAAGGTAATAAAACACTTTATTTAACACTATCATACATAAATACATATACATTTATGTACATACACATACATGAACAATGTTGATGTATGCATACTTGTATTGGCATGAAAATGTTTATTGATACAAAAGGGTAATATTGTTGATATTTGCGAAGGCCTTAAATTGAGGAAACAAATTTCAGAGAGAAAGGAACACTTGACTATTAATGTCTTAAATAAAAGTGTTGCTTTCATGAGGTTTTAATTTTTTTCCAATAAGTGAATAAAAACGTAACTTCAAACCTCCAATCCCTCCCTTCCTATTTCATCTTTATTTACACAATATAATCTACATAGTTTCATGGTTTTAAATAGATTTGCATTTTCTGTTGAATTTATATACTTTCATCTACATACACATACATACAATCAACTGCAAACACATACATATGCACAAAATCAATTGTAGTCAAATTGTAAACTTTCACTTTTTCCTTCTTTCGCTCTTTTTCGCCAACACAAATATTAAGTAAACATTAACTATATTAAACATTTGCATGTCTGTGTGCGAATATCTCATATATTTTACAAATATAATTTCCATTACGTGTGTGTTTATGTATGAGTGTTTGTATAATTAAATATTTGGAAAATAAATCAGTGCATCTCAGTGTACATGTGTGAGTGTATAATTTACCGTAACAGATCAGCTTTAATTTACTTAAAGTCATAAGTTGCGTAGGTCATGTTTGTAAAACAGCAGTCAGTAGCCGTGAAAAATATGTAAAAGAGAGAAATATAATATTTATGCCCTTTCAACATGTTTTCAACGTTTATTTGATTCGTATCTTCGAAAAGCATTATTCACATTTGGTGAATAAATGAGGCAATTTTGGTTTTGTACACAGATTTCGTAAAAAATATACAAATTTAAATAATGAGGAAGATAATAAAATTTTAGAAAAAAATTAAAGCTGTTAACTTGAATTGGAATTGAACTGAACTTGAACTGAACTAGAACTGAACTAGAACTGAACTAGAACTAAACTAGAACTGAATTAGAACTGAACTAGAACTAAATTAGAACTAAACTAAAACTGAAACAGAACTGAACAAGAACTGAACTAGAACTGAAATGAAATTGAACTAGAACTGAAGCAAAACTGAAATGAAATTGAACTAGAACTGAAGCAAAACTGAACTAGAACTGAACTAGAACTAAACCAGAACTGAATTAGGACTGAACTAGAACTAAACTAGAACTGAACTAGAACTAAACTAGAACTGAAATAGAACTAAACTAGAACTGAAATAGAACTGAAATTTAACTGAACTAGAACTGAAATAAAACTGAACTAGAACTGAATTAGAACTGAACTATAACTGAACTAGAACTAGAATCTTAACTAACTTACTAATATAAACGAAGGTCTGATCAAGAATTTAAACATAAATCTGAACCTGAATTTAAACTTGAATCTGAATTAAATCCTTTGATTTATAATGAATTTTTATTAACGATTTCAATTTAGAATCTTATAAAATATTTTAACTGGAAAATGAACAAGACTCTAAGCTGAGACTAAACGCGTATCTTAATTTAACCAGAAATATGTTTAAAGCTTTAACAAATGTAAAGTGAATTAGAACCACAATCTCTTCCCACAGCCTTTGTTCCATTCGTCCTTATCGTGTACACACACACACACACTCATGCACCATTCTCTTAATCCGCCTACTAATAATTTTATTATCAAAAATAACCTACTTTCTTTCGTTAAAAATTTTTTTTGTTTTTATTTTTGAAAACTTTTGTATAAATGTATTAAATTTTTTTCAGTTAAGGCTGCACCACACACCACCATATTAATTCATTCAGCCATTCACTTTGTATCCACCGGAAATACTTTGTGAACTATATATATATATTTGTTTTTATATATTTTTTGTATAAATATAAAAAATCGCTGGTAGAAAAATGTATTCAAAGCATTTAGTAAAGCAAAAAGCAATTTGTGAATAAACGGGTAACAAAAAATTCATGTTAATGAAAATGGAAAACTAAAATAAAAGAATGCAATAAATACTTTTTTTCTGGCCAAAAATATATAGAAAACAAGTAGGAAAGTTTTATTTGGCTGTGCCGAATCATAAATATCCTCCACCACTGTATAATAGAAAATAATCTAGTTGTCTGTATTCCGGGGGAATTGGTTCATATTTTATTTTAGGAAGTGGCAAGATAAAGGAATAATAACCAAATATGGCCTGATGATTGCCAAACTAGTTTTATATATTAAAGAAACTTCAAAAAAAAATATCAAATTTAAACCAATTTGCGCAAGGGAACCTTATTTGAAAATTATAATAAAATTTGACCCGATATTTATCAAATTAGTAACATGTATTTAAGAAATAATTATGTTGAAATTAAATAAAATTGTTTCAAATTTAAAAGTCTTATAATTTAAAGGTTCTTTTCCGAGAACGAGACTTTAATAGCAGCTGTAGCAAAATATGAACCGATATTCGCCGAAAAAGTATAATATATTCCAGACAGTTGAAAAATAATTGTAACAATTTTAAATTAAATCGATTTGTATTCATAAAATAAAATTTATAAGATTAAACTCGTTTTCCGGTAAAGGATCCTAAAATGGAGCTACAACAAAAATATAGACCGATATTATTCAGATTAAAAACAAATATTCAGTTAGAAAAATAATTGCAGCGAATTTCAATACAATTGGGATTTTCTCAAGAGTTTTATTGGGTCAAAACTTTTTTCTGGAAGGGGCATTATATGGGAGCTTCCACAAAATATGAAACGAGATTGTTCAAATTAATATTATATATTAAAGATGGTTAGAAAAATAATTGTGTCGAACTTGAATTAAATTGGTCTTTGTTTTAGTCTTTTATAAACTTAAACCTCTTTTCCGGAAAAGAGCATGTATAAGATCTATAGCAAAATATGTACCTGCATTGGTCAGATTAACAACATTTAATCAAGGCAATTAGAAAAATAATTGTCTGGAACTTTTATATTTTTAAGAGTTCATGGGCTCAAAATTGTTTTATGGAAAGGGGCATTATGTGTGAGCCATGGCAAAATTTGGAACCAGATTGTTCAAAATAAAATTATATATTAAATGTAGTAAGATAAATTATTATGCTGAATTTCATCGGAATTTGTCTTCACTTAAGTGTTTTATAAGTTCATATCCATCTTCCGGGAAGGGACATTGTATGAGAGTTATAGCGATTTTTATAAAAATAATAACATATATTCAAGTCGGTTAGAATAATTATTGTAAAAAATTTCAATAGCATTGGTTCATATAGCTTTATTAGCTTGATAAGCTATAAACCTTATACCGGGAAGAGCTAGGTCAAGTAATAACCCCAAACCATCTTATTTCTTTGGGTTTGTAATTGTATTAAAATATATATGACAAATTTCAGTAAATTATTTTAAAAAAATCTACTAATATGTACATAGATTTTTGGGTGAATCCAAATTTTGAATATTTCAGTTTATAACTTTTTTTCTATTATCTGGTTCGGAATAGTTTATTTGCTAAGAAACTTCTTAGGATAATAACAAATAATGTGGCTAAACTTCAGAAATAAAGACGAACATAGCTAAACCAACTCAAATTTCAATTTGAAGCAAATATACACATACATTATGGGAACTGAAGTTATTCCATCTTGGTGTTACACACGGAATGACAAAGTTAAAATATCACCAACTGTGGTGATGTAGGGTATAAAAAGTGAAAAACTATACCACTAACAATGTTGAATTAAATTATGTTCTCTTGGTAGTAATACTTTGGTGTTTTTTAAACTTTTTTCTTCTTCTTTTTGTTTTTTTTTTTTGGTTCGGTTTCAGTATTTCAAGCTTTATTTATAGATTGAGCTCTATTGTTTAATACACTCGGATTTTTTTAGAAGAGTTTTTGTTATCTACGCAAAAACAAATAGTTCCAATAGTTTTTGTTCTGAAATGGGAAAAAAGTATAAAGAATATATTTATATTAATTCCACAAAAATAATTGCTTTGGTATATTAAATTTGTGTCAGTAGGTACTCGGTGGTTTTAATGTTAATATATGATGCGATATTTGAGATAAAGTAAATGTAGGGAAAAAAACTGATGAATGAAAAACAAGTAAATAAGTAATACGGCAATGCCGAATCTCAAATACCCTTCGCCACAGGTGCGCATGAGGTAAATATGTTATGACTGGTACATACACATACACTAAACACGGATGTATATCTTTATCTTTAACATAACTCGAAACACTTAATGAGTCATAAACTAGTTACATGTTTAATATATTATAGATATCGGTATATATCTTTTAGTATACTGAAACGATTTTACTGGTTTTATACAGAAAATTTCTCTGAGCAAATACTCAGGCAAATTTCATTGAGATTTGCCAATTTTTAAAAAAAGGAATTGATAAAGAGACAGACATATCTAAATCGACTCAGAATTTGATTTGATGCAATAACATATATTTAATATGGGGTCAGAGATGATTCCTCTTTAGCGTTACATATGGAATGACAAAATTTACATACCATCTTTACCACTTGTGGTGGTATAGTTTAAAACAGTTTTTTCTTTGATGGAAATGTGTTTTTGACATAAATAATATTTCATTAATTATTAGTTGCCAGGTAAATGGAATTTTAATAATATTTATCTCTTTTTCATTAAAAAAGGAAATTTCTCAAAATTTAAGTTTTTTATTTTTTTAACAAAATATGAAGTTTTGATATTTTTTGTATAAAAATTAAATTTTTTAAAATTTAAATTATTTTTAAAAATCAAAATTTTAAACGACTTTTTGAAAAAAAATTAAAATCTAAGATAAATATTAAAATATTTGATTAAAATTAAAATTTTGGATAAAAATTAAAATTTTTCTTAAAAAATAAAATTTTTAACAAAATTTTTTTTCTTTTTTGATAAAAAATAATTTATAAAGTTAATTTTTTTAATTCTAAGAAATTTTTGAGTTTATTTTTTTATAAAAAAATCTAAAATTTTGGATAGATAGAATTTTTTAATTTTTTATTAAAATTATATAAAAATTTTAATTTTAAATAATTGGAATTTTTAATAAAAATTTAAATATTTGATTAAAATTAAATTTAATACAAGTTTTATTGCTAAAGAAATCAACAAGAAATAATTTTTTTTGACAAATATTAAAAAATATAAATTAATGTTGAATTAAAAATATAAAAATTTTATAATAATATATTTTTTTTAATCAAAATATAAATTAAATTAAAATATTTGGTAAAAAATACTTTTCCAAAACTAATTAAAACAAAAAAAAACAATCATTCGTCCAAATAAGGACACCACTTTTCAAAATATCTTTCAAATCGCTACCGAATTTAACCTGGGCTTGTCCAAATCTCAGTTACCTAGCAGCGATCAAGTTTTAAATTAAAACCATATTTTAAAAATTCTAACAATATACACGTAACTAGTTACATGAACATGGGCTTCATATGAGAGGTGAAAAAGTGATGATCAAGTGACTGATATCAAATATAGAGACTGTTATATAGGGCAAGTTGAAAAAACTTGTCACAGAAACTAGTCAAACTGAAAATGCGCACAAGAGATTTGTTGTTTTACTGCCTTTTTACAGCCTATGGAATCCTAAAAATCTGCTGGATTATTACGAATTCTTTACCAGCGTATGAGTAATAAAATATTAAGTATACGCGTCTACTACTGTATTGTTGTTAAACTTAGGCACCAAAACTATACATTTTTTTGACATAAGTAATAAACACTTTTAAATATTCATCATATTTATCAAATTTTTTGAATGATATATATTCAGAAATGTATGTAACCTGATCTTTCAAATTCATATATAATTAAAAACAAAGAAATATGTTTAGAGAAAATTTTCGTTAAATGTTATATTTTGAAAAAATTTATGATTGAAGAACATTTCAAAAACATTTTTAATAAATTTTCCTTTCCAAAGAAATTTCCAAAATTTTCTAAAAAATTTCCATTTACAGAAATTTTTTATAAATCTCCAATTTAGAAAAAATCGATAAACATCACATTTTGGAAAAATTTTCGAATGATCTCATATTAGGAGAAAATTTTCGTTAAATCTAACACTTACAGATAATTTTCGTTAAATCTCATATTTCCTAAAAATTTTCGTTAAATCTCATAGTTAATATTTGATACATTTTGTCTGTAAATATGAAAATATTTGCGAAAAAGGTACCAAATTAAGAAACGTTTTTTACCTTCCTAAAGATTTGAATTTGTATATTTATCCTTTTGTAAATTTTCAAATTCAAAGTTCAATGGTTTCGAAAAAAGTACTAAATTATATTAAAGTGGTTCTATTTGAAGAGAGAATAACCCATGTCCAAATTCATTTTTCCAGCTTTAGCTTTTTAGGCTGTAAAATGGTGATCAGTTTTACATTTACAGTTAAAGTTATATGCTTGATATGATCAAATGACACTTTATCCTTGAACTTCAGTTTCTGTTTTTCTATTTTAGAAACATCTTTTAATTTTGAATTCAATTTAATATTCCATTTCATATATAATAAACTTAAAAAACACAGATTTAAATTCCCACTTCCAATAACAAAATACAACAAATGAAATAATTTCCTTTTCAAATTATCTTAAATCCTGTTGCTAAAACTCTATTAACCCAGAGTAAAACAAAACAAATGAAACTAATACTAAGGAATATAAACAAACATACACACACAAACATAATAAAATAACACACACATACAAAACACAACACTCTCACTTGTATAACAAACAACAAATAACTCTTTTTATAGAAAAACACGCAGGAATGTTAAAGTCGGCTATCCGACTATCTTATATCCTACACCACAACATTAATTATAAATTATAGTTACGAAAAAATAATGAACGACTCTCGTATAATTTGATTTTTTGATTTATGCAGTTCATTATGGTGACACTTACAAGAATGCGAAATTTATATGGTTTAAAATACATTTTTTATGAGAGCTACATGAAATTATGTACCAGAACATGTATAATTTCCTATATCGATTTTGATTACAATACCAATGTATGTGTGAGATTTTCGCCCATCAAAGTCGTATTTGGTAAGGGTCTTTTATAGAATGGATCGGCACATTGTTCAGTTATATCATAAAACTGAAAGTTTTTGCAAAAATTCATTTAAATGGTTTTATGTTTAGGACTTGTATGAACTCATCCCGGAAACATGGTTTCAAAAATATTTATAGTTACCAAATTTCACCAAGAAATCTTTAGAATGTGACAGCCAGCCGGACAGAAAGGTGGGCAGACGGACGGACAAACATCATTAAACCGACTCAGAAAATAACTTTGAATCGAACGATATACTTAATTCTGAGTATAACAAAATTTCTCTGTATCTTACAAACATCTGCACAAATACCTAAACGCCCAACCAACTTCGGTTGTGTAGGGTATAAAATTAAATAAAGTTAGAAATAAGTTTAACAATGTTTCTAATTTTTAACAATAAAGGTGAGTGTTTGAATGTGGGAAAGTCGGTGAGAGTGTATGTGTTTGCTGAGAGTATGAGGAAGAAATTAGAACTTAACCTATATTATGAAACTTTAAACAAAAACAGGATAATAAAAAAATTTATTATAGAATTTATTTTCACATTTTCTCTTAACTTGTTTTATTGTTCTCTTAAAATTCAATTTCATGCTCTTAATTCTTATGACAGGAAATTTCCCAGTATTTTTCTTTTTGTGTGAAGGATGCATAAGACGAAACCATTGCCTTAGACAAGAATTATTATTTGAATTTCAGTTTTCAGACTTGCGTACTCCCATGAAGCCACAAATATTTTGGATGACGGATAAAAACTAATGGCTGGTCACACGTTAAAATCAAATATTTAAATCAAAATAAAAACATGTGTTTAACACAGAAGAAATAATAATAGAGGAAAATAGAAGTATTAAAAAAAATAAATTAAAATTTAAAATTAAATGAAAATTAAAAAAAAATTAAAAAAGGAAACCGGAAATAAAAAATTTTATTAAAAAACAAAAAAAATTAAGAAAGGATAATTAATTATAACTAATAAAGGATAATAAAAGTCATATTAAAAGTTAACTTAATTATATTTAACAAACCTTTAACAAAGTTTTAAAACATAATCAAGTGTTCGTTTCCTTCCCTTCCAAGGAGCATACCCTTAACCGCTGTATTTGTTCTTGTGTTATTATAAACCGTTAGTCTTTTTAAGCGCCATTTTTTATGTATTTGACTACTTAATGAAGTCTCTTTAAAATTTTAAACTTCCATACAACAAAAAGCTTTTAAAGTTTAAATAAAAAAGGAAAGAAAAATAAAATTCAATTGAAATCAATTTAAATAAAAATAAAAAAATTCAAATCAGATAAATTCATTTCTATAGCTTCTGTCGTCGTCTATTAACAACAATAAAAAACCCAACTAAAGCTTAAATAAAGTTAAAAAATCCCTAAAAAGGCAAATTTCTTAGAAATTAAAAAAAATAATTCCTAATATTGCAAAATAAGAAAAATTGAAAAAAAATTTTAAAATAGAAAAAAAATATTTTAAAAGAAAATTTCTTAAAAAAAAATAAATTTAATCAAAATCATTAGCTTAATTTAATCAAATTTGCATATGAAATAAATTATTTGTATGTGTGCGTCTTTTGTCAAAGTAATTGTGTGAAAATTTAAAAAGTCTTAAAAGCATTTTCAAAATAGTGAAGTGTTAATTGTTATAAGAAAATTTAATCAAAAAGTTAAAAAAAAAGTTTTCAAATTTAAATAAAAAAGCTTAAGAAATTTTTTTTAAATTATAAAAATATTTAAAGTAAAATTTCAAAAAAAGCAATACATTTTATTGGAATATATCTCTAGAATTAGTATTTGGATTAAGTGTTAAATATTTAAAACGTAAGTTAAATTTCACAATAAAACACTTTAAAAACTTCAAAAACAAAATTTAAATTCATTAACTGATAATTGCATCCATATGGGCCATTCCACGAAATCATCTTTTTCGAAAACAAAACAAAATTTCACAAATTTTATACCCTTCATTACCATAAGTGGTGGCTTGTGCAAAAATTTTAATTGGCGAAAAATATTATGCTCCAACCACTTTTAAGTCTACAGTTTCACTCAGGATCACTTTCTGTAAATACTTTGAACTAAATGCTGGTCGCCTTTTTAAAGATATTTAATGAAATCTGGCATGTGCCATTATTTTGACCCAAGGACGATGCTTATTGAAATGGGTTCACTATTACATTTAGACCCAATAGAAACTTTTCTTCCGGAATGGGAATTAATGGTTACAAAAGTTTTAAATATAAAGCGATTTTTTTAATGATATTTCAAACAAAATTAGTGCCAATTTATACGAGGATCGGTCCGTTATTTCTCATAGGTCCCATACAAACGCTCTTCTAAACATCACTTTGGTATCAAGACAAATATAAGCAAAAATCGATGTGTGAAATTTTATGAGGGTCGGTGCACAATTTCTTTTAATTCCCACATAACGCCCACAGAAAAAAATCCTTTTAGGACTCAATAATCTCACATGAATGTGAGTAACTATATAATATACTGTACTCTTAAGCATGAATTAAAAATTACCCTTTTACGAGGGTGGTTCATTAGTTTTTGATAGCTAAAATTTCTTAATTGTTTTACATTTATCTTCTTTTATTAAATCTGAACTATATGGGCCACACAATACATATTCCAATCTTGAAATCTAAAATCAATCTATATTATCTCTTTAAAAATACGATATGTGGGTGGTCGTTACTTCAATATCACGAGAGAATTTAGACCATACACCGCTCCGTTCCTCTCGGATGTTTCTGTAATTTTACGATGTATTTTTTCCGTAAATTAACGGGACCCTTCTTTCATTAATGTAATCTCTAAACCTCTGTGAATATTCTCATTTCTTATGTACCACGTTGCTTCCGTTATGGTTCTAAGAATTTTGGATTATGTCCTAATGTAGATAATTGTTTTACTGGCCATTTCCCTAGTTGGGGCCAAGTGCTTTTAAGTCAATGTTAAGGGCCTTCAAAAATTGGGCAGGACATATTTTTTATTTTTGAAAATTGTTAGTCATTTCGAATGTAACGCCAATAAATAATCATCTAAGACCCCATGAAGTACAAATTTTCCTTCCATTCATAAGACTCCATAAATCATCTGCCTAATTTTGGCCTGATTTGACATATTGTTACTATACTAAATAAGCCCTTGAGTGGTTCAAGAACAATAATGTGATATTTGTAGCATGAGAGGCAACTGCTTCGAACTGTCTGGAGCTAAGGCTGGTGAAAAGATATTGAGCTCTTCTTAAAATAGAACTGAAGAGAAAAAACAAGGTGACCAAAAGTGTGGTAGATTTTTAACGTGACAGAAAGTTTTTTAATAAGCGTAAATGAAAGGGTTTCCGAAGGTTTACCACCAAAAATTTAAGTTTTTTTATTAACATACATGTGTGTTACGAATTTTTCCATCTCACTTCCTAAGCTTCCTAAAACATAAAACTTGAAATCAAAATTTTTGTAAATAAAGAGATAAAAGATGATTTTAAAAAAATTAAGTAAAAGAATATATAATTTAAGAGTTTAATGATGAGTTGTGATTCTCGGACTGAGTGTACATTCAGGAAATATATAAATTTCGTAGCCCTCCAAATTTTGCGATTATGTAAAAGAAAAAAAAGGTATGCTAGAATAGAGAAGGTGAAAACAAAAAGATCTTCGGAGAATTTTGTTATACTGATGGTAGCAATAAGACTCTGGTCCCATTTATGAAATCTGCAAAATCCATATATTTTCATATGTCCTCAACTAAAAATTTTTGATATCTTAGAACTCAAAAAAATTTGGTCATTCTCTATTATAAAATTTTAGACTTCATTTTAAAAAAATGATCAATTTGTAAGAACGATTCGTTTATTCAGAATCTTTTAAAGTAATTTTAACAATTCACTCACTCTGAGTGAAAAATTTCTATTAAATCTTAAATTATTTGTTAAAGTGCGTGTATCAAGAAATCTGGATGTCTCAAGGAAAAACTTTATATAAAACACATACACACACAATTATTTTTCATACAAAATGATAATTAATAAACTAGACAAAATAATGACAATAAAACAACAACAAATATTAATATGACAAAAATTTTAACTTTTCTATTCAAGAAGAAAATGTGTATGTATGTATATATGTATGTTTGTATGTATGCATGTATGTATGTATGTATGTATGTATGTATGTATGTATGTATGTATGTATGTATGTATGTATGTAACGTATAGACTCCAAAATGACTAGGCCAATTTTGATGAAATTTTCACAGAATGATTCCCATATATCCGAAAGTAATATACCCTTTTCCTATCGGACAATGATAAAATTCCGATAGGACGAAGGAAAGGGGCACCCTCCATACAAAGCTAATAACGATTATCGTATATCTAAAGAATTATACAAACAAAAGTTCTGAAATTTTGTCTCAATCACTTTCTCAAGGATCTGTCTTACAAGACAAAATGTAGTAGGGATAGGACCAAGGGTAGGGGTATCCCCATACAAATCAAATATAGACTATTGAATATCTAGAGAACTACTTTAGCTAAAATTTTCAAATTTGATCCAAATCACTTCCTAAAGGAACTGTTTTACTGGACAAAATGTAGGGTAGAAAGGATCAGGAAAGGAAATATTAATTATCGAATATCTTAAAAACTACAAATGTGGTCCCAATTACATTTTTTAATACACGTTGTGATATGTGAAATTTTTTTCGAGATCTGGGACTGACGAAAATATTTATGCAACAAAGCCTAACGGGTAAAAGTTCATTTATTACCAAAAATAGTTAACAATAATTGTCTTATAAAAATAATTGTTTGCCATTGAACCCTA
The DNA here is from genome assembly GCA_004302925.2 of Cochliomyia hominivorax. Classification (NCBI taxonomy): domain Eukaryota; kingdom Metazoa; phylum Arthropoda; class Insecta; order Diptera; family Calliphoridae; genus Cochliomyia; species Cochliomyia hominivorax. The sequence goes on along the minus strand of PYHX02000158.1, from coordinate 83,192,239 downwards.
AAAATAACCTATAAAATTGTCTAATCCAAAGAAAAAAGCATGCAAAACATTTAGTGGAAATTTATGAATTGTATAACAATTGTTAAACGTTAAATAAATTAAATAAATTATTAAGAATTTCAAGGTTGTTGAATAATCGTAAATAAATAAAATAAAACGAAAATGGATGGAAAAAATTATAGAAAATGAAATAAAACGATACTAAAATGGAATGAACTTTACATTTTATCATCACAAAACACGCACGCAATTTGAGGAAATAAATGGAAAAATGGTGAAATATATCAAAAGAAGGCGGTTAAAATTTGAATAAAAGAAACAAAATGCTACAAAAGGAAATTACATGACGTTAAAACAAGTAAAGAGAAATAAATAGGAATTTATATGAAGAAATCAAGCGAAAATACTTATAAGGATTAAAACGAAATTTTAAATACCCTCCAAATGAGAAGAACTAGAAATAAAACTTGAATTTTAACTAGAAGTTAAACTGGCACCTGAACAAGAATCAGTTTAGAAACTGAAATGGCATCTGAATTAGAATATCAATAAGAACCTGAATTTGAAATAAAATCTGCACTAGAAACTGGACTTTTATTTCAAAATTAATTTGAATTAAAATCTGAACAAGAATCTGGAATACAATATGAACCGTAATCTGAAAAAGAATCTGAGTTAGAATCTGAACAAGAAACAAGACTGAATGGGAATCCGAAAGAGGAACCTGAATTGGAATCTTTTTAAAAATCTGATAGAAAATCTGAAGTAGAAAGTGAAATAATATTTAGAAAAGAATCTTAACTAGAAACTGTACTGAAATACCTGAAAGAATCTGGACTAGTATCTGAACTAATAGAATGAAAAAATCTGAAATAGAATGCTTAATAAAATCTGAATCAAAATCTTAACCAGAATCTGAGCTACAAACGGGACTTACATCAGAAATAGAATCTGATCAACAATCCTAAATTAAAACAGAACTATATGGATCAGCTTTACTACAAGCAAAACTAGAAGCACAAGTAACACCGGAACTAGGATTTTAATTAGATTTAAAAAAAATTAAAATCAAACTAGAACTATATTAAAAGCGAACTAGAACTGAACTAGAACTGAACCATAACTGAACTAGAACCAAACAAAAACAAAACTAGAACTGAAATAGAACTGAACTAGAACTGAAATAGAACTGAAATAGAACTGAACTATAATTACTCTAGAACTGAACCATAACTGAACCATTACTGAACTAGAACCAAACAAAAACTAAACTAGAACTGAATTTAAATCAAACTAAATTAAAACCGAACTATAACTGAACTAAAACTAAACTAGAACTGAACTAAAACTGAAATAGAATTGAACTAAAACTAAACTAGAACTGTACTAAAACTGAAATAGAATTGAACTAAACTAGAACTATACTAGAACTGTACTAAAACTGAACTAGGACCAAAATAGAACTAAACTAGATCTTAATTAAAATCGAAATAGAACAGAAGGAGTGTACTAGAAATGAACTAGAAATGAACTAGAACTGAAATAGAAGTGAACTTCAACCGAACTATAACTAAACTAGAACTGAACTAGGACTGAACTAAAAATAGGACTAAGCCTGAACTAGAGTTGAACTAGGACTGAAACAGAATTAAATAAGAACTGAAATGTAGCAGAACTAGAACTGAATTAGAACTGAACTAGGACTAAACTAAAACTGAACTAGAACTGTAGGGTATTAAAATGGAAAATTAGCAAATTAAACATGAAATTAAAACAAAAAAATCAATAAATTTAAATTACAATCCTATGATCGAAGTGATTTAAGTATTTATTGCAAATTGTTAAATTTTATAATTTTAATTTTAATTTTAAGAAAATTTTAGAGAAATTTGATTTTTTTGTAAAGGAAAATCAAGCTCATTAACAACTATATATTATTTATTATAAAATAAAGCTAAACATTTGTCCACCTTGACCGTTTATTAATTTTTTTGTCAACCACCTGTGCATATGTTTTTTGTGTGACTTTACAAATTTTTATATTTATTTGTGTTTTTTTTTTTTGTTCTGATTTTAAGTGTTTTCCTTAATTTTTTTTTTTACTTTTTATTTAATACTTCGCCACATCATGTGACATTATAAAAATAAAACAACAAATTAGGAAGTTATCCATTCCACCACTTACGAAAATGCCCTTCCGCTGTGAATACCAAATATTTTTACAAACTTCCTTCCTCCAACAGAAAAGTTAAAAATTTTATTTGTTTGACTGAAAATTATGACTTAAATGATTTTTTTTTAAGGTCAAATGAGTTTCTGGTTATTTGATTCAGTCTAAACATTTAACACAAATATTTATCTTTTCTATAGATTTAGTTTGTAGTTTTAGTGCTTTAAAGTGGAATTAATATATTATTTTAATATAAAATACATAAATATTTTAACGTCAGGAAAAAACAAAAGTTAGGAAGAAAAGTTAACAACTAAAAGGGAATATATACTAAGATAATGAAATCACCTCCAGATATTTATTTACTTAATTTTTGATATCTGTTTGATATAATGTTGATAAAAATTTTGACATACTTCTGAAAATAAAGTCAGTACTAGTTCAGTTTTAGTTCAAATTTTTAATTCAGGTTCTCGTTCATCTTCTAGTTCAGTTTCTAGTTCAGTTGCTAGTTCAGTTCATTTCTAGTTCAGTTCTTGTTCATCTTCTAGTTCAGTTTCTAGTTCAGTTGCTAGTTCAGTTATAATTCAGCTGTAGTTCAGTTCTAGTTCAGTTTTAGTTCAGTTCTAGTTCAATTCTAGTTCAAATCTAATTCAGTTCTAGTTCAGTTTTAGTTCAGTTCTAGTTGAGTACTAAATCAGTTCTACTTCAGTTTTAGTTCATTTCTAGTACAGTTTTAGTTCAGTTCTAGTTCAGTTGTAATTCTGTTCTAGTTCAGTTCTTTTTCTTCTTCTTCTTCTTGTTAATATTCTAGTTTAGATTCTAGTTCTCAGGTTTAGATCGGTTCAATTTCTGTTTAACGTTTAAATTCTAGTTCATATTTTCATTCAGAACTGAAAGTTCAGGCTTTGTTCAAACTCCAGATTTAAATTAAATTTTAATTACAATTTCAGATTCTAATTAAAATTCTAGTTTAGACTTTTGTACAGTTTCTAGTTTGGCATTTATTTCAGATTCTAATTTATATTCTATTTTAAATTTTACCCTAGACATATTGTAGATCAGTTAGATTCTAGTTCGGATTTTTGTTTATGTTCTTATTCATATTGCATTTCCTTCTTTTTCTTTTTTTGGGTTCTACAGCATTTCAAGCTCAAGTGTTTTACTTCATATTTAGATTCAGATTCCAATGCAGAATCTTGCCAGATTCTACATAAATTAAGTTTTAGATCAGATTCTAGGTTAGATTATAGTTAAGATTATTGTTCAGATTCCAATTAAAATTCTAGTTCAGTTATCTAGTTTAGGATCTATTTTAGATTCTAGCTCAGATTCTAGTACACATTTTAGTTTACTTCTAATTCAGATATTCTATTCCGCTTAAGATTTTTGTTTAGATTCAATTTATTATACAAACTTAAGTTTGAGGCCTTAGTTTGTATAAGAGTTAAGATTCTTCTAAAGACTGGTTCAGATTCTGGTCCAGATTTTATATTTATTTTACATTCTAATCCAGAGTGTAGTTCATCATCAGATTCAAGTTAAAATTCTAATTCAGTTTCCAATACAGATTCTAATTTCAATTCTATTTCAGAATCTAGTTCAGATTCTAGTTCGGAATCTAGGTCTGAGTCTAGTAAAGATTATGGTACAAGTTTCAGTTCAAATACATCTTCAGATGCTAATTTTAATTACTTAAAGTAAATTCTTTTGCAAAAATATTATTATACCCTCCACCACCACAAGTGGTGAGGGTATATTAAGTTTGTCATTCTGTATGTAACGCCAAGAAGGAATCATCCCAGACCCAACGATGTATATATATTATTGCATCAAATCAAAAACTGAGTCGATTTAGCTATGTCCGTCTGTCTGTCTGTTGGAAACATTCTCACGCCTAGAATAATTGACCGAATTCAATAAAACTTAGCCACATTGTTTGCTATTGTCTTAAGCAGTTTGCTATTCAAAACCAATTATATCGGTTCATAAGCAAGGAAGTTATATACCGATATCTGAAACAACCTCAAAATTTCGAAAATGAACTCTTATAATTTCTTCTAAAAATGTAATTGGATTTAAACAAAAAATTAAGTTTAGCATACAATTGCACATGATGAACATCGTGCAAAAAATTATCAAAATCTGATTAACCGGAAAAAAGTTATATGCAAAATTTTGATACACCCCACACTCTTTGTGCCATAAGGGCCGCAATTTTAAAGATAATTTAAAAAATTTTGTCGCAACTAATTTTTTAACCATTCTTAATATATGTTATAAATTTTATTAACATTGGACCATATTTTTATATAGCTCCCATATAATGCCCCTTCCCGGAATAAAACTTATAGCTTATAACACTTTTAAATTTAAACCATTTCTATTGAAATTTGGCATAATTAATTTTTTAACTATTTTAAATATGTGTTATAAATTTTGTTAACATGTGTCCATATTTTTGTATAGCTACCATATAAGGCCCTTTCCCGGAATATGATTTATAGCTTATAAAACTTTTAAATTTGAACTAATTCTTTTGAAATTTGGCACAATTAATTCTTTAATTATTTTAAATATATAATATGAATTTTATTTACATGGGTCCGTATTTTGATATAGCTCCTATATAAGGCCCCTTCCCGGAATATGATTTATAGCTTATAACACTTTTAAATTTGAACCAATTCAAATATGTGTTATAAATTTTATTAACATATAAATATGTGTTATAAATTTTGTTAACATGGGTCCATATTTTGATATAGCTCTGTTCTGAAGATATTATATTAATTTGCCCTATATCGGTCCAAATTTTCCAATAGCTCGCTTATAACGGGATTTCCCGGAAAACGGATTAGAGTTTATAAAACATTTAAATAAAGATCAATTCCATTAAAATTTAGCACAATAATTTTTCTAACTATAATCAAAGTATATTATAAATATGAACAATCTTGGTCCAAATTTTGCTGTAGCTCCCTTCTCGGAAAATAGTTTTGAGCTTATAACAAGCATATTTTTTGTTTTTATACGCTCCACAGTACAAGTGGTAGAGAGAGAATATTAACTTTGTCATTCTGTGTGTAACGCTAAGAATGAATTATTTCAGACCCCATAATGTGTATATTCTTGCATCAAGTCAAAATCTCAGTTGATTTTCGTCAATCTCTTTGTCTGCTCACATCCACAAAAATTAACAGAGCTCAATGAAATTTGGTAGAAAAAAGGCAGTTCAGTAGAAAAATTTTATAGCCTAAATTGTAACTAATTTTACGACTAATTAAGTATTTCTGTGTTATATACATTTGTGAGTGTATGTTTATCTATGGAACCTAACGTATTAACTTTACACGAATTTGTGGTGGGGGGTATTTAAGATTCGGCATAGCCGAATAATGAATTCTTACTTGTTTGTGTATTAAAATTAGTTTTTTGTACAAAATTTTTTTTCCAAAATTTTTATTTTTATCCAAAATTAAATTTTTTGTTTAAAATTTTATTTTTAACCAAAAGTTCTCGTTTTTACAATAAGTTACACTTTTGTAACTAAAAGTATTATTTTTGCAACTTCCACCACTACAAGTGGTAATTAGGATATATTATCTGTGTTCTATATAGCGCCAAGAAGGAATTATCTTTAACCCCACAAAAAGGATTTAATAAACCTAGAATTATTGACCGAATTTAAAAAAATTTAGCCACATTATTTGCTAGTGTTCCAAGCATATCCTATTTAAAACCAGTCTTATCGGTTTAAGAAAAAGTTTTAGACCGATATCTGAAACAACATTAAAATTTCGAAAAAGAACTTATCTAGTTTCTTCAACAAAAAGTTACTTCATTTAAACAAAAATTTAACTATGAAATATTTATCGTACAGAAAATCATCAAAATCGGATTAATAGAAACCAAGTTATAGATTTAAATATAAAAAATTTTGATACACTCCAGAATAATTGTGCCATTTAGGCCGCAATTTTGAAATTAATTTTCTGAAATTTTCCATACATATTTATTTTGATACACAATTTAACCAAAAGAAATTAGATTTTGCTGGAGTCATAAAAGGCGTTTTCCGGAATACGATTCCGGAAATTCTTAAATATGAACCAATTATGAATATGTTTTATAAATATGACCAATATCGGATTAAATTTTGCTATATCTGTCATATAATGCCCCTTATCTAAATTATATAAAACTAATTTGCTATCGTTCCCATTTAAGTTCCCTGGCCAGAAAAGGATTTTAAACTTGATTAATATATGAATTAAGTTTGACAATTATGGGAGCCATATAAATCAATTTCATCGAAATTCAGACAACTATATTATTACCTCAAATATTCTTTACCAACTTTTTTAGTTAATTTCAAAATTTCACTGCAGTTTTTAGAGACCTTCTCCATAATTGGTATTTAAGCTGATGAACCAATAATAAGCTTTTTGGTGCAATATCTTCAACACATGCTAATTTTTCATGATGTCAGTGGTGGAGGGTATTTAAGATTCGGCACAGCCTAATGTTGCATTCTTGCTTGTTTAACATTAATTTAACATATTTTACCTTAAATTACATATTTGAACATATATTTGAAATTTAATATTCAAGCGAAAATTACATTTTTGTTCAAAAAATTTATATATTTGACCAAAATTTACGCTTTTGTCCAAAATTAACATTTTTGTTAAAAAAACAATAGGTTTTTTGTCTGAAAATTTCAAAAGCATTTTAATTAATGATTCCCCCGTAATGTATGGAAAATAAATCATTCTATTGATATTAATTAACATTCTTTTTTCCAGTTTTAATAATTTTAATTTATTATAATTAAGCTTATTAAAATTCTGAATTTTATGCCACAAAAAAATGCATTTTAACATAAATATTTAAAATAATTTATTTAACACAATCCACAATTAATTCTAATATTTATTTTTCTTTTCACTATTTTTTTTTTCAGATACGATATTCTCAACAACAAAAAAAATCAAAACCAGAAAAAAAATCAACAAAATAATAAATATTTAATCACCCAATAATTTAATTAAAAAAAGTATTCAATATAAAGAAAAAAATTACAAAATAAAATATAATTTTAGTAATAAATTTTTAATAAAAATTTAAATTTAATAGCATTTTACAAAAAATTACATAAAACACAGAGTATTGGAGAAAAAATTCCAGGCAATTAAATAAATACAAAAAAGTGAAAGTTGAATTAAAATATTAAACGAGTAAGAACGATATATTCGGCTATGCCGAATCTTAAATACCCTCCACCACAAATGCGTGTGAAGTTGATATGTTATAATTCAAATTCATAGCCTGACACATACACTCACAGACGTATACAAAATAATAAAATAATAAAAACTTTTCTTAAATATAACACGGAACTCTTAATTTTCCTTACTGAACCGTTTTTGAGAACTTTTGGAATCGTAACGAAGTATATATAACTTAACATTATGGCAAAATTTCATCCCAATTTGTCGATTTATAATTGACAATTTGACAAAAGTTCCTCGCTTGGACTTTGAGGTTGCCTCAGATACAGGTCTATACCTCTTAATATACAAAACCAATTTTGCTGATTTTAAGTGGGGAACTTTTCAGGACTAAAAAATTTACTCAGGCCACATTTCATTGAGCCCTTTCAATTCTTGTGGATGTGAGCGTGTCAACAACAGGAAGTCGGATAGACAGACAGATAAATATTCAAACAGACAGGCAGACAGACAGACAGACAGACAGACAGACGGACAAACAGACAGACAGACGGAGAGTGCTAAATCGATTTAGTTTTTGATGTAAGGACATATACCCTCCTCATCATTTGCAGTGGAGGAGGTTATAAAAACAATTAAATAAATCTAGTAAAAGTGCTACATTCGGCTATGCCGAACCTTCAAAACCCTCCACCACAAGTAAAAGAAGTTAATACGTTTTATTTCGTACATGCACACTGATACAAACTCTTTTATATAATAAACAAAAGTTGTTCTTATAGGTAACATGGAACATTTAAATATTCACAAAATTAGTCTATATCTTTTAATATACTGAACCGACTTTGCTGGCTTTAAGTATCAACTTCTCAGAACAATACCAAATACTCAGATCAAATTTGATTGATTTCAATTACTGTGGATGAAGCGTCCCAACAAGAGACTGACAGACGGACATTGCTAAATCGATTCAGATTTTGATTTGGTGCAAGAATATATTATTTGCGTTACACACGGCATGACAAAGTTAATATAACTTCTTTACTACTTGTAGTGGTGGAGGGTATAAAAATCAGTTAAGTAAATAAATTGTTACAATTACAAAGGATTACATAATAATAAAAAGTGCTAAATAAATATTTATTGAATAAGTTAAAATAGAAGAAGAGAAAGAAAATAAATTGAAATAAAATAATAAAAGAAGCAAAAATAATTTATGCAGAAAAGTTTTTCAAAAAAACTAAATAATAATAATAATAATAATAATAATAATAATAATAATAGAAAATATTTAAATGTTTATTTTAGAAGGTGAAAAATTTAATATTTTTTAAGATAAAAGGTAAATATTATTTTCAAAACTAATATTTTTAAAATTCATTAAATTAAATAAATTAACTCATGAAGAAGTGAAAAATTCATTACATTTTTATACCCTGCACAATCGCAGGCGGTTGAGGTATTATGCACTTGTGCTTATATTTGTAATATACAGAATTCGATTTCTGTGTGTCCGTCCGGTTTGCTGTCAAGATTTTTCATTTTTCTCAAATTAAACAAAGAACTGGCAGCTGTTCTTTTCCGATTTTTCGTCTATTAATAGATATAAATAAATTAAATTTTAAAAACTGTCAAAGTTTCGGTATATTGTGAAATTTGTGTAGAAAATATTAGACAATTTTACTTCAATAAAAATAGCTTTTCTCAAATTACATAAAAAACTAGCAGCTGTTCTCTTTTGATTATTAATCTCTAACTTAGTATAGTTAAATATAAATAAAAAATTAATAAATATTTTTTAAACTCATTAAATGTAAAAGTATCGCCAATGAAATAAATATATTTTTGAGTTTTATTAAACTTTTGGATTTTTTCTTTTTTATTATAAATCTAGCAAAAAATTAAAGAAATTCATTGTATGGGGCTACCGCTACCTCTGATCCTCTCGAGGTTTTTTATAAATGATATTGAGAAGAACATGTAGAACCTGCAATTAAATAAAAAAATATATAATTTTTGGGTTCTTAAATTATTTCTTGATTGCGTCTATAATAAAGTAAATATACAACATTTATTCGTTTGATAAAATCAGATATATTAGGTATACGTCCATTCCAAAGTGTGTCCAAACCGGCGGTTTTGGAAATTATGAAATTTCTCATAATTCTAGACGAGATGTTGCTGAATTGATGCAAAAAAGGTTTGGCTATCTCGGGTATGCAGATTATTTTAAAATTTCAGAGGCATAAATAGCAGCATAAATTCTCATAACAATCTGCTGGAAACCTTGCACATTTCGATTAAAAACAAATAAAAATTCCCCGGGCCATATTCTTGTTTATAACTAATACCTGCAAAAAAATATGGAACGTCTCTTGTATACACGGATTTTTTTTTAAATTATTCCTTAAGTGTTCAACATATTATAAATTGATTTGACCTCAATTTAACCATAAACGGACTTAATTGAGACAAACATCCCATAGCAGGAGACATTTTCTTGCGACTTATTGGACTTATAATCCCAATTTCAGTAGGCACGATCTTTAGGCCAAAATAATATTACTGCCATATTTCATCAAGATATCTTCAAAACTGCAATCAGAACTATGGTCAAAAGCTTTATATGAGCAAGCAGCTAGACGTACAGAAGTTGTACATAAAAGTGGAGGTAGAACTAATCATTTCTGTTCTGTTAAAAATATCTGCACAACGCATAAAATCAGTATAACTATGGTGGTTTAGATCGCCATAATTTGGATTTTTAAAAATAATCTACTAATTGAGACCTACAAAAACCGATTTTGAGCCATTTTTTATGGCTTCAGAAAATTTTTCTTTTTTTAATTTTAATATTAATTATTTAAAAATTTTCTCTAATTTTCTTAAAGCTGTATTAAAAATAAATAATTACTAAGAAAATCAAATACCAAGAAATCAAATTAATAAGTGAAGTTCTGAAATAATAAAAGTTTTAAAATTAAGCTTTAAATCCATATAAAATAAAGTTATAAATTAAACAAAAAAATTAATTAAAATCAATAACATAATAAATCACAATTTAATCAACTAAATTTAAAAATAATTTAATTAATTTAAAAATCTTAATGTTAAAAAATTGTCCATAGAAAAAGTTATTTAAAGAATTATAAACCTAAAAATATGCTATAAAAATTCAACAAAACAAAAATTAATACAAGAAGAACAAATCCTTATCTTAATCCTAAAATTAACTTTAGAAAAAGTAAAGCAGAAAAAATAAATTAAAAAGTGTTTTTGTCATTTACAAAAAACAAACAAGAAAAACTAAGTAAAAAAAAAAAATAAATTATATAACAATAACTACAACCACATGAATACATATACACATACATATAAATAAATAAAAAAACAACAAGAATATGAAATTATATTAAATTTAAACACTCCAATGGATTAACTCAAACAGCAACATCAGCAGCAACAACAGACAACAACAAAAACGAAAACAATAGTATTAATAATAATAAGAAAAAACAACAACATTAAAACAAGCGTAAAATTATCAAAAAACAATAACACTCATCATCCCATAAAAGTATTAACATCAACAACATTTACCAGCAAAAATTACATACAAACACAATCTGAAAATACTTAATTCATACACACTCACACATACCAACACAATTTTACATAAATACAACGTTCAACGTTTTTTAAAACTACAGCGAGCAGCAAAAACAAAGTGACAATCTATTAACATAAAACTCTTATAAACAACAAAAAAAGCTCTCTACACATATACTCGTGCATAATATATAAACACAGCGGAGAGAGTAAATTATAGCAAAATATATGAATGAAATGAGTGTAAAAGAAAATGATGAAAAATAATAAAGTAAAATCTACATGAATGAATGAATAAATGAATGTATGAATATTGGTTTATTACCATAAATCTGTTTATTTTTATATGTGTATGTGTGTGATGGATATAGTAAAGGATTTCATATAACATTGTGAATATACATGTATGCTGCATGTACAGCGCGGGTGTAAATGTTATGTAGAAAAAAAATATGTGAAAGAATTCATAAGCATTAAATCAATGATTCATTTTCGTAAGTATTTGTCTTACACATACAAATATTATTACCAATACATATGAATATTTATTAAGCTGTTGAATGGATATGAAATATTATTAAAGTTACAATTAAAACATTGTTGCAAAATATTATATTTCAGATACCAGTTCAAATTTTAGTTCAGAATGTAGTTCAGATTCTAATTCAGATTCTAGTTCAGTTCTAGTTCTAGTTCAGTTTTAGTTCAGTTCTAGTTCAGTTCTATTTCAGTTCTATTTCAGTTTTAGTTCAGTTCTAGTTCAGATTTCAGTTCAGTTTCTAGTTCAGATTCCAGTTCAGATTCTAGTTCAGATTCCAGTTCAGATCTAGTTCAGTTCTAGTTAGTTTCTATTTAAGTTCTTGTCCAGTTCTAATTCAATTCTATTTCTGTTCTACTTCAGTTCAGTTCTAGTTAAGTTCTATTTCAGTTCTCGTTCAGTTCTAGTTCAGTTTTTAGTTCAGTTCTATTCCAGTTCTAGTTCAGATTCCAGTTCAGATTCTAGTTCAGATTCCAGTTCAGATCTATTCAGTTCTAGTTAAGTTCTATTTCAGTTCTAGTTCAGTTTTAGTTCAGTTCTATTCCAGTTCTAGTTCAGATTCCAGTTCAGTTTTAGTTCAGTTCTAGTTCAGTTCTATTTTCAGTTCTAGTTCAGTTTCTAGTCAGTTCTAGTTCAGATTCCAGTTCAGATTCTAGTTCAGTTACTAGTTCAGTTCTAGATAAGTTCTAGTTCTGTTCCACTTCAGTTCAGTTCAGGTTCAGTTCTAGTTCAGATTTTACTTCAAATTCTAGTTCAGTTTCTAGCTCAGATTCTAGTTAATATTCAAGTTCAAATTCAAGTTCATTTCTAGTTCAGATTCAGATTCTAGTGTAGATACTTGTTCAGTTCTAGATCAGTTGCAGTTTCATTTTTT